>OY748290.1:3952848-4497848 GCA_963556515.1 Nudaria mundana | reverse complement strand
ATTTTTAAAGAGGATATGGGTGACTGAGGAGATGACGTGTGACATTCCTATGTGTGGAGGAGAAACACATGTTGCGATGACCCCAAATATACACTTAGCAGGTATCAGCAGGAGCAGGATCGAGTACGGATCCCTATGAAGTCATCCGTCCAGCACGGTTCTGGCAAATATAAGTCCGGATACAGGAATAGAGGCACCTTATACTAAACTAGGGGACGCCCGCGAATTTGCCCGCTTGAAAAAATTATATAAGTACTTAAACGTTCCTCGAGAACAACTCTATTCATTGGTGAGAACTGCATCAAAATCCATTGCGTAGTTTTAAAGATTTAAGCATAAGTCGGACAGACAGCGAACGCCATCTTGTTTTATACTAGGTATATTATGAAAATTAGTGTCGTGTAAAAACAAAAAAACTAAATCTGCCACTTGCGCATCATTCTGACATGCCTCAAAGTTTTGACATTTGGTTTGACTTATTTAAAAAGTGCATTTAAGAGTCCTCCTATTAAATTTTACCGTTTTCGCTGATTTTACAGACGTGTCTTAACACTGAAAATACTGTATTTTTATAAGTTTTAATGCACAACATGAAATATCATTTCAATAATGATCTAATAAGTGAGCTACTTTCTTATTTTTGTCATTAAATTTTGATTAATCGACCTAAAACAATCGGTAGTTTTTCGTATCTTTTGCTGGAAGAGGTCTAGAATATCACAAATTCACTATCGTTTTGACGTCTAAAAAGTATTACAAAAATACAGTGTATTCTTGTAAAAGTCATCTATCAAATGTATGGATTACTTTTTATCACTTTCATAAAAAAAAATTGAGAAAAAAAAAAATTAAGTTAGTCAAATTTTAGAGAAAATGGGCAATGAATTGGTTCTTATTTCGGCTACATAAAACTCTCGTTCATAAAATTAAAACAACATAAATAAACCTTGGTTCTAAATAAATCCATTTCCAAAAAAAAAGAAAGCTAAATAATAAAAAATGGGCTGTAAATAATCTTTTAAAAACACCTAAATTTCGCTTTATAATACTCGACGGGCATCTCAAGTAAGCAGTCCGCGCCAAGCGCTTACAGGGAGAGGACGTGTCGCTCTGCGCGCCAAAATTCGACGCCGTCTACAGACGAATATAGCGTGGCGTGAGATTTTGATACTTTGGTAATATTAGTTATTATTTTGTGATGATTAGGCTTCTTTTTAAATACAACAAGTGATTATGTAGAATGTATTTATCATTGTTTTTGTTAAAAAAAGCTGTTATATTTTATAAAGCTGAATTACTCACTCACTCACTGACACAATTTTATTGTTCTCCTTGATGGTGGAGGGGAAGGTACCTATGTTTTTTTTGCAGAAATGTAAAGGGGGTACGGGGACCTAGGGAAAATTCCGAGTTCTTGAGATTTGCCCTCCAGTCCCCCAAGGGGGGCTCCCGAGTAGAGTCAAACTGAGTAATATTAAAAAAAAACTATTTTATTTTTTTGTATTGGGTTCGCCAATTTGACGCCACCCGCCTGGTAGTAAGTCGTGACGACGTCAAGCGATTGTGGGTCACTCACAGCACACTATACTATAGAGAGTGGCCCTCAACTTGACGACCTACTGAACCCAGGATTATATGTGGGAGGAAACACGTGCACAGGCAGGGCGTTCCAGGCCAGTATCGTTCGGCACAGAAACGAACGTTTAAAATGTTCGGTTCTCGCGAACATGTACCTACTGTGTGGGAGTGGCATCTCTGCCCGGCACGCGTTGTTCGGGATCGGAAGGAAGATGGGATCAGATTCTCTCTTCAGAATGCTCGCCGTGGTAAATACGGTAGAATGCGGCCAAGGAAGCTATTGTTCGGCGCTGAGCTAGCGGCTCAAAGCTTCCCGTTACCTCCGGACAATCTATAATACGGATAGCTCGACGCTGCATAGCTTCGAGAGCGTCCAGCAAATACTTCGCGGAGCCGTCCCAGAAGTGAGAGCAGTATTCGACGCAGGGTCCAATCTGCGTCTTGTACAGCAGACACCTCTGATGCAGTGTAAAGAATCGCTTTACCTTATTCAGTATTCCTAGTTTCCACGAAGCTAGCCCTATACATCTTTCGATGTAGTTTTTATTATTGAGCTCTTGACGAACGTCTATGTCAAGGATCTCAAGGTTGCCCTTCATTGGTAATAATGCATTCTGAAGAGAGGGTAGGGGAAGGAAAGGGGATTTCTTCGCTGTAAATGCACACGCCTGCAATGTGCTGTCATCTGCATAACAATGAATGTTCCCGAGGGATAGCATATCATTGATTTGCAGAAGGAAAAGAGTTGGTGACAGCACGGACCCCTGCGGCACCCCGGTATTGTTCCTCGATACATATATACATAACCGGGGCAACACAGGTAAGGCGTGTTGTCAGGGCGGCGTATTTGTGTCTCCGTGAGGAACGTCACAGCGGGCCGAGCCGTCTCAAGGTATGGTGGACGGCATCGAGGTTCGCATGGAGTCCACGGATGTTGGTGAACTCCACCTCGAAAAGTGAAGCTGTGGGGTTTCCTGGGGCCGCTGTGGAACGTTTACTTATTTCTGTTGCACTGCCATTATAAATTTGAAGAAGAAGCGTGAAGACAGGGCGACATTTGGTGCAGCAGTAATAAGTGACAAAGCGCATGGGCTGGCTTCGCGTGGAACCGTGTGGTTAGGTTGGAGCCGACCCGCCGGACGGAAGGGCTACCAAACCCCCTGGTGCAAGGCCGCCGCTATCCCGCACCGGTTACCACCCGGAGCGGCGATCCCACATCAGGATTATGCGCGAGAACATGTGGGGCAGCCTCCTGGTGTGGTTGGTCCCAGGCGGGCCCCATGACTGTGTTGCGGGCGGCCGCGGCAACGCCGTTGCTAAGGGTCTCCCTGGCCGGCGAATAGACCCACACCACCCACACTAGACTCCGCTTTGCCCCCACTGGTCCCATGCCTGCTGCACCATACATGGCCCCGGGCCCGGCGGTGCAGCTGTTGAACCCCTTACGCAACCAGCCTGGGCTGGGTTACTTGTGGGGCTTTAGCACAGTTGCACGGTGGCACCCCCCGGACCAACACCCGGTACCCACGTAGGGACCGAAGCCACTTCATAGGTACCGTAAATTAACGAGCCTCGTCCGTTGATCAGCAGGTGCGCCACTAGCAGATGAGTTCGCTGGGGCCCTAAATATGTTGGTAGAGCCACTTTGTATAGAGGTCAAATGATTTTGATTAGGAAAAAAAATTACGAGTATAGAGGGTCTTTTCTTGAATTTAAGGAGCGAAAAAAAAACACCCCCCCCTCCTAGCCCTCTTTTCACCTCCCCCACACAAGACACTATTATTATAAAATGAAAAAAAAAAAGATCAAAACCATGTAATCGCCGTACCTACTGGCTGACCACCATCGGTAACTCCGGACTCACGCACAAAATGTGTCAAATACCTAATTCCGCCCGTTTCGATTCTGCATACGGACTCTTAACTCATTTATTTTAGTTGTATGATCTCGCGCAATATCAACGCAACTCTTTCATTACCGGCCCTTGATCACGTATTAAACTGTTGAATTAAAAAGTTATTTAACCTATTTATTTCTTAATTTGCCAATGTGGTGCACAATCAAAGAGCATCGTTGTGCAACTTCGAAATGGCAGAACCCGCTAAGTGTCGATCAAGGGCCGACGCTTACGTACATAACGCGTTACACGGACAATTGTATCTACTTTTATTGATACACAATCCCACATAGATTATTTAATATATGTAGGTTTGTAGCCGTTACCAAATCTTATCCCCCATTCAAGAAAGCTCGTGAGAAAAGAATGTGACGCCTAACCCGGAACACTTATACAGACAGAGAGGTAGACGAAAGTAATATAGTCCTGTATAGTCTTGAAATATAGACACCTTACTCGCTCGGTTAATAATCAATTCTTATGTCCCTTGTTGTCCTTGGCTATTTCACTCCATCACGCCTGACCGTTTCGACCAATTGCTAATTCTTTTTTTATTGTGTTTGTATTATCAAGAAAAGGTTCTTACAAAAGAAAATATCAGAAAATTTGTGCGGAACATTAGAAAATTACAGTAACATAGGTATTATTTTCCGTTTGTTACAGAGCTTTCTATCAGCGAACGCGAAATGTTGGTGGGCAGGTGCCCTGGCTGCGGCCACCGCAGAGCTCCGGTACGCTGGGTACGTGTCCCCGGGAGTACTTCTCGTGACTGGGGCACCCAGGGCGTTGGAAACCGTCAGGGGCGCTTATGCCAGGTCTGTGCTGAAACCACCACCGACGTACCTCATTTGCGGACTTGGTAAGTACTTACATATCGACTTACTCATTTTTAGTAGTTTTAGATTAACAAGAATGCTTGTAGGAGGCAAGAATGCTGCTTTTAGACAAAGTGAAGTAGATGAATGGACGTTTTAAGATGCTAATGTTGGACAGTTGTCTTCTTGGCACTTAAAAGTGCTAATAGTAAAAAGAAACCTCAGGAAATTGTATTACTCAACATCAAGAGTCCAAGTCAACCAAACAAATACCTACTTCTTTCTCAGTCACTCGCATTTTAGTCGTTCGTCTAATTTAGGTGACTTTAAATTAGTAAATCGTATCCACGGTTGGAGATTTAAAAAAAAACAATATAATAGCTAAGCTTATTACTAAAACGTACAAATTACATGTCAAAACAAACTAGATACAAATCAATGGCCCGATTTAAATAACAAATTTCGATAACCACTTCAATTATATTACGAAACATAAAACTTACATACTTGTTAACATTTCTGCATAATCCAAAGACTTAAATGAGTACTGACCTCGTCCACCAACGCTTAAAAAACACAAGAGCTACTCAATGGTTCTCAACATCGAATAAAAGCTACTACATGACATAACACAGTTATATGACATTTAACTGACAGCGGCGCTAAATCGCATCAAAAGTATAGACACGTCAACGTAATTTTTCTGTTGGATCATTGTTGGCCACTCACAAAATTATGCAAAACAGCCTGTCAATATAGACAGATATTAGTTTTAATTTCATAAATATATTTTACTAACATTCTTTATCCCAGAAGGGGTAAACACTTAGACAGAAGCTTTTATTACGTCAAGATTGTGCGATCCTATTGTCCATAAATCCCTCTTCATTTATGTCAATGGGTCCCTGAAATTCTAAAACTTCCTTATAAGCGGCAATAGGATATTTATATTTTTTTTTTTTTTTTATATTTAGGTCGACAAATTGACGCCACTCGCCTGATGGTAAGCTGAGGCGACGTCTGGCAATTGAGGGCGACTCTCACAGTACACAGGAATACTATAGAGAGTGGCCCTCAACTTGACGACCCTGTAATGTGCCTCTTCACGCTTCGCTTAAAGAGCCCAGGGTTATATGTAGGAGGAAACACGTGCGCAGGCAGGGCGTTCCAAGCCACCATCGTTCGGCAGAGAAACGATCGTTTAAAACGCTCGGTTCTCGCGAAGACGGTTTCCACGGTATGAGGATGACATCTCTGCCCGGCACGCGTTGTTCGGGATCGGAAGGGAGAGGGTGGGATCAGGTTGAAGAGCTCTTCAGAACACTCACCGTGGTAAATACGGTAGAACGCGGCCAAGGAAGCAATTGTTCGGCGCTGGGCTAGCGGCTCAAGGCTTCCCGTTACCTCCGGACAGTCTATAATGCGAACAGCGCGTCGCTGCATAGCGTCGAGTGCGTCCAGCAAATACTTCGCGGAGCCGTCCCAGAGGTGAGAGCAGTATTCAACGCAGGGTCTAATCTGCGTTTTGTACAGCAGACACCCCTGGTGCGGTGTAAAGAATCGCTTTACCTTGTTCAGTATTCCTAGTTTCCGCGTAGCTAGCCCAATACATCTCTCAATGTATTTTGTGTTATTGAGCTCTCGACGAACGTCTATGCCAAGGATGTCTAGATTGTCCTTCATTGGTAATATTGCATTCTGAAGAGTGGGTAGGGGAAGGAAAGGGGATTTTTTCGCTGTAAATGCACACGCCTGTGTTTTGTGGGCATTGAACTCGACCAAGTTCTCGGCACCCCATTGGGAGATACTGTCGAGGCTTCGGTCGAGATCACCCACGAGATGTCGTCTCTCCTCCTCTATCACAGATCGCCCCGCCGTCGGACGAACCGAGTAACTCCCGTGCAATGTACTGTCATCTGCATAGCAATGAATGTTCCCGAGGGAAAGCATATCATTGATATGCAGAAGAAAGAGAGTTGGTGACAGTACGGACCCCTGCGGTACCCCGGCATTCACTTGCAAAAAGCGAGAAGCCTGGCCATCGCAGAGGACCCGCACTCGGCGCTCGTTTAAAAAACTGGCAATCCAGCTGCACAGTTGAGGAGGTAGACCATATGCCGGAAGCTTGGAAAGGAGCGAAGCATGCCAGACCCTATCGAAAGCTTTGGCGATGTCCAGGCTAATAGCCAAGGACTCGCCAAACCTTTCCATAGCCTCACCCCATACATGCGTGACGAATGCCAGGAGGTCACCCGTTGATCGTTTTGGCCTGAAGCCATATTGCCGATCATTGATTAGCGAGTGATCCTCCAGGTATCGCATGAGCTGCTTATTAATAAGAAGCTCGAGCACCTTGCAAATGACTGAGGTGACAGCTATGGGTCGATAGTTGCCTGGATCGGATCGATCCCCTTTCTTGGGGATCGGTTGTACGTTCGCCTCCTTCCAGGCCTCCGGCACGAGGCCTGTAGAGTATGACAGGCGGTACAGACGCGTTAATACTGGAGACAACTCAGCAGCACATTTTCGTAGCACCACCGCCGGAATGCCGTCAGGGCCACTGGCTTTCCGCGTGTCGAGTGACCGCAGCACTGCCCGTACATCACATTGCCTGATAACAATATCAGGCATAGTGTGGCCACAGTTGGCGATGGCGGGGGGCTGCAGGCCACGGTCATCGACCCGGGAATTAGCCGCAAAGAGGTCTGCGAGCATGTCCGCCTTCTCTTGGGCTTTGTGAGCCAGTGATCCATCAGGAAAACGCAGTGGTGGCAGCGAGGGTTGACAAAAATTTGACTGTACGGCTTTGGCCAGTTGCCAGTATCCACGGCTGCCCGTGGGATGGGATGTGAGCTCCTGACCAAGCCGCGCGACGCGCTGGGCATCCGCTCTCTTGAAGGCCCTCTTGCTGAACCTAGTGGCCCGATTGTACGCTGCTTTGAGGCGGTTCACGTTCGGGTCACGTGCCGCCCGAGCCCTGACCCAGGCGCGATATGCCGACTGTTTTTTCTGGACAGCCTCGGCACATTCACGCCCGAACCAGGGGCGAGCTTTGCGGATGCTGGCGACATCAGTGAAAGGGATATAATATTCTATCCCTAGACTGATCTCGCCAGCAATGGCAGCAGCGCTATCCGAAGGCGCCTTCCCTACAAAGCAGCGCTGGCTCCACGGGATGGACGCAAAGTAATCGCGGAGACCGTCCCAGTCTGCCGACGAGTAGTGCCATAGTCGTCGAGTCATTTGTTCAGCACGAGCAGGCGGTGGCACTTGGAAGCTGGCGTGCACCACACAGTGGTCGGATGTGCCCAGTGGGGCGCGTACCGACACACTGTACTCGGCTGGGCGACTCGTCAGCAGTAGATCCAGCAAGGCGGGGCGTGTGGTCTGACCTGTCAGGTATCCGGGTGATCCCCCGTACCATCTGGGTCAGCCCGAGGGAGAGAGCGAATGCATGGGCGGTTCGTCCCGCATGATCGGTCCTAAGGGACCCCAGCCACTCAACGTGATGACCGTTAAAGTCCCCCAGGAAAACCAGGTCAGCGTTCGGGAACCGCACCTGCGCATCGTCAGCCATCTCGCTGAGGTATTCGAAAAGCCTTGTTGTCCCAGTGTCCCCTGTGTGGGAGCGGTAGACGCACACGTAGATCTGGCTCATGGAGCCATGATCCACGTGCAGCCAAAGGACGGAGTAGGAGGGGTTCTCCAGACAGCGCAACCGGCGGCAGCAAACATCCGCCCTAACGAACACGCACACCCCGGCTTTATCGCGGAATTGTTCTTCAATGATATAGCCCGGGTAACAGAGGTACGACGTGTCGTCAGGGCGGCGTATCTGTGTCTCCGTTAGGAACATCACAGAAGGCCGTGCCGACTCCAGGTGATGGTGGACGGTATCGAGGTTTGCATGGAGTCCGCGGATATTCGCGAACTCCACCTCAAACGAAGTCAACTTTGTGGGGTTTCTAGGGGCCGCTGTGTACCGTCTATTCTCTTGTTGCACTGTCATTTTGAAATATGGGGAAGCGTGAAGACAGGGCGATATTTGGTGCGGCAGTAAGTGACAAAGTGCAGAGGCTAGCTTCGTCTAGAACCGTGTGGTTAGGTCGGAGCCGACCCGCCGGACGGAAGGGCTCCCAAACCCCCCTGATGCAAGGCCGCCGCTACCCCACACCGGTTACCACCCGGAGCGGCGACCCCACAACAGGATTATGCGCAACATGTGGGGCAGCCTACTGGGGTGGTTGGTCCCAGGCGGGCCCCATGACTATGTTGCGGGCGGCCGCGGCAACGCCGTTGCTAAGGGTCTCCCTGGCCGGCGAATCGACCCACACCACCCACACTAGACTCCGCTTCGCCCCCACTGGACCCCTGCCTGCCGCACCATACACCGCCCCGGGCCCGGCAGTGCAGCTGCTGAACCCCTAACGCAACCCAGCCTGGGCTGGGTTACTTGGGGGGCTTTAGCACAGCTGCACGGTGGTACCCCCCCGGACCAACACTGTTGTACCACCTGGTATCCACGTAGGGGCCAAAGCCACCACATGGGTACCGTAATATACGAACCTCGTCCGTTAATCAGCAGGTGCGCCACTAGCAGGTGAGGTCGCTGGGGCCCGATAGATGTAAGAAGGGCCCCTTTGCACCCAAAGGATATCCCCCATTTAGTGTGACAAAAATACTTGGCGAATAGTGGGCGTATAAGACACTAGCGATCGCCCGCCACATCGTCCGCATTGTAATTTCGAACATGCATTATACGGACTTGGACCTTAGTTTGGATCCCGTCGCCCGTAATAAGATCTAGCTTCGCAAATAATTATTTAGAGTATATTTAATTTGCTAATTTATGTTTACCTTAAAAGATAGATAAATATGCCATCGCGGACATATTTTGAACTTTTAAAGAGGAACAATTATTTAGTACATTATTTTAACATAACATTAATCGTTTGACACGTTTAAAAGAAATAATTTTCCCCGGTTTTGAAACATATTTCACTGCTACTCCGCTCTAAATTGTAGCGTGACGTTATATAGCCTAAAGCCTTCCTTAATAAATGCACTACTCAACAAAAATGATTTTTTCAAATCGAACTAGTACTTCCTGAGATTACCGTGTTCCAACCAAACAAACAAACAAACTCTTCTGCTTTGTAATATTAGTATTTAGATAAACTTTAGGCTACAGTTTCGGGGAAATTGGCAATCCAATACCTATTTCCCAACCAATTATTTTCAAAATCAATAAAGTTAATATTCAAATCAGGATTTCGCTAATAATAATCCAAAAATAACTCTCAAAAGCCTAGAATATTGTTGTTATTTATTACTCTCTGCTCGTTATTAAACTATCACAAATAATAATAATCAAATAAACCAATTTACCGAACCTAGATAGTAAATAAATGCAATTGTAGATTTAATAGATTCTTGGCGCGCGCACAAATCACAATCACCACTATTGTATCTACAGTACTACAGATAACTTTCTGTGTATTATTGCTCTGTGGTTACGTAAAGTTGGAACGTCCTTGCAAGGCCGCGGCGTGGGCTGAGCGGGAGCAACAAGTGCCGCCGACACGTAATTATACAGCCTTTTGTTATGTCAATGTGGGAAAAGGATTGTATTCATAATGTTAGCTAACTAAAGGATCTTATTGAAGTTTTTTGCGGCGCCTCGGCTCACGGGAATGAATTGTGAGATGACGTCGCCGTCGGCCAAGCATAAAAACATTAAAAAAATAATATCTGGTACTCCGTGGTGTAAATTTTACCGACTTCTCAAAGGATGAGGTATTCGGCTGTCTTTGCAACTTTTACTAGTGGAAGTATTGTCACAGAATAGGGTAGTACTCAATATCAACTCTATGGTCAATGCCGTATCACAAACAAGAGACAACCCTTACTGACTTACAACTTCAAGTTGTCGCTGACGTCACGTATTTTTTGCGATTGTTAGGCGAGTGACAGGCGGTATTGTCGGCGGATCCCTGAGATCCGCCGAGTCGAAAACAGTGATTTCTGGAAAGTGTTTATACCTATGAATGGTTGTACAGAGAGTTACGGCCTAAACCATTCGACAGATTTCGATCAAATTTAACACGAATGTGTATTTTATTAGTGGGGTAGCTGATGAGGAAGTTCATTGATTGAAATAACTTTTTAAGGGCCAGATTAAATTTTAAAGCCTCCCATTTTAATTTAGTCCAATTCTGACAATGACATCACTTGATTCGATCTAGCGCCTTCTGGGGTTGCTCGATCGATTCATTCGACTTAACTTGCTGGGGTAATCAAGCAAATGAAAAGACAAACTAACGACTGTTGATAATTACTGTGATGTAAAATACTACGTTAACCCTTGGCATGCCTGGTAGGGTCCCACAGACCCATCACTAAACATAAAATTGCTGCAGTTCATTCAAATTTGAATTTTGCACGCAACCGTCTTCAGTAGCTGACCGTTATGAGTCTCTAGACGTCCGACACCCGCCATTTTAGTCCAGGGTACGGTTCTTTAGAACAAAGATGAGATTTAAGTGCGCGTGTACCTGTTATTGTTGTACTTAAACTTTCTCACATGAAGCAAAGTAAAAACGCTACGCTTACGCTTTTGTTAAAATCGCTGCTTACGTTTAATTATAAGAATAAATAACAAAACATATTGATTCTGGGTTATTTTTATTACATACTGTAGCATTTTATACTGCTAGCTTATCAATTAATTTAATACACTAGTTTAATACACATGTTTATAGGGGGCTAATAGTCTGGGTCCGTGAGACCCTACAAGGCATACCGTGTAACTTTTGGTCACCAGGCATGCCGTGGGTTAAGATGACTCACGAGCAGTAATAAATGGGTGAAACTATTTTTGCTTGTTACGACAATCTTAATTAAAGTGACCTATGTACGTATGTAGGCACATTCATACATACTATCACTCCCTATTGATTCCATGTAATGTAAGGGGTCAAACCCATTGCTAGGCTCTAGATAATACAATAGAAAATCCATAACCATTCTTGTAACTTCGAACCTAAATCAATGATATTATAAATACATATTAAAATGAAATAGGTACTTACTCAATTATAATCTTTGAATGGCAATGTTTAAAATGCTTACTTAATCAATTAGGTAAGGAAGACGAATTTATATGCCCTGTCGCCATTTAAAGATGAAAAAAAGGATTGGCGCCAAATTTTGCAACAATTCTTTTAGACGGCCATCTTGAATATGATCTTATTATACGTGTCATTGTGTCATACTGCCAAAATATTTGTTAGATTCTAATCTAAATTGCTGAAGGTTGTATCTTAAATATATGCAAAATATATGAGAAGGGCTTGCATTTATGTATGTTAATTGGCTTCAATAGTGTGTATTGTTAAAAGATACGTGACTATGATAATGCAGATAACGTTTGACATTGACTGTGGTTCAAAAGGTGGTAAAGCAATTATAATTATTGCGCTGTTTATATCTCTGTGGAAGGCATTTACCCTTTGGAGTTTTAGCGTTTGAATTTCCTGGAAAGGCAAAACAGGGTCTCAAATACCTAAGTGTCATAATATTATATTAGCTTGTAAGCCATAGCCTAGTTTAGTCTATGCTTAGATTATAACAATATTGTCTATGTCTATGTTCCACTTCCTTCTTACTTTTACTTTGTAACATGGCTGACTGAAATACACGACACGTATTATTCCAAGCTCCTGTCTATTATTCCAAAAACCAACAAACATCAGGTGTGGTGTAAACTGGCGTGTCTTAAGAAGAACCGGATCAACCAGAAGAAAAAAATGGACGAATCTTCGACGTCGTCGGGTCGCCTCTAGCACATGGACGTTCATGCATCCAACATGCCGCTCACGTGGAAAAATTGGATCACCAAATTCAAAATATATCTCAAAGCATTTAAATTTGATCAAGAAAGCGAAGATAGGCAAGTTGCACTTTTATTACATTATATAGGACCAGATTGCCTTCACATATTTTATTCTTTCAACCTAGATGTCGAAACAGTCAAGCTTAAAGTGTTGATCGACAGATTTGCAGGTTATTTCAGCCCAAAAGTCAATATAACCATGATAAGGCATGCACTTTTTAACAGAAAGCAACTGCAAAATGTATAGCTGGACAGTTATATAACAGATCTCAAAAATATAGCCCATCAATGTAATTTTGGTGAATTGCAAGACATAAAAGATATATTTAGTTGGAATCTAAATGATCAGAATCAATACATTAAAGAGAAAATTTTGCAAGAATTGCCTACCACTTTAGATGCCACTATAAATATTGCTGAGTCACTAGAATCGTCCCGTAAAGAAGTTAAATATTATCAGGTACAAATCCCAATTCATCTGTAGCTAGTGTAGATAGTATACATAACTAAAGTAGTCAACAGTCCAGCAGAAGTCATTCACAACATCGTCAGTCAAGAAATCATAGTCGTAGTCAATAATCAAGGTATAATCCGCAGTCACAGGACCGTCAATCAAGAAGTCAGAGTCGCAGTCAACAGTCAAGGTACAATCCTAACCAGTCATACAATACATCCCATTCATCGAGTTATAGCAGTCCCAATGGTTATAAAGGTAACAATCAGTCTATGAATAACTCAATGTGTCCAAAGTGTGGTCAAACACATCGTTTTAAATGTCCTGCTCTTGGTGCAAAGTGTGATTTCTGTCAAAAACTTAATCATTATTCAAAGATGTGTAAGTCCAAGCAAAAATATGTTAATTATGTGCAAGAAGATTTTTCTAATGATGATCAACCTTTTTTAGGTGCTGTTTATCAATGTAATTGTGTAAAATGTAGTGACCAATGGTCAATAACTCTAAGTATCTGTAGTCAATCTGTTTGCTTACTTATTGATTCATGTGCAGATGTGAATTTGATGTCTAAGAAAGCATTTGAAAAACTAGCGTTGCAAGAAAAATCATATCGTTGCAATAAATCTTATACAAACACCATTTAACTTGACAACATTTACAGGTCAAAGTATACCTACAATCGGTTGTTGTACATTACCATGTAAGTATAATGACAAATCATACAACTTGTGTTTCCATATCACACCGTTAGATTGCAAAAATATTCTGGGTAGACAGTCATGTCAACAGTTAAAAGTCATAAAAAGAATACATTCAGTCACCTTTGATGAAAACATATCTGAACACAGTCCAAACTATACACTTAGTCAGCATAGCCAGAACAACAATTTACAGTCAATGTCAAGTCAGTCTAACAGTCAAAGTCAAGTCATATCACAGTCAATGTGTTACAAAGTCCCTGCAGAGTCAAACAGTCTGTCAATACTAAAGAAATATAGTATGGTTTTTAATGGAATAGGAGCTCTTAAAAACTATGAATGTCATTTAACTCTCAACGAAAATGTCAAGCCGTCGGTAGACGCAAGTAGAAAAATTCCTTTTAAATTACAGGATAAAGTCAAGGCAGAACTTAATAAGTTAGAAGTCACTGGTATTATTGCTCGAGTTGATGAACCAACTGATTGGGTCAACTCTATGGTAATTGTCTCTAAAAAGGATGGAAGCATTAGATTATGTTTAGATCCACGTAAGTTAAATAAAGCTATTAAACGTTCACATTACCCATTTCCACATATTGATGAAATTAAAGCAGAACTAAATGGTTCATGTTATTTTTCAAATTTAGACGCTAAGTCAGGCTTTTGGAATCTTGTCTTAGATGAAGAATCATCCAAACTATGTACTTTTATAAGCCCCTATGGCAGATTTCGTTTTTTAAGGTTACCGTTTGGTGTCAATGCATCTCCAGAAATTTTTCATAAAGAAATGGTTTCCCGGTTTGGTGACATACAAGGCATTAAAATAATGATGGACGACTTTCTTATACATGCTAAAACCATTCAAGAACATGATCAAATCCTAGAAAAAGTTCTTTGTCGTGCAAAAGATATAGGTCTAACATTTAATGGTAATAAATGTAACATTTGTCAAAGTGAAGTCAAGTATTTAGGTTTTATATTCAATAGAAATGGAGTGTCTGTAGATCCATCTAAAGTAAATTCAATTTGCAACATGCCACAGCCTAAGAATGTCACAGATGTCCAAAGATTCCTGGGCATGATTAATTTTCTTGGCTCATTCATAAAAGATTTATCAAAAGAAACATCAAACATAAGACAGTTACTTAATAAAAACACAATATGGTCATGGAATGACAGTCATGAGAAAGAATTCAATAAATTAAAGTCTCTAATTAGTTCTTCACCAGTCTTAACTTACTTTGATCCTCAAAAACCACTTACTTTGTCAGTAGATGCTTCAAAAGATGCTTTAGGTGCTGTCATCTCACATAATATTAGTCCTATAGCATATGGCTCAGCTTCTTTGACAAAGTCTCAACAAAATTACACTCAGATTGAAAAGGAACTCCTAGCAATTTTATTTGGTTGTACTAAGTTCCATCAATACATTTTTGGTAACAAAGTCCTAGTTGAAACAGATCACAAACCTATTGTCTCTTTATTTAGTAAACCTTTATTTAATATTCCACCAAGATTGCAACAAATAATGCTTCGTTTGCAACCCTATGATCTTATCGTTACTTATAAACCAGGTAAATACTTATATGTCGCAGACACATTGTCCCGTGCTGCATTACCAGAAAATGCATTAGTAGAATTGGATGAAGAAGTTAAACTTCATGTTAATTTACTCACTGCTAATTTGTCACTTAGTCCTTTCAAATTACAACAAATTGAACAAGCTACCAGGTTTGACCAAACTCTTCAAACTCTTATTAATTACTGTAAAAATGGATTTCCAAATTCAAAGCATAAAGTAGAAGATTGTATTAAACCTTTCTTTCCTGTTAAAGATGATATTCATTATGCTAATAACCTTTTATTTTTGTCAGATAGAGTTATTATACCTATTTCTTTAAGAAAAGATTTCTTAAAACTATTACATGAAGGTCATCAAGGCTTGAATAGTTGTAGAAATTTGGCAAGACATACAATTTACTGGCCTAATATTAGTCAAGATATAGATAATTACATCAGTAATTGTGAAATTTGTCTCACTTTAAGAAAGAGTAACACTAAAGAAAGTTTATTACCACATGATTACAAATACATTCCTTGGCATAAGGTTGGTATAGATTTTTTTGAGTTCAACAAGCATACATACTTAATTGTAGTCGATTATTTCTCAAAATATGTTGAGATAGCAATTTTAAGTAATGGTTACAGTACAGACCAAGTCATAATCAAGTTAAAATCAATATTTGCTCGTCATGGTATTCCTCATACATTAATGTCAGATAAAGGTCCACCGATGAATTCCAAATCTTTTCATGATTTCACACAAGATTGGAATATTCACCATGTCACTTCCAGTCCCTATCACAGTCGTTCAAATGGTATGGTAGAACGGACAGTAGGCATAATGAAAAATATGCTTAGAAAATGTTTACTTGATAATACTCCCAAAAACAATTTATGTTCACCAGCACAACTTTCCATGTCACGTAGACTTCGTACAAAGCTACCTATTGTAGAAAAACTTTTAAAACCAAAATTGTGTAACTATAGACATCTTAAACAAGTCAATAATCAAAATTTACATAAGATGAAAGAGTATTACAACAGAAATTCCAGAGATCTTAAACCCTTGGAGGTAAATAGTCATGTTATGTTTCAAAAACATCCACAATCGTCTTGGTTTCCAGGTATTATACAACAAGTTGGTCCTGAACCTAGGTCGTGTATCATAAAAAGTAAATTTGGTACATATCGTCGCAATAGACAATACATAACACTTAGACCTAAGTCTCAATATTCTTTTCATTCACATAACACACACTTCTTGCCTCGGAGAGCACGTTGTCGCGTCGGTCCCGGTTGTCATACGAACATCTGTGACAGTCGTTAGGAGTAGTTGGACAAAAATCTGACCGGTCTAACTACAGAACTTTGATATCGCCCATGGGTTGTGGAGGTCAGATGGCAGTCGCTTCACGGAAAATATTGTAGTTCAAGCCGAATCGCAGTTAGACTGGAAAGCCGAGCCCAATTCAGTTGGGAAAAGGTTCGGTGAATGATGAATGATGATTGTATTGAACACTGTTCGCTTTAAACCGTGTAGCCAGCAAATCGCTACTTTTAATACCACGTTTAAAACCGTGATTGCAATCCTGTATTTATCCCTTAAGGACGATAGTTGCCTCTACACATTCGTCTTGTGCATACACTCATAGTTAGTGCAAGACGTGGTTTAAAAAAAAATCTTTTAAAATGGGGCTGGACTTGTGATGATTAATATCAGCATAGGTACGAGTCACTATCAAGCCCACAACGTTGACTCCATGGCCAAGCCTCTGTCTCGTTTGGGTAGAGACTCAGAGCCTATGTCATTTTGGTACATAATACGGTGTATAGTAAAAAGGCGCAAGCTGAGCTTTGCATTTGTGTGAGTTCACGTCCGTGAACATATAATGTGACCTGTTTTACACACACATGATGTCTTGTACACACAGCCTTTTTACTCTACTTTTCGTGATCACGCACACAAATGCAAATCTCAGCTTACGCCTTTTTACCTATACCTATTTATGTATGTTACGGACACGATACTAATCTAACTTTTAACTCCCGATTGAGAGTTCAATTTTTGCTGAGCGCTTCGCAAAAATAGGGTTCCCATACGCTCAATTGTAATACCGAACGTGTCTTTGTCCCGTACTAGTTAAATAATTAGTTCTTCTGTGTGGGAAATATCAAGCATTAACTTGACATTGGCGAAATCATCGATGAACATAGGTGGAGCACGTTTTTAAAGAAAGAAGAAGAACTCCCGATTGATTCCTAGCGGTCTTTATTACGAGTACGAGTACCTAGTACTCGTATTAATATGTGTAGTAAAAGAATTTTCAGTTGAGTTTCTTAGATACAAACGGTACAAATCTTTCTAATTTAATATATTGGTAGACAATTACAGAAGGGCGTATTGTAACCTTGCAAGTGACAGGTACAATAAAACCTGTTCCATAATGGCTACTTTCTTATTCCTCCAACAGTACTGGAATGTTTCGTCTGACGATTGTGTTAGCTGTATATAATCACGCTTGTTTCCTTGAGGAAGTAATGGCATATTAAACGCTAGCTTTTCGCCTTATTGGTGCCACGTAAGAGACGAGACTAGTGCCACTTAACGATCAATTACTAGCTGTTGATCGACATAAATGAACAAATTGCAAAGGTGTCTGATTGTGGTTACGGTTAGAGAGGCCACGTTTCAACTTGTGACCACGGTTGGTACAATCCAACCAAAACGTAGCACCATAAGGTAACCTACCTAACCGTAATAAGAAGTTTGAATAATCGTATACCTTTCTTTTCCTCGGTTTTATCTCTAAGCCTGCCCCTTCCAAGAGTAATATGCGAGTAAGTACCTACTTCTAGAGTTTCACGCGTCTCAAACGACTCTTCAAGTGATAGTGCGGATTTGTTTACTACCCAATTGTCTATAAAAAGATGTTCAAAAAATGAAGACGTGACCGTTGTGTTCATAGACAAAAATTCGTTTGTCAGTCTTGATAAATCTGTTATACTAAAAAGGCAAGTAAAACAATATATACCTCCTTTCACTGCCACCCATATAAGGGTATGTACTGAACGAGAACAAGTATAGGGAAACGGTTTAAAAAGTGAAAGCGATTCTCTATGCTTATTAATGTTATAGATATCCATAGACTGATGGTATTGTAGACATTACTGACACAATACACGCGCCTTTCTCTGTAAGTGGGGTGGACAGAGGCTTTTATACGCCCATTATTCGCCAGTCATGTTGTTGATCTTTTGTAACTAGACTGGCTGTACCACTCAGCCGCCCATGGGACAAAAGCTCCCTAAAAACAAAATACTGAACCCTCGGAGAATTTTTTTTTTTTTTATGGGAGCCTGGAGTGCAGAGTGAATAATGACACCAGATTATTTGTTATTTGTAGCTATTTCATTAATTATTTATGTAATAATTTAGAGATGCTCGAACTATATTCAGTGGTAACATATTCCTGACTGTTGGAGTTTTGGTTTGAATTACAGAGTGGTTACGTACTTTCTATCGTGCCCGGCAACAGCGGCATGCCCCTACCCTATGACACGGGACGAAAAAGCAGTATTTAAATGTCATGTCCTCAATATATTAATAACATATAACCATAACCAATCAATGTTGACATAACATAACATAGCATCACGCCTTTTTCCCCGAAGGAGTAGGCAGAGGTGTGCAGCAAACACACCCACATCTCGCCAGCTATGTTAAGTCCCATGTAATAGGGGGCGAGCCTATTGCCATTTAACGGGCACAAGTTCCAGACTGGGATAATTATCTGGATAAAATTCTAAAGAGAATTATACATTATCCACCAGACCCGGGAATCGAACCCGAGGCCTCGAGTGTGGCAGTCCGTACATAGTACCATTGTGCCACCGAGGTTGTCATGTTCAAGGTCATCAATGTTGACTGATGCTATAAAACAAGCAATGACTTGATTGATGGTCATAGGTTACATACATACATATTATTACGCATATATTCCCAAAGGGGTAGGCAGAAATGCATTATACATCCACATTTTGCCAGTAATTGTGTGTAGGTGGCAAGTATATTGCCGTTTCCGGGCACTATAGGTAATTCATAATCATCCAGTAATTCCAACCAAAATTCCATCGACCATCACTTAATAGGATATCTATAGTTCGAGCAATCTATACTTTTATACCAATATTATAAAGCAGAAGAGTTTGTTTGAACGCGCTAATCTCAGGAAGTACTGGTTCGATTTGAAAAAAAAAACTGTTTTTGTTGAGAAGTGCATCTATCGATGCAGGCTATAGGCTATATAACATCACGCCACAATGAAAAGGAGCAGATCAGCAGTGAAATATGTTTCAAAAACGGGGAAAAAATATTTCTTGCCAAACGGTTAAGGTTATGTTAAAATAATGTTCTAAACAATTGTTCCTCTTTAAAAGTTATTAATAAAAGTCCACGGTAGCATAATCTATATTTTAACGTTAACTCACTATAACATATTTTATGGATATGAAATTCGTTCTAAAATAATTATTTGCGAAGCTAGATAGGTTATTACGGCTGACGCGACGGGAACAATACTTACAAGCGACGGGAACGGGAAAAAATCCAAATTATCACGCGGATGAAGTCGCTGGCGACCGCTAGTAACTATATATAACTATGAATAACTATTGTAAATCTCCTAGGTATATCTTCATATAATTTATTTCAGACTCTTTGCTTCGTAGCACGATTCGAACTTAGACCGTCATATTTCTCAAAACGTCAAATCATTGAAATTATTTGACATAAAGGCACCCCTTTGAAAAGTTTATGGTTGGTTACAGACCTCTAGCTTGTTCTCATGACTTCATCTGTGCAAAATACGGCTATATGTTATTCTGATGGATATAGCAAAACTATTGTAATGTTTAATTAACCTCCATTCAGTAATTTATGCGTGAAAGAGTAACAAACTTCCAACCATACTTTCTGCAGAAGATGGCTTAGGCCCCGGACATTGATAGGGTCTCGTAACACCCATAACATAAATAAATTTATACGACTCATACGGATGTTATGTCTTTAATGAAGCAGTTTGTGTCTCAGTTTAGTCCACAAAGACATCTTAACACCGCTTACTGCTATTAGAAACACTTACGCTTACAACTATTAGAAATTCCTACGGCACCTTTTGTGGTCATATGTCATTCCAATTTGTTCTTTCACTGACTTTATTTGTAAATATCTAACGATGCATACATAACAACATATTTATTCGTTAATTAAAAGGAATTGCATCAACAATTTTCGCAATTTGCTACACATTATGATTTAATGATCTTATGTATGGGAACTATTAACAATCAAAGGCGGACATCATCTGAAGTAATATCCGGGTGAATCTGAAACTAAAAAGTACTACTTTTGCATATTATATAAGGTTCAAATTTGAGTGTGTTATATGTAAATCAGAAAGCAAATCTGTACCTCGATCACTTGTCATCATTTGTATTGCAAAATCGTCTATCAACAACATTGACACTTTCATTAGGGCTGCCACTCATTATTTATTACTATTATGGATGTTCTTTGAACCCTAAATTACGAAACATAAAATAAGTGTTAAAAAAATTGTAAGAACTAGGATTTTCTTGTTGTACGTTTCGTAATTAAATGAAGATGAATTCTTCAATAGTTACGAATAAATTGTGACGGGATGGAATGACAGATAGGTTCCGTTGAATAGAAATATTAAATCTTCGATTTCTATACATTAAGTGCAAATACTAATAGATACTTTGATTTATATACGCTTAAGGTAATTTACATCAAGTCTACGATAGTATTACATTTTTTTATTCTTCGTGAAACCCAACTATTTGCAAATACTTGAATTAGCGCGCTTGTCATTATTTGAAAAGTACTACCCATTTTTAAATAAATCATTTACTATATCGAAAATAAAACGTATTGATAACCCTACCTTCCATTCATTATTACAAAAATAAATTTGCACGTAACAAAATTAAATTTTTACTCTAATTCGTACTAATAAGGTTGATTATAATATTTGCAGAGCTGCGTTTTAAATTTGTTGCGTATTCAATGTAGTAGATGATTAGACGTCAAATCTTTGAGATAATATCGTATCGTGACTTCTGTGCGATCAACTTTGATCTAAAACTGATTGTTCATTATGTATTGTCGTGCAGATATATTAAAAAGATATTTAACTGTATACGACGTACGTTTATTGACCTTTTAGTATTATATAACACCTGCGTGATTTTAATATAGTGTAACAGCCTTATACTGAGAAAGTGAACAAGTACTTATGTACATCTAAAAACGTGCATTTACCTTTTAGAATTAAATAACTAGGTGCTGCTACGCTGGCGTCACCCTGCGCTGCTGCATATTGAGCGGAGTGTTTTCGGTAACAGTACAAAAAACGCGCGAAATTTCTCCCATAGGTTTAACATGTAAATTTTGGTTCCTCAAATAAATATTTTATGGCGCCTTTTTTTAAATTTCTGACTTCGTCACATTTTTTGCACTTAAATCTAGTTTAATTTACTTCAAAAATTTCTAGAATCCGCCAAGTAGTTACTGAGATACAGCGTTACATTTAATCGCATTGGAGTCGCTGTATGGGAGCTCCGTTCGCCTTCGGATCACTTCGCTCAAAAAAAAGAAGACTGCTGGCAAACTGCTAAAATGCGTTGGTGCTGTACCTTAATTTATAGAAGGCCTTCGACTATGTGTCTTTAGCACTAATCAAGGAAGCACTGGGATCCAAATGTCTTTAGAGACTTAAAGTTATATGAATATGATTAGAGACATGTACCGTAATTCCTATTCTGTAATGCAAACACACGACTATTGAGATTAAGGAAAACTATTCCCAGTTATTATCGGAAATACATCAGGGTAGCGCTCTTGGTCCTTTCCTGTCCTACCCACATAAAAAGTTAGGCACACACTTCTGTGTTGATGTTAATACATCAAACATTCTGTATGTGTATGTATTTTAATACGAGTACATCAAACATTCTGTGTGTTCTGTGTGTGCCCCCTTTTAGTAGGGGGATAATTCCCCGAACGGGTAAACTGAGGTGTTAATTACGGCCAAATTTCGCCAGTCACTTCGTTGAACCCACTTAACAGAGGATGAGCCCATCGAAGTCTCTAAGAACTTTGGGTATATTTGTTTAATCATTATTCGTCAGCTGTTGAGGATGACTTAGGCCCCGGAGATGATGATAGGGCTAAAACCTGCTCAGATATTCTGTAAAAATCGTTATACTTTACGTTATAAATAACAAAGCCTTTATAATTTCCTGGATATCTTTAATTGTAGCATACTCTTTTTCATACGATAGATGTGAGTAAAATAATATAAAAAACATAGTAATTAGTTGCGTGCGACCTTTATGTATTGTGTACTTACGACGATGTGAAAGTAGCCGTAAACTAAACCTTCGTATAAAACAATGCATGGTTGATTAAAGAAAGTTTCTCTAGTTACCTCACATTGAGTAACTGGTCATATTTAGCTTTGCCGGTCCGTTCGGTAGATATCAAATGGACCGTTTAATTGAAGACCACGTCAGACCCCCTTATCTCTAGTCTTTCAATCACTTATCACAGCTAATATGTCTAAACAAGACAAAGACATCGCTTAATTTGTTTGTCAGTGCAAAATAATCGACATTGATCTCGCGACGGACGTTTACAATAACAATCTTGTCTTGTTAAACAAATTTAAACCTTCTTGTCTGTTTATACGATGTCAATTCTATTGATTTTTTAATAGTATCTTCTTCATTATAACTATCAAAGCAAAATTGAACACAATATATACCTTAAATGGTTGTTACACGTTTTATATTTGTGGGTTGTATAAAGTTTCATGAAGTTGAATGAGTGTCTTCAAAGTAAAGGCAATTTAGTCAGTTTGCAGCAGATAGCCTGAGGAACAACTCATTAAGTCTACTTTCGCTATTCTCGTGACGTGATATACTTGTTCTTTTGTCATTTATCCGCACCTAAGATTTAATATTGATTGGACAATATATTCACACGATGTGGGTTCATCCAAGCATGATTTCCTGTCTGTAAAGTAATATTTATTGTCTCCCAGACATTATTAGTATAAGTATATTGCTAATTGATAGAATGATTGATCGGTTGGATATCACGACTCAGGAAAGGGTCCTTTCACAGACAGACTAGCAAAAAGCTCAAGTGTGGTGTATACTAACGTCTGCCGTAAGTCTCACATTGTCTCACAAACCAAAGTGATCGCAACAATTAGAGGTTTTTTTTTTATAATCTCGGTCTTGAGCTATTAGTGTCTTGGTCAGTTGGTAGAACGTTCCTCCTGGATTAGGAACAGACGCTGGTTCAAGCCCAGCTCAAGGCTATAGTTTTTGCGATTTATATCCTAAGATTATTTAAGAAAAAGTTAGCATAGAATTTTGACAACGCTAATAATTAGTCATGAAATGGTCATAAATAGTCGTACATGAAAAAAAATAGTCGTATTATAGTTTCGGCGTTATAGCTATAAGTTAGTGAAGATTATGGCTTGAACGTCAAGCTGTAATCCTCATCTTTGGTGCAAGAAAACGGTAAAGCCTATCGGATTGGTTTAGGTTCCAAAAAATAGTCATAAAATAGTCGTAACGACATGCCAAATCTCAGAAATAGTTCTTAAAAGGTTCCAGAGATATATTTCGTTTGCCCTACATTTGTATGGAGTACAGTCGTGTACAAAATTGGTAACTTCATATGATATTTGCGTATAATCTGTATAGAATATGACAGTACTAGTCCACAAGGGTTTCTGATACTGACAATATTGTATTTATTACTAATAATTGTTACTTGTTTATATCTAATAAGTGCTATTTTTTATACATATATGACATTGCTGTGATTATATCAATGAAACAACTGTGATTATTATGATTAAAACGTTTTTGTAGTAGTAAGTTTTTAAGACAATGACAAGATATCCAACACCAACACCAACACATATTGAACTAACTGTAATAATTGTGATCAAAACTAATTGCTGTGATATAAACATATATGTACTGAGATTTATACAAGTTATGTACGTATTTGCAAGCTTTCGATTGTAATAAATAAGGATACAAATTATAAATGTTTGTTTTATTTTTGTTTAATTATAACAGCTGGCATGGAAAACGTCTAATTGGAAGTAATATTATAAAATATTGGATAGAAACAGGCGTTACTTGGCGAAAATCCATGACAAAACAATGGTAAGTAAAATGTTTTAAGAAAAAACTTTTTAAAATTATATAATAGCATTAATTTTTCGCAGAATTATATATTATAATATACTATTATAGTATACTATTAATATAATTATAATTAATTATAATATAATATAATTATACTATTATAGTAATATTATATATTAAGCGGAATATTTCACAATAATATCATATGAAGTTACCAATTTTGTACACGACTGTACTCCATACAAATGTAGGGCAAACGGAAACTTTTTTTTTTCAAATTAAACCATCTCAAATTTATTGTAGTTCATACGAATATTTCACGACTATTTTTTAGCATAAGCTTTAAACCAAAAATCGCAGGCGTTCCGGAGAAAGTTGAAGTTTTCAAATTTTCAAGCCATAATCCTCATCAGGTTACCTTTATATCTCTGGAACCTTTTAAGGACTATTTCTGAAATTTGGCATGTCGTTACGACTATTTCATGACTATTTTTTGGAACCTAAACCAATTCGATAGGCTTTACCGTTTGCTTGAACCAGAGATGAGGATTACAGCTTGACGTTCAAGCCATAATCCTCACTAACTTATAGCTATAACGCCGAAACTATAATATGACTATTTTTTTTACATATACGACTATTTATGACTATTTCATGACTATTTTTTAGCGTTGTCAAAATTATTTTTCATTTAGATTTCAAAAATGAGGATTACAGCTTGAAGCACACCTTCCGTCCCCTATGCATGCTTAGATTTTTAAAACCACGCAACGGATTTTGATGCGGATTTCACCAATGTATAAAGGGGTTCTCGAGGAACGTTTTTGTATATATAACTTGTCAAGCGGACGACGCCGCAGGCGTCCAATAGTTGCTAATACTTCAAGTATGTTTTCTATTACTTTTTACTGTCACAATGTGAGTATGTCATTCATCTCTGCTTTTGGGGATATAGGCGTGATTATAAGTTCTATTGTTCACCGAGTTTCTTGGAATCCAGGCTAAATGTTACTTTACCGGTATTTAACAATTCAACCGCAGGATTTTAATGGCTAAGTGGGTTTATTTCGGAGTTTATTGTTATTGATGAACTATCACTCAACTATGTTGTTTATAACTCAAATTTGTGTAACGGCAACTTAAATTAACTGAATGTACGAAATAACGATATTTTTCTTTATTTTCAACTGAATTCCAAAAAGGAGGAGGTTCTCAATTCGACTCTATGTTTTTTTTTGTTTGTTACCTCATATCTTCGGACTGGGTGAAACGATTGTCTAATTGGAAGCTACAACTTCCCAAGTGGTCTCATTTCAATTTGGTCCCATTCCGACAAATATTTAGTCCCATTTCGGTAGTTTGAAGTCGGTTGCTGCGTTTTACGTGTATTTTTACATATGATAAAATACGCATATTTCGATAATTTGTCTATCTCACTAATTGACCGAGCGAGCGAAGCGTCTTAGTTTCATCTTGAGGACTGGCCGATTTGGCGTTGTTTGTCTGTATGTATGTGTGTCAGTTCCGGTCTACGGGCCGCATGTTTCAGCCGATTTTCATGAAATTTGGCACAAGTGTTCTTTGTTGCAAGGCGCAACTTTTGTCGAAGGGATTTTTCGATTGGGGGGAATATGGGGAGAAATGGAAAATAACGCGAGGTCTACTGTTCTCTGAACTACTAGTATTATGAAGTGGATTTTTTTTTATTATTTGTTTGCATTAAGTAGGTTCCGTAATTACTAGACTGATTTGAAAAAATCTTTCACCAATAATAAGCTATCACTATTTTCACAGACTACGTAGGTATACATTATAAGTTTTGCGTAACTTAAAAAAACAACATGTTAAAACCAAAATATTACGTTTATTGCTTTTCAAAATACTCTCCTTTACATTTTAAACATATTTTCATGCGATCGAACTATTTTTTAAAACAGGAGGACCACAGATCTGAAGGTATGTTTTCTACATGCTGATTGAACGCTATCACTGCCTCTTCGGAGTTGGTAAAAGTGAAATCTCCCATCAAATCTTTGATTTTGGGGAAAATACAGAAATCACAAGGTCGGGGCTATGTGCAGGACGAGTTGTACTTTATCGGAAGCTAAAATGACTTTGTTTTGTTGGCCGTGTGTGAAGAAGCGTTGTCATGATGTAGGAGAACGCGGCTTTTGGGTCGTCTTTCGCGAACTTTTTCTAACACCCTGGGTAAACAAATGGTAGAATACCACTCGGCATTAACACTCTTGATCTTCAAGTGGAATTGTACAGATGGGACCCGTAGCTGAGAAAAAAAAAGCGATCATTTTTTTACCAACGTTTCTCGCCTGCCTCACTTTTGTTGGCTTGTTCTCATTTTCAAACACCCATTCACAAGATTGCTGTTTTTTTTCGGATTCAAAACAATAAATCCACGTTTCGTCTCCTGTGACAATGTCATAAACAACATTAGAATGTCCGTGGTCGTACTTCAGTAGCATCTGTGAGCACCATTCCACGCGAGCCCGCTTCTGCTCCGCTGTCAGTTCATGAGGGATCCAACGACAACAAAGTTTCCGAACTTTCAATTCTTTGTGTAAAATTTTCTGGATTTGATCATACCAATCCCAAATAGTCCTCGAATTGTCTCATAAGTAATCCGTGGGTTTTCTTCAATTAAACGCTTAACAGTAGCCACATTATTTTCGTTGACGGCAGTTGAAGGCCTCCCTTCACGAAATTCGTCATGTAAAGAAACTCGACCTCTCTCAAATTCAGCAAACCATCGATTGACGGTGCTCAAACAAGGTGCGTCTCTCCCAAATGCATTTTGAAGACGAGCGGCACAGTCTTGCGGAGAGAGAACTTTTAAAATCATAAAAAATCATCGCTTTAAAATCTTTTCGACTTAATTTCATTTTCGTTGCATACGTAGAACTTTGATGTGTAATAAAAAACACTTGACAAATGATTTCCCGCCAATTGTTTTTTTTTATTACTAAGAAGGTTACAACGTTTAAAAAAATATAACATTTGAAATTCAAATAGTTCCGATTAGCTAGAAGTGCAAAACTTTTAGTGTGCCCCATGTAGTAGGTACTTTTTTTTTTTTTTTTTTTTTTTAGTTCCGCGACCAAGGCCGCAGCCGCTTCAACGTCCGTTGCCGGGCGTCTCTGGTTACAAGCAGAACGTATTTCCAGTGGCGCCCGGCGGACTTTGACCACCTCTGTGGTCTCTGCGGGGGGTTGGGTCGGGATGAGAATCCCGCGTCGTTGGGGTAGGGTTTTATCCCGCGTCAATGAGTGAATCTGGTTGCGTGCTATGGGGCAAAGGCCCCGCAGCACGCAACCCTTCTAGCCTGCTTCTGTAAGGACGACGGGTGGCGATCCCGCCGTCCTCAGGCCCCGATCATGGAGGTCGATGGTCTTGGGCGTAGATGAGTCTGCGGCGGCCTCGCCGCTGACTACGGAACTCGGCGGGGAGGGCACGCTCCCTCTCCCTCTCGGCCGCCTCCTTCGCGAGCACGACTTGCTCGCAGAAGGATACGGCCGCGTTCCACCTACTCCCGCTGGAGACCATGGCTTGAAGCATGGTCTCCAGCGAGAGGGTATCCACGCCCAGACCCACTACGAGGTCCCGGCGCTGACTCGCCCACGCTGAGCACTCCACCAACGTGTGGAGTGCGGTGTCGTCGTCGGAAACCTCGCAGTGTTGACACCGGGGTGTGACCTCACGATGGATGCGAAACAGATAGCTACCGAAGCATCCATGCCCGGTAACGATCTGCGTCGCACGATACGTGAGGTCACCATGCTGCCTCTGGAGCCAATCGTCCATGATCGGTCTCACCGCCGCGATGATGGTGGCACCCCACTTGGGTTGCTCAAGTCGCACCCTCCATGACTCCATGAGATCCTGGCGGAGTTGGGACCGCCGGTCATCGATGTAGTAGGTACTTGCCATTGTTAGCGATAAACTTAGGCTTTAACTTCATTAATATATAGAAATGGGGAATGTCCCCCTTAGCTCTCGAGAACTGCTTATGCTCCAATGATGGTTGACCCCTCTATGGATAGCCCTCGATCTGGAGGCAAGCCAAAAAAACAAAAATTTGACCTAGCCCTAAGGGTCAAAAGTTATAGGCCAAAACCTATGGCGTGGTGCGGCACGAAGCACCGCGCAAGACACCGTACTAGTGTTAATAGGAGCGAAGTAGCAATAGTTACCACGCGGAGTAATTCGCAACCACCAGTTTATTTATAACTGGCGGACGCCCGCAGCTTCGCCCTCTTCACAAATTATGTAGTACACAAAACCTTCCTCGAGAATCACGCTATACATTGGTGAAAACTGCATAAAAATCCTTTGCGTAGTTTTAAAGATCTAAGTATACTTACATAGGGACGGACAAACTTCACTCGAGGGTTTTCACTTGACGGAATACTCCTCCTGAACGGCTGAACCGATCTTCCTCAAACTTTGCATGGTGGCAGTGACCATGCTCGTGCATATATCTCAAATCAGAAACATCGAAGTGACCACGGAGGAATAATCACCGAAAAACCTGTTCCATCCAGGAGGACTTAAACAGTTATACCGAGAGAATTACACATCCTTCAAAGAAGTCAAATAGACCATCAGTTCAAAAAAAAGAAATCAGAAATTTAAAAAAATGTTTGTGTGTATACCCTTCCGGGATATAGGCGTGATATGTGTGTGTGTGTGTGTGTGTGTGTGTGTGTGTGTGTGTGTGATTCATTCATATAGCAAAATTATTTGAGAAAGTCAACAAACTTCATGGCTTAGAAAAACACTCTCATAAAAAATAAAGCCTGACCTCCCGTTAGTATAACCATATATGTATACTTACTACAACAATGTCCCAGTAAAGGCCATAACCGTAAGAGATTGTCACGACATACATGACCCTGGCTTTACCCAAGCACCATTGAAAGCGATACATACTCGTAGAACACTAGAAAGTCAAAGTAATTTTCACTTACATCTATATTATTAAGACGCGTGGAATCTAATAATTGTGGGAGAATGTTAACATATGGTGGTCATATTTTTAACCGAGTTAAAAAAGGGGGGTTCTCAATTCGACTGTATTTTTTAAATATTTGGGAGTCAGGGTTATGGATCCAGGCGCTCCCATCGCCCAACATCGGTACAATGTTGGACGACACAACCTTCCGCATTGCCACTTGCCTTCGGCTGGGTACACCTTGTGTATCCCCGCATCATTGCATCTGTGGAGTAGCCGTCGTTAATCTGGGACATCATGGCCTTTCTTGTAGCAGAAGCGCAGGTCGTATACCTCGGCACGCTATTCTAAACGACATAATTCGTAGGGCTCTTTCCACCGCAGGTCTTCCGGCCGTACGCGAACCAAATGGTTTAGCACGAAGCGATGGAAAGAGACCGGACGGTATGTCGTTGCTACCGTGGAACATGGGAAGGCCTTTGGTGTGGGACGCTACATGCGTTGACACCTTAGCACTTTCACACCTTCCAAGCACATCCGGATGTCCCGGCGCTGCTGCTGCATCGGCTGAAGACCTCAATGCTAACCTAGCAGGTGATTACATATTTGAGCCGTTTGGGGTTGAGACACTGGGGTCATGGGGTCCGAGTGCTCGCCGCCTTTATAGAGACATTGCTAAACGCCTAATCGATGCTTCTCAGGACCAGAAGGCTGGCTATTTTCTGGCCCAAAGAATAAGTATCGCCATCCAACGTGGCAACAGTCAGCATTCTGGGAACCTTCCCAGTCGGCAATGACGCGGAGGATTTTTTAAACGATATTTTGTAATGTAAATATTTTTAGTATGTACCTATATAATTATGTATATTTTGTACATTTTAATTCTTCATAATATCTTTCAATTGTGTGAAACGAATTGGTTTTTTTTTAATTGAAAGATACTGCTTCCCGCGTGGTCCCATTTCAATTTGGTCCCATTCTGACAATTATTTGGTCCCATTTCAATTTGGTCCTACTCTGACAATTATTTGATCCCATTTCAATTTGGTCCCATTCTGACAATTATTTGGTTCCATTGCAATTAGGTCCTACTCAGACAATTATTTGGTCCCATTTCAATTTGGTCCCATTCTGACAATTATTTGGTCCCATTTCAATTTGGTCCTACTCTGACAATTATTTGGTCCCATTTCAATTTGGTCCCATTCTGACAATTATTTGGTCCCATTCTGACAATTATTTGGTCCCATTCTGACAATTATTTTGTGCCATTTCAATTTGGTCCCATTCTTACAATTGTTTGGTCCCATTCCGGTAATAAAGTCGGTTTTTGTGTCAATGTTAGATGTGTTTTTTTATGTTCCTAAATATCACATTAATATGTGGGACATTTGTTAGTGACACATTCTTGACTAGGAGGTCGTGGGTTTGAAGCTTACCCAGGATGAAGTTAGTTTATTTAGAAACAAACATTCATATATATATATATATAACCAATTTTACAGAACCTTCATATAATTGAAGACGTACAGTTTTCTGTATTTTTGAAAAAACTACATAAAATAGAACAAAATTGGAAATTTAAAGTTTTTTAATTACAAAATTACACCTAAAATAAAGCTACAATCTAACAAAATTAGAAAAAGTTTGTGTGATGAGCAAGATGGTTTGTCAGTCCCTAATCCTATTATTATTTATCTAGATCCCATAACACGTCATATTAGCTTAATTCGAGGTAAATAGCTTTGTGTAAAAATATTGATTTATAAATAGAGATTTCTTGCCTGATTCTTACTCACACCACAGAATAGGGAATAGTACTTACATACAGAACTTGCACTCCGACGTTAATAAAAGCACATTCTTTTGTTTACAGAGAACATCATTCGAACGTTAGGGTTGTCGAGTAAAGTAAAATATATACCAGCATAATTTGACCAATAATTATGACGTCAATGCCTCAATATTAACTCTATGGTCAATGCCGTGTCACAAACAAGAGACAACCCTTACTGATTTACAACTTCAAGTTGTCGCTGACGTCACGTATTTTTTTGCGGTTGTTAGGCAAGTGACTCACACGGTCTACCTGTTGCTTTGCGAATCTGGCAGTAAATGTACATGTATAATCACTCTTATGGAGTTGCATAAGAGTCCTCCCTGACCTATATCATAATATTGTAGAAAACAAAGTCGCTTCCATTGCCTATGTATGCTTAGATCTTTAAAACTACGCAACGGATTTTGATGCGATTTTCACCAATGGATAGAGTGGTTTTAAAGGAAGGTTTTTGTATACAGAATTTGTAAAACGGGCGAAGCCGCGGGCGTCCGCTACTGATTAATAAATTTGTTTCTTTGATTTTATATGATACCATAAGTTGCCGCCTCGATCCGAAGTAAAAACAACAACTCGTTAAAAACTCGTTATTTAAGAAAATTCACAGTTTCCTCCGAAATATATTCATAACTTCATAAACCAATTATAGGGAGAGAGTGTTATGTTATTAGATAAGTTACTAGTACTGTTTCAATACCTCAATTCTTACCTAATAAGAAAATTATAGTTTCCAAACGCAAAGACATTTATGAATTGTAAATCAGTAGAAATATATTTTAATTTTCGACTGGTGCATATCAAAGTGGTTTAACATGTTAACTGGCTTCTGAATCTTACTGTTTGTTTGTCATCGAACTTTTTGGCCGCTCGGAATTTAGCACCAGAATCTGCACAGTAAAAATACAATAATTTTGCCGAGAATGGGCGTTTTGACATTGCACGATAACGACACATGATATCGTGACGATATCGTAAGTAGCAGCACTAAAGTTAATACTAACAGGCGTTACTTTTCGGAAGTCCATAGTTAAATTAAATAAATCTAACTACTTTGCAATATTCCGCCACATGCAAATTACCCAACTCTCGTATTTATTCATGCACATGACCGCTCTACAAACCCACTTAAAATTAGGTTGAAAGAATAGAGAAATAATTTTGAAAATAGAATAAATACGAGTATGAGAGTTGTGTTATCGCAAAAAATAATAAAAAACCTCGACACGTGTTTCGCGTTCGCCCCCAACCAGGGGCATCATCAGGAGATGTCGATGGCTCGGCACACGGCGCCCGAATGACCCACAACTCGTAAACCGCACCTATTTATATCCTTTTTTTTTTTTTTTTTTTTTTTTTTTTTATATTTGGTTCGCCAAATTGACGCCGCCCTCCTGGTGGTAAGTCGTGACGACGTCTAGCGATTGTGGGCCACTCTCACAGCACACATTACTATTGAGAGTGGCCCTCAACTTGACGACCTACTGATGTGCCTCTTCACGCTCCGCTTAAAGAACCCAGGATTATATGTGGGAGGAAACACGTGCACAGGCAGGGCGTTCCAGGCCACTATCGTTCGGCAGAGAAACGAACGTTTAAAACGTTCGGTTCTCGCGAACATGCTATCCACTGTGTGGGGGTGGCATCTCTGCCCGGCACGAGTCGTTCGGGATCGGAAGGAAGAGGGTGGGATCAGATTGAAGAGCTCTTCAGAACACTCGCCGTGGTAAATACGGTAGAATGCGGCCAAGGAAGCTATTGTTCGGCGCTGAGCTAGCGGCTCAAGGCTTCCCGTTACCTCCGGACAACCAATAATACGGATAGCCCGTCGCTGCATAGCGTCGAGAGCGTCCAGCAGATACTTCGCGGAGCCGTCCCAGAGGTGAGAGCAGTATTCGACGCAGGGTCTAATCTGCGTCTTGTACAGCAGACACCTCTGGTCCGGTGTAAAGAATCTCTTTACCTTATTCAGTATTCCTAGTTTCCGCGAAGCTAGCCCTATACATCTTTCGATGTAGTTTTTATTATTGAGCTCTCGACGAACGTCTATGCCAAGGATATCAAGGTTGTCCTTCATTGGTAATAATGCATTCTGAAGAGAGGGTAGGGGAAGGAAAGGGGATTTCTTCGCAGTAAATGCACACGCCTGTGTTTTGCGGGCATTGAACTCGACCAGGTTCTCGGTACCCCATTGAGAGATACTGTCGAGGTTACGGTCGAGATCAGCCACGAGTCGTCGTCTCTCCTCCTCAATCTCAGATCGCCCCGCCGTCGGACGAACCGAGTAACTCCCGTGCAGTGTGCTGTCATCTGCATAGCAATGAATGTTCCCGAGGGATAGCATATCATTGATATGCAGAAGAAAGAGAGTTGGTGATAGTACGGACCCCTGCGGTACCCCGGCATTCACTTGCAAGAAGCGAGAAGCCTGGCCATCGCAGAGGACCCGCACTCGGCGCTCGTTTAAAAAGCTGGCAATCCAGCTGCACAGTTGAGGAGGTAGACCATATGCCGGAAGCTTGCAAAGGAGCGAAGCATGCCAGACCCTATCGAAGGCTTTGGCGATGTCCAGGCTAATAGCCAAGGACTCGCCGTGCCTTTCCATAGCCCCACCCCAGACATGCGTTACGAATGCCAGAAGATCACCCGTTGATCGCTTTGGCCTGAAGCCGTATTGTCGATCATTGATTAGCGAGTGATCCTCTAGGAATTGCATGAGCTGCTTATTTATAAGGAGCTCAAGCACCTTGCAAATGACTGAGGTGACAGCTATGGGTCGATAGTTGCCTGGATCGGACCGATCCCCTTTCTTGGGGATCGGTTGTACGTTCGCCTCCTTCCAGACCTCCGGCACGAGCCCTGAAGAGTATGACAGGCGGTACAGACGCGTTAATACTGGAGACAACTCAGCTGCACATTTTCGTAGCACCACCGCCGGAATGCCGTCAGGGCCACTGGCTTTCCGCGTGTCGAGTGACCGCAGCACTGCCCGTACATCACATTGCCTGATAACAATATCAGGCATTGTGTGGCCACAGTTGGCGATGGCGGGGGGCTGCAGGCCACGGTCGTCGACCCGGGAATTAGCCGCAAAGAGGTCTGCGAGCATATCCGCTTTCTCTTGGGCTTTGTGAGCCAGTGTTCCATCTGGGTAACGCAGCGGTGGCAGCGAGGGCTGACAAAAGTTAGATTGCACGGCTTTGGCCAGTTGCCAGAATCCACGGCTGCCCGTGGGATGGGAAGTGAGCTCCTGACCAAGCCGCGCGACGCGCTGGGCATCCGCTCTCTTAAAGGCCCTCTTACTCGACTTTGTGGCCCGGTTGTACGCTGCTTTGAGGTGGCCCACGTTTGGGTCGCGCACAGCCCGGGCCCTGATCCAGGCGCGATATGCCGACTGTTTTTGTCGAACAGCTTTGGCACAATCTCGCCCGAACCAGGGACGGGCTCTGCGGATACTGGCGACATCAGTGAAAGGGATGTAATAATCCATCCCTAAACTGATCTCGCCAGCAATAGCAGAAGCACTATCCGAAGGAGCCTTTCCTACAAAGCAGCGCTGGCTCCAGGGGACGGACGCAAAATAATCGCGTAGACCGTCCCAATCCGCTGACGAGTAGTGCCATAGTCGTCGTGACGTTTGCACTGGACGTGCAGGAGGTGACACCTTCATGCCAGCGTGAACAACACAGTGGTCGGAACTACCCAGTGGGGCTCCTACCGAAACACTGTACTGGGCTGGGCGACTCGTCAGCAGTAGATCCAGCAGAGCGGGCGCGTGATCTGACCTGTCTGGTATCCGGGTGATCCCGCATACCATCTGGGTCAGACCGTGGGAGAGAGCGAACGCATGGGCGGCTCTACCCGCATGATCAGTCTTGAGGGACCCCAGCCATTCAATGTGATGGCCATTGAAGTCCCCCAGAAACACTAGGTCAGCGTTCGGGAACCGCACCTGCGCTTCATCAGCCGTCTCGCTGAGGTACTGGAAGAGCTTTGTTGTCTCAGAATCCTCTGTGTGGGATCGGTAGACGCACACGTAGATCTGGCTCATAGAGCCATGGTCTACGTGCAGCCAAAGGACGGAATTGGAGGGGTTCTCTAGGCAGCGCAACCGGCGGCAGCAAACATCCGCCCTAACGAACACGCACACCCCGGCTTTGTCTCGAAATTGTTCCTCGATGACATAGCCGGGGTAACACAGGTAAGACGTGTCGTCAGGGCGGCGTATTTGTGTCTCCGTGAGGAACATCACAGCGGGCCGTGCCGTCTCAAGGTGGTGGTGGACGGTATCGAGGTTCGCATGGAGTCCACGGACGTTAGTGAACTCCACCTCGAAATGTGAAGTTGTGGGGTTTCCTAGGGCCGCTGTGTAACGTTTATTTCTTTTTTGTTGCACTGCCATTGTAGATTTTGAAGAAGAAGCGTGAAGACAGGGCGACATTTGGTGCAGCAGTAAGTGACAAAGCGCAGGGGCTAGCTTTGTCTAGAACCGTGTGGTTAGGTCGGAGCCGACCCGCCGGACGGAAGGGCTCCCAAACCCCCCTGATGCAAGGCCGCCGCTACCCCACACCGGTTACCACCCGGAGCGGCGATCCCACATCAGGATTATGCGCAACATGTGGGGCAGCCTCCTGGGGTGGTTGGCCCCAGGCGGGCCCCATGACTGTGTTGCGGGCGGCCGCGGCAACGCCGTTGCTAAGGGTCTCCCTGGCCGGCGAATCGACCCACACCACCCACACTAGACTCCGTTTCGCCCCCACTGGTCCCATGCCTGCTGCACCATACATCGCCCCGGGCCCGGCGGTGCAGCTGCTGAACCCCTAACGCAACCCAGCCTGGGCTGGGTTACTTGGGGGGCTTTAGCACAGCTGCACGGTGGTACCCCCCCGGACCAACACTGTTGTACCACCTGGTACCCACGTAGGGGCCGAAGCCACTCCATAGGTACCGTAAATTAACGAGATTATTATATATAGAGATATATTATCCTAAGATTTTTTATTTCTACCCACAACCATTACACCAAATTATTTTATGTCTACCCACCACCGTTGTTTGAATGACGTACACCTATTCGGAGAGACGAAAATTTTCGCCTCTTCGACTTTGTTGCGCCCTTTGCGGCTCATTCGGGCGCCGTGCGCCGAGCCATCGACATCTCTCTTGATGTTGCCCCTGGTTAGGGGTGAAACACGTGTCGAGGATTTTTAATTATTTTTTGCACGATAACACAACTCTCATATACCTATATTCTATTTTCAAAATTATTTCTCTATTCTTTCGGCCTAATTTTAAGTGGGTTTGGTCATGTGCATGAATAAATACGAGAGTTGGGTAATTTGCATGTGGCGGAATATTGCAAAGTACTTAGTTAGATTTATTTAATTTAGCAGCACTAACTTTAAGGTAAGAATGTAAATTATCGTGACGATATCGTGTGTCGTTATCGTGCAATGTGAAATCGCCCAATAGAGGTAGTTTAGTTACACCTTAAAATAGACGGCAAGCCTAATTGAATTGATGTTACTTGGTGCCATTACACAGTAGACAATTAAATTAAATTTGGTAAAAAGAGATAATCTGGAAACCTGTGAAAGGAAATACGCTATTATTTATCCTGGTAATGTGTTCCCGTGGGAATTGGGAATGAAACAAGTATATTATTTTTATCCCAGGAATAATTGCCTGCTCTACATGGAAACTGAAAACATCACACGACTTTTTTTATCATCATAACATGGTATAAAACAGTCTGTCAGTCCCTATGTATGTTTAGATCTTTAAAACTACGCAACGGATTTTGATTCGGTTTTCACCATGGATAGAGTGGTTCTCGAGGATAGTTTTGGTGTATATAATTTGTCACGGGAAGCCGCAGGCGTCCGCTACTACTTAATATATTCCATATAACATACAGTATCATAAGTTTTTTTGGTGAATTTACACTTGGTATTAACACTGCTATGTTCGGATCGGTCAAAAAGTTTAACAGCAGTTATAACAGAACGCTTTCCCTTGTGCTTATGGAGTTTTCCTGTCGTACAGCTTGTCGACATTTAAATTATGTAGATGCAAATGTTAAAGGCATGTTCCCATACATTTTCTCCAATCAACTATAGTTCCGACAGCATGAGAGTATTGTAAGACTGGAAGAAGTCATGCATGTGTGTATGTCACAGTTGGACAATGACAAATGGTGCCCTCGTGTTATTCTTTTTTGGGTTGATGCTCCTACTTCACTACTGCTAATAGTGTTAACCAGGGTTCATTCCGTGTTGGAGGGGACATCATTGAAAATGAATGTTCTAAATTAACGCATAATGCGTGGTGTATTAGTTGCAGCATCTTTCTGGATACGTTGTGTGGCTACTATGAATGTAGTTTCTGATGATTGAAAAAGAGTGGCCTGGAGTTTTTATTGCCAGGTTCTTTTCTCTTTGGCTCCACCCGTTGCTTTAAGAATCTGGCTTTAAATGTAAATTCTTATGTGCTGACGTTAATAAGTGTTATTTTATAACTTATATTATTAAAAAAATTGATTTTGAGATTGGTACTTATATACTTTTTTAAACTAGCTGATACCGCGGCTTCGGACGCGTGGAATTGTTATCTCGTGTCTGATACTAACTATTAAAGTGTTAGACTGCTTCGGTGGTGTGGTCGGTAGTGCATCCGCTTTCGACGCCGGAGTCTCGGGTTCGATTCCCGGTCGGGACAAACTTTGTGTGAAGACAGAATATACGTTTGTACCGAAACGTCTGGATGTTTCCTATGTATAATATGTATGTATTTACAAAAAAAAAGTATATAAGTATTTATATCAGTTTATCTAGTACTCATATCACAAGCTCTGCTTAGTTTGAGACTAGATGGCATTGTGTGAATTGTCCTAACATATTTATTATTTATTTATTTTAGGAATAATTTTGCTTGCGTCTGTCTGTCTGTATGCTCTGGGCTTGCGGCCACATATTTTATCGAATCTGTACGAAACATGGCACTAGTAGGAATTCGTCGTAGAAAAACATTTTTTTCATCATATTTTTTTTATTAAACGGAAAATGAGGCAAGAAACCCAAATATTTTTTTAATGTTCGCGAGGTCTACTGTCCAATACTGGGCAACCACTGGTCAATACTATATCAACGCTTATAAGTAAGTAATTACATTAAAACCAAGTCGGGTTGGTTAAGAGATTAATGGCCCGAGAACGGCTGGACTGATTTCGATAATTCTTTTTTTGTTGTGTTCGTTATTATCAAGAGAATAATGCGCTACGAAGTTCGTTGGGGCAGCTAGTCTAAACTAAAAGCTACAAAGCAATACAACTCTTTCGATTCTTCTACTTTCGATTTTAACGACAAACAAAAAACCGAATGTCGACGACATATGCGATGTTTATCTACAAGCTCGTTTAAGATGTGATCGATTTTGACGAAAGTGAAGGTGAAATTTGAGGAACAGCCGAGACGAAATCAAAAGTGAACTATCAAGGTGATTAATATTTCTTATTGAACATACTCGTACTATGTACTTGAAACAAAACTATACTAGCTTATGTAGTTTGTTATAAAATAATTTCTTTATCTTTCAAAGCTATGAAGATAATAATTTGGTCACTGAAGCGATAGCTCTTATAGCGAATGAACAATGACCCACTGATTCTTGGGATAGCGAGCGTAGGGTTGTTAATTGGCCCAGGATCTACTACGAGTATATTATTATCTATAGCAGGCCTATGTCACTCGCCTAACAATCGTAAAACTACGTGATGTCAGCGACAACTTGAAGTTGTAAGTTAGTAAGGGTTATCTCTTGTTTTTGATACTGCATTGACTGTAGAGTTGATATTGAGGCATTAACGTCGTAATTGTTGGTCAAATTATGCTGGTACTTTCCTGACAACCTTTACGTTCGAATCATAGAGATATTAAGTTCGAATTATGTTCTCTGTAAACAAAAGAATGTGCTTTAATTAACGTCGGAGTGCAAGTTCTGTATGTAAGTACTATTCCCTATTCTGTGTCTATAGTACCGCCTTAGTTGTATAGTACGCCTATTACACATAAAATTCTTTGTTCCGTCGGTACCCAAAACTCGTGTTTTGATATGCATGTAAATTGTTACCTGTACCTATTTTAAAAACACACATTCCAATTTGATTTATTTGTATAAATAATATACCGATGCAATAAAGTTTGAAGTGAGATGTAAGTATGGGTACTCTGACCACAACCTATCATTTCTTCGCCGACCACAATGTTATTAATGCACTAGATTACTCTAGTTACAATAAGCACCTTGGCAATGAACACGCGTGTCACAGATACCTAGTTCTCATGTAATTTAGACTATTACATTGAGTAAAACCGTTTCCTTTTTTAGTTATCTATCTAACTATGAAGTGCTTTCGGATGTGTATTAACGGGTGCAAATAGCGTTAGACTTTATGTCTCTTTAAATTACTTAACAGAACACATTTATTATTTCGAAGCTTTTTAAAATAATGGGTATGTCGACTTTTTACAATATAACGGAATAGAGGGACGCCTGCGACTGTACGCTAAAATTCAGATATTGATAGAAGTTCATTTTATATCAACAATTAGTGTTACAACTTTTGAGCGTCGGACTGGGATAACATAACAGACAAATTAGAGGACAAAGTGACTGTTAAATTATATAAATATTAAATAACCAACATTAAAACATTCAGCTTGCTGGTAATCATATTTTATGACCTCGTAATCCATACAAGTTGAGAGCGGTGGACTCTTGTACTTGGACAAATAAATATTTTAATAATGTTAATGATTCTGTTAGTAATATTTTTTTTTGGGATCGTCAAGTCAACATACTTAACCCCTATTATCTCCCTTAGCTACCCGAATTGAAACTTCTTGTATATTTGTGGGAGACTCGGTAAAATAACGATTACTACTTACGAAAAATGAGTTTGCTGTTAATCAATAAGTTTCAATGTTCTAGGTCCTACGTATTATATCTCGAAAACGGTACAAGCGATATACTGAAACGTTTTTTTTTATAAATGGTTCTGCTTTATTAGAAAAGGTACAAGGGCAACTGTTTGTGACTGCAAGTGTTACGGAACTGCCCTTCGGAGACAGGAGTGTGAACGGTAGAAAGCCGTTCTCCGACCTTAGTTTATTTTATTCTAAACCGACATCCAAAAAAGGAGGAGGTTCTCAATTCGACTGTCGTTTTTTCCCATTTCGGTAATTTGAAGTCAGTTGTTGTGTCCATTTTTGACGTGTATTTTTAATCCAGTTATTTGGTTATGGGTATAAATTGTAGTATCAATTTGGAGATGTCATTTGGCATATTGGAGTAATTTTGTTCAATCCATTGTGTGACCACAAATGTGACTGTATTTGGAGCAAACTATTTGTATACTATTTTCCACTTTACTTTGACCCAGTTCTTGAAGATTAATATTACTATACTTGCTGTTACTCGCATACTCAGACTGCAGTGATTTGTAGGTATGTGACATCGTGGCTGTTCGAATTACATAATACATACATATCATCACGCCTATCCAGTGGTGCATAAGTGCAGGGGGGCTCGTGATCTAGTGGTAAACGACAATGTTAACACATTACAAAGGCGGTAGGATGGACCAGTGCTTAAGACACTGAGACCCCTCCGTTCCTCGGAGAGCGCGTTAAGCCGTCGGTCCCGATTATCATGCAAACATCTGAAATAAAATGATTTATTTATTTGTCATCATTCACCAAGCCTTTTCCTAACTCAGTTGGGGTCGGCTTTCCAGTCTAACTGCGATTCGGCTGAACTTCGATATTTTCCGTGAAGCGACTGCCATCTGACCTTCACAACCCATGGGCGATATCGAAGTTCTGTAGTTATTAGACCGGTCGGATTTTTGATTTAGGGCTCCAACTACCCCTAAGGACTGCCATAGATGTTAGTATGACAACCGGGACCGACGGCTTAACGTGCTCTTCGAGGCATGGAGGGGTCTCAATGTCTTAAGAAATGGTCACCCATCCTAAGACAGGCCTGAGTCGATGTTGCTTAACCTTTGCAATGTGTTAACAATGTCGGTTACCACTAGACCACGAGCCCCTCGATTTATTTATTTGTATAGGTCACTAAATGGCTCTTACAAACGTCCGAACCTGGCAATAAAACTCTCGGTCACTCTTTTTCAATGTGGACGAATGTACATTGGTCTGGTGTCAAAATATCTATGACAGTAGTAGTTGGAGCCCTCAATCAAAAATCCTCGCGGTCTAACTACAGAACTTCGATATCGCCCATGGGTTGTGGAGGTCAGATGGCAGTCGCTTTATGTGAAATATCGTGCAGCCAAATCGAGTAGACAGATGTTACAAGACCTCTGCAGTCAAAATTCGCGGTCCGAGTTAAAGACTGGTTATTGGTTTTGCCTGGTAACTGCAATAGATTTGTCCCCTATTACGTCAAATCAACTATATTAACGTAATTCACCTCTGCCTAACCCCTCGGGGATAAACCTAAGTACATATTATTGATCGATCAAGCGAATCGTCTACATTTCAAGATTTGTTTTTTTGTCCGTCTATCTGTATTCTGTATATAGGTATGTGTTCCGGCTAGCTATCCACCACGTTCTTATTTGATCTCCACAAAACTTGGCATAAAGTTTCTTGTTTTAAATCGTTTTTAGGGTTCCGTAGTTCATTTTTGGTCCGTGTCCCGTCTCATAAGCCCGGTTTACATTGGTCAAGCTTTTAGCAGTGGCGAGTATTTCGAGTCTGGACAGTGACTGTTTACACTACGGCCAGTCAAATGAAGTTTCGGAACCCTTATAGTTTCGTCATGTCTGTCCGTCCGTCTGCCGTCGGCTTTCCTTCTAAACAGTGAGTGCTAGCAACATGAAACTTAGCATGGATATCTGTATTTACTACGGTTACAAAGTGCTAAAAGAAAATTATGAAAAATATTGTTCTTGCGTCTACCCCTGAGTGTGAAGTATCATTAGATAGGTCTTAAAAACATAGAGAGAGGGGGGGTCGCAGTGGGTGTAAAAAGCCCATGTTTTTAAAGTTCGCGAGGTCTATTGTTTGATTATGCATATTGGGCGACCACTGGTGTAATGTCTGTGTAATCTGTGTATTAATATATTCAAGGTATATCAGTAGGTGTTCCAGCAGATAAGGTTTACTTTCACCCAAAAGTCTTAAGTGAAAGTCCACATCCTAATTTAAGGTGTATGAGTCCCATACATCTGAAATGATGGAGGTCAAAAAGATAACATCATAAAAGTAGTCTAAATCTTCTATTGTAATTAAAATCAACTATCTGAGAAGTTTCAATGAAACTATCATAACATATTGTATGTAGAACCCGACAATGGGCTATTGTGATATCTTGTACGGTTAGCAAAGAAAGTTACTAGATGTTACCATTCATTTTCATCAGATTGTGGACTATACTTTTAGTATGAAGTATCCAATTATATTTTATGCCAGACTAAAGGTGTCCTAAGAAAAATAATACCTAAGTACTTTCATCATCAACAAAAAAGCTTCTGCTGGCAGAAAAGTCATCTCTTTGACTTAACTTTTTTTTATTTATTTCAGGCAACAAATAGAAAAGTTACAGGTGGTATAAACTCATTCTATGGCCCATAGGTAAATACCTTAAAAATAAGAATACTAGATTTGCCACTTTGAGGTTACTTATCCTTGGGGCCAGGAAATAACCAGCCTTCTGGTCCTTAGAAGCATCTTAGCATCTTAGAAGCAGCTTAATAATAATCATAACATTGTATAAAACAAAGTCTCTTCCACTGCCGCCGGTACCTCCCTATGTATGCTAAGATCTTTAATACTACGCAACGGATTTTGATACGGTTTTCACCAATGGATAGCGTGGTTCTCAAGGAAGATTTTAGTGTATAATTTGTTACGATGGCGAAGCAGCTGGCCACTAGTTATTTAGAAATGTATCTTTCGCCATAAAGTCTTTCAGTGTTAATGGCGGCAAACATGTTCCAATTCCCATTGTTTCTTTTGTCGGTGATAGTTTCTAATCCTAAACAGTAATGGCCAGCGATAATCACATTCACACGTCTCATATCCACTCAATGGAAACCTCTCACCGAAGACGGAACTTATCAAAAGACTTCACAGGAAAGGAGTTTGTTTATTATAACTTTTACTTCTTCTCTTAGATCAAAAATACTATAGATATTGGATTCAGTACAAATACAACGCGGAATCTTGGCACTTGAATACTATAGGTAATTATTATAAATACCATCTATAAAATAATTCATAATAATTAATACAAAGCATCAATGTACAGCGCCGTTATCGCATCCCTCGAGAGTCAGTAGTGGAATAGGAACTTAGTACGGAAGCGGCTGAAGCGCCTAAGTGTGCAATTTTCGATAGTGAACCGAGGTGAACTTGTGCCGTTTTTAAAGCACTGATCGGTAATCTAGGCTTCTTCTTCTCTTTACTACAAGCTCGCGATTACGGGTACTCGTAATTGCAACATTTTTCATTGCTGCTCCATTCTAAGCCATTCTCAAAAAAATACTTTTCTACACAAAAATATGCTTTTAATTCCAATGAGTAGTTCCTGTATGTTACTTGGGCTAAAGAATCGCAGGGAACTTTTGGCTGCATTTGATCTACACGTTAATAGTGCAGCAAGCTTCCAATCAACGAGCTGGCGGAGCTGCACGATACTGCACACCGACTGCTAACTGGTGTTGCCCAATGTAAGAACAAGACGAAACTGAGCCAGTCTTGGTATTGCACCAATACCCCTGGTCTTAGTATTAGTTTTGCACTTTCTGACTCGATCTTGGTCCTTGCAATAAGAGTCTCGCAAGTCTTGCACTTTGATATTGCAACAATTATTTGTTATTATTAGTCTTGGGACATTGCAGGAACAAAAACAAGACTGCAAGATTCTTGGTTTTGCAGTTCGATTTTGAACAACACTAACTGCAATCGAGCTGTAAGTTATGCAGCTAATTTTGCAGTGCAGTTGAAATGTCGTCCGTCTAACCTGCGGACCTGCCTGACCTGCTATACAACAGAGATGCTCTCCTTAATAAGGTCAAGAGCACCGTTGTGTCGAGAACAAAAGAGTATATTTAGAATAGCTATACGTATCTATATTTCCTAGGGAACTAAAATATTATTTATCCAGAAGATCATCATATACCTACGCGATTTTTAGTCAGTTTTTCACATATAAAGCACTCCATATAAACATACCTATATCCCGGAGGGTGTAGGCAGAGATGTATTACACACTCCTATTTAGCCAGTAGTTTTATTAGGGTAGTATTTAACTACAAATTCGAAGCAAAAATAATGATTGTGCAGCAAATAATTACCTCAAAATATATTAATTTTAGCAGCAATTTAAGTACGTGACGCATAGCTATTTATTTAAAAATTCTAAGCTAACCTATCCTATCCAAGTCGGATTGCCCTAAGACTTTAGTAGGTTTTGCTGTGCAATCCGTATATATTGATATGCATATCATATTTTTTGTACGTTAAATATCTTTTTGGCGCATTTGTAGAAAAAATACAATACAGTATTGATGTTTATTTCTGATTTATGTCTAGTACTAGTATTGTAAAACAATTGGTTTATTTGCAGGGAAAAAAATATTTGCTGCAAAAAATGTTTATCCGATGCTTATAAATTTAGGGGCGATAAGTTTTTTGCTGTGTATTTAAATATATCCCCTTTTATTGTGCTCACGTAATTGGAAAACTTATTAAAAATAAATAAGCCTTTTTAGGGAAAAATAATAATCTGTCAAATAATAGTTATATATTTCTAGTAAAGGAATACTTTTGCCAATTTTTGTGAAGATCGGACTATAAATGGGACCGCTAGCCCGGAAAAACATTAAAACCGTTATTTGACCCATTTTCTCCCCAATCAAGGAACAGTTGTGACAAGATTCGTGAAGATCGGATAAAAACTGTAGCTGCTAGCCAGGAACACACATACACACAGTCAGACGGACGAAAGCAAAATTGTCCAATCTCGAAATGTAGACGCTTCGGTCAATAAAATTGTAAAGTCTGTTTTAGGCAACAGGCTCGCCAGCTATTACTTGGGTTAACGAATTGGCGAATTGTGCGAGTAACAAGCGTCTCTGTATACCCCTTCGGGGTTAAAGATGTGATTTGTGTCTGTTTATCATAAGCTAGTACGATAGAAAATTAATAACCATTCTGTAATACAAACCTAAATTTCAACCGATTTTACATACTTACTTTTTTTTTGGACATTCTCACACAACGTCATCTAGCCCAAATTAAGTTAACATAAGCTTGTGCTAGGGGATCTAGGCGACTGATAAACATACTTATATATTTCTAAATACATACATATTGTACATAGAAAATACCCAAACTCCGAAACAAACATTTGCGGATCGCACAAATAATTTGATTCGACCCGGAATCGAACCTGGGACCTCAGGGACGGCAGTCGCATCCTCATACCACTGCGCCACAGAGGCAGTCATACTTACACATACTTAAATACTTACAATAACTGAGTCCGGGTATTGTCATGAGTTCATGACACACTTTCATATTATTCCCGACATTCTAAACAATCCATTACAGATGAAACTTGAGATATTGTCGCCAAAAACCGCATTTAAATGATCTTGCTCCATACTTCTAAGTCTCGAGGTACTGCTGTATCGAACAATGCAAAGGTTATCAAGATTATGGAATTTATTCCATTGAGGATGGTCTTCGCGGAAGTATTTTGTTATATAATTATGAATTTCACTTTCAGAAATGTTAACATCTTAATAATTAAATCATTAAAAGGTCGTAAGTTTTTCTATAAAGTCATCATCCACTGAGCCTTGTCCCAACGTAGATGAGGTCGGCTTTCCAGTCTAACTGTGATTCGGCTGAACTTCGATATTTTCCGTGAAGCAACTGCCATCTGACCTCCACAACCCTTGGGTGATATCTAAGTTCTGTAGTTAAACCGGTCGGATTTTTATTTATGGCCCCAACTACCCCTAACGACTGCCATAGATGTTTGTATAACAACGGGGACCGACGGCTTAACGTGCTCTCCGAGGCACGGAGGAACCTGAATGGCTTAAGAAATGGTCACCCATACTAAGACCGGCCTGACTAAATGTTGTTTAACCTTTACAATGTGTTAACATTATCGGTTACCACTAGACCACGAGCCCCACCTTTTCTATCAGGTATTATGTATAAATAAAACTACACAGGACTGTAGAGATTGTAGGTCTATGTAATTTCTGTTTTGGATGTTGGAATTTTGGTTTGGATGATGACTATTGTAGGTACATTATGGTTTATTTGTACCTATACATATAGTAGTTAGTTTAGTAGGTACCGGTAACAGCCATAGGAAGGCTTATTATTTCAGATGGTTGGCACAGGTCTTCTTCTTGTTTTTTTAAATGTTCCTCCATCGTTCACCGATGATTTTGCCAATGTCAAGGTAATGTTTGATAGTTTTAGGTGTGGGACAGGTTATGAAACTACTGCTCAGTATAGCATGTGAGCGTCTTGTTTCATTCTCCGGTGATTCTGGCAACGACAAGGTGTAGAGTAAATGTAGCTTTGTTTAAATTGATAAACTGGTAGCTCGTTGAACTTTTTTTTTCTTGTTTGGCGGTCGACACATATCGAAACGGGTTCTGGTCGACCAGCTGATGGGGGTGTCTTTGGGTTGATATAACCCTTATGTAACATCCTGTATAGATACGAAAGTTAGTTGATTGAAAGCTGACACTTTTTATCCCGGAAATATGTTTCCATGGCATTGATAATAAACAAATTTAGTATCACACGCGGGAATTCATGGGCGTCGTCAACTAGTATTTAATAAAGCAAAAATGAAACAATTTCTATCCTAAGGCGCATCGGTCACCATTATTGTCTGTTTATCGACACTTTCTAACATTCCGCTTATAAAGGCCGCTACAGACGTGTGCAAGGCATGTGTAACGCACGGTGCTCGTCGCATGCTGCTAGTTATGGACGTACATGCTTTACTTATCGTCATCCAAATATTACCTGTAGTAATCACTCGTAGTGAAACGCCGTAATTTGTATAGAAGTACTTGTATTATCAAGGTTTTGGGGTGCTTGAATTTGTATTTTTTTATAATTCCGCGGACCAAGGTTGCGGTCGCTCTCACGTCTGTTACCGGGCGTCTCTGGTACGCACGCAGAAGGTATTTCCAGTGGCGCCCGGCGGGACTTGAATTTTTATTAGTGTTAACAACACATGCATTTTTTTTCTCTTAAGCGATATACATAGGCATTTCACCAAAGGTCTATTGCCCTTTCCGGATACTGTGCATACATTAGCTAGACTCGTCCGTGAGTCAGCAGGTGCATCGCGTGCAGTTGTGATGTTATAGGCCTCTTTTATGCAGTTTAGAGACACATGACTGCAATAATAATGAATATTTGTTAGATCTACAAATGTTTGTTTAAAGTTTGGGTGTGTTCTATGTACAATTTGTATGTATTTAAAGTATGTTTATCAGTCTTCTAGATCCGATAGCACAAGCTTATATTAACTTAAATTGGGCTAGATGCCGTTGTGTGAGAATGTCCAAAAATATTAATGTTAAAACAAAATATTAAGTAGATATATTATAAAGTAAAATTCAATTTTAATTCGTGTTATACAAATATTTTAACATCTATAATATGTCTACTGTAAATTGGCTTGGCGAGGTAGTCATCGAAGCATGCATTGTGAGGTGCATGACAACGTGTGTGCCGCATGCCTCGCGATGTCTGTATCCGCCATAACAATTATGGCTTTAGGCAAGATGATCACTGTCATCTTATTATTAACGTAATGTGTGCAAGTTTCCCTTTTAAATCGATAGAAATTAATAAAATCAAAGTGTCTGTCTGTAATTCAAATTTAGCAGGTTTTCACTACGTAAATGCACATGAAAGTATCCATAGTAATCTCTGAAATGACTAAACCGATTTTATTGTGACTTCGCCTTTTTTTTAAAAACGTGGCTCCATCGACGTTCATCGATGATTTCGCCAATGTCAAGCTTGATATTTCCCGCACAGAAGAACTAATCACTCAACTAGTTCACGGTGCGGGACAAAGAAGCGTTGTTCAGTATTGCAATTGAGCGTCTGGTAACCCGATTTTTGCGGAACACCAGAGGTAACCTAAAAAGCCACCAGCCAGACGGTCAGCAAAAATCGAACTGCTTAATGTGATTTACTGGCTGACTTTATTACACCAGCAATGCAATGTCATCTTCATAACCAACTCAGCCAATTCAGCTGGAGTTTACCCTGTCACTCATTCGTAATAAGGTTTATTGTAGACAAGTACAAAGTAAACAAGGCTTTATCTACAGGAAGGTGGCAATTTGTCTACGATTGTTTATTCAATAATGAAGAATAATGAAAAATGTATGCTTTGTTATCTGCATTTTTCTTTATATCCAAAGGAAATAAGACTCATCTATGTAAGAAAATTAACGAAGTGTAATAGTAAATTTATACTACTGAATAAAATCACGATACTTCAAGAATGAATCCTGCCATCCGATTTTAATGAAACAAAACTTATCTTTTTCCTCAAGTTTTATTTAATATGTATAATATTTGTGAAAAAAACACGAAAATTCATGAATTCATTTCCATTAAATAATTTATTTTTAACTGTAGATAGCTGTATGTAGCTCCTGAAATGGGAGCTTATTTAATATGAAGTCCAAACGATAATTAAACAGAGGTCCCATGAGCACTTGATGATTATTTGAAAAAGGTAGGAGGAGGAGGAGGGTAGTTAAAGTGTAAACAGAAATTAAAAGCTCTCTGTTATTTTTGTAATAAAAAATAAATAACTTACATTTTTATGACAAGTTATAGTTAAAAACAAACTCTGTCCCCTATTGCACCATCTCACTTAATAATATTCTCCTTTACTTCACTGCACGCTTGTTCAAATGGACCTGTACACAAAGCTGTTTAACTGCATGGAGGAGCTGTCCAACACATTCTCTTCAAGGATGACCCAGTACGAGGAAGACTTGAAGAATGCCAGTGGTGAGTCAGCAATTCATAAGTCTGTGGCGGCCGTTTCTCGGGACTTCATTGAATTCAAGGCGCTTATTTGGAAAACTCTGAGTGCCCTAAAGTCCCAATTGGAGTTATTGGCTCTGGGCTTAGACCGGCATGAAATGGCTTCCCGTGCAAAGGTCCTCTTGCTCCATGGTTTTGCTGAGGGTGATAATGTAAATACCACAAGTAGGGTCGTCACTTTATTCTCTGATAAGCTGAATATAACTAATGTATCTTCAAGAGACGTGGTACATTGTCATCGCTTGGGTAGTAACTCCGAAGGATCTCGGCCCCTACTTGTGAGATTCGAGGGTCGGGTGTTGCGCAATGAGGTTTGGCGAAACAAGTCAAAGCTGAAAGGCACTGGCCTAACATTGTCGGAATTTTTGACTAAATCCAGACATGAAGTCTTTGTAAGCGCCAGGAGGAAATATGGTGTAAAGCAGTGTTGGACACAAGATGGGAAAGTCATAATTATGGCACCAGACAATTCGCGGCATAGGATTGAGACAGCGGCTGAGCTTCAGCAACTGTTGAGGGACTTCCCTGCGGTTGACTCATTAGCAACGACATCGGCGGCATCGGCTACTACATCAACAACTGATAGCACCGACAATGATAAAAGAACCCGCAAGCCGCAAAAGTGAAGTAGTATGTGGTGGTAACTGTCATAAACTATATTTCACTACTTGACGGTATATATGATTTATTATCTGATAATCTGATAAATCTTTTTCAACAACAACACATTGACACATCAATGATCACAAATAAATGACACTACTGACAATACTAAATGTCAAACTTTTATGGACTTGTGAGTGACTTTCGATGATTCGTTCAGGAACGTTGTATTTGTTTTGTTTGTCAATTTTATACTTGCGACTTGCGACTGGCGAGTGCATAGAGGACGGAGTAGGTTATAGTAGTTTATAGTTGAATTTATTATTTATTTATTTTATAATTAATTTATGTCTGAAGATTCTAGCGAAACTTTCACTTCTTGCTCTTCTTCCTGCGCGTCCGATGACAGTTTTGCTAGTGCGAATGGTGGAAATGATTCTATAATTCTTGGCAGTCAACTAACTTCTATCTTCTCTGCTTATCCTAACTACTTCAATGTTGTTCACATAAATGCTCAAAGCGTTCAGGCACATTACTCAGATTTATTATCTTCCTTTGATCATAATCACATACACGCTGTCCTTATATCTGAAAGTTTCCTTAAGCCTGGAATTCCTTCGGTCCAAGTGTGTCTTCCTGGGTATAGGATAGTGCGTAATGACCGGACGGGAAGGGGGAATGGGGGGGTAGCTATATATCTCCGTGGTGACATATCTTGTAAGGTAGTTGATCAGTCTCCGAGTGCATATTCTGGTTCTGCTGAACACCTTTTCCTCGAGATTGACTTTAAGCACGTTAAAACACTCCTGGGTGTTTATTACAGTCCATCTCTTAAAGTTGACTATTTCAATTCCTTTGAAACTATCCTTGAAACCCTTTCCTCTTTGTATGAACACAGGATTATCCTCGGAGACTTCAACACCTGTCTTCTCAGGGGTGACTCTCGCAGCAACAGGTTACGGACCCTTGTCTCCTCGGTTGATATGCATATCCTGCCTTTGGATATTACACACAGACAGCCTAACTGTCAACCCTCTCTCATAGACCTTATCCTGGTTTCTGACACCTATAAAGTTGCAACTCATGGTCAACTTACTGCTCCCTTCTCACACCATGATTTGTTGTTCTTATCGTATAAAGTCCGCCCTCCGAAGCTCAAGAGTAAATTTCTGTTACTTCGTAGTTTTAAAAACATTAATCTGGAGAGGTTGGAGGCTGATGTCGGTAATGTGGACTGGTCCTCCGTTTATGGCTGTGATGACCTGGGTGGGAAGGTAGCTGCCCTTACTCGTGGTTTGTTGGATATCTACGATGTACATGCTCCGTTTAGGAGAGTTAAGGTCAGACATCTGCCTGCACCATGGTTGACTGCTACAGTCAAAGCTTCCATGGCTGAACGAGACAAGGCAAAGCGTAGGTACCGTACATATCCTACTACAGAGAATTGGGATACGTACAAAAGGCTCCGTAATCGCTGCAGTCGTCTGTGTAGGGATGCTAAGCGTAACCACATACACCATTCTATCCAAAACCTTAACACGGCAGAAGTGTGGCGATTTTTAAGAACTATTGGGGTTGGTAGGGTCAGGGACAGTGGTGTTGGCGATATAGACCTCAATATACTTAATACTCATTTCGCTAAGTCTCCGACTAGTATCTCAAGTGATGTAAAGTTATCGACCTTACATTATCTTTCAACTCTTCATGCGCCATCAAATAGTTATTTTTCATTTCACCCGGTTACAGAGTCGGATATTAAAAAACAATTGAGGTCTATTTCTTCTAAGGCTGTTGGTGACGATGGGCTTCAACTCCAAATGATACTGCCAATACTGAACCATATTACTCCTGTCCTTACTCATATCATCAACCATTCCTTGTTATCCAACAGTTTCCCTTTTTCATGGAAAAAAGCTCACGTTATACCGCTTCCCAAAGTCCCTAACCCTACTTCGCTCTCCCAATTCCATTCCATTCCATTCCATCCATTTCCATTCTTCCTGTCCTATCCAATGTTCTTGAGAGTGTTGTACACAATCAACTGACTTGTTATCTTTCCTCTAACTGCGTGCTAAGCCCTTTTCAGTCTGGATTTCGTCGTGGTCATAGCACCGTAACAGCGCTGTTGAAAATTACGGATGATATTAGGATGGCCATGGAACACAAACAGCTCACTATTGTCGTACTATTGGACTTTAGCAGCGCTTTCAATTCAGTTGATTTCGACATACTTTTGGGAATCTTGGAATCCTTAAATGTATCCACCTCTGTAACCGCTTGGTTTTCATCTTATCTGCAGGGACGATCGCAGTCCGTTCGCACTGGTGAGACCTCGTCCAGCTGGTGCGACTTGACTGCGGGCGTCCCTCAGGGCGGTGTACTGTCTCCTCTCCTTTTCTCTGTCTTTATAAACGCAATCACGCCAGTATTGACTTCAAATTATCATCTTTACGCAGACGACTTGCAGTTGTACAGACATTTTAAGGTTGACGAGGTGGATGATGCTGTTGCCGCCATCAATTGTGATCTTGAAAGTATCAATAGTTGGGCTCAATCGTTTGGTCTATTAGTTAATCCGAGTAAGTCTCAGGCCCTCATTGTTGGTGGTCGTTACATGCGTGGAATAGTGGATAAAAAGTCTTTGCCACCAATAATGTTTAAGCACGAACCTATTGAGTTCTCTGATAGTGCCAGAAATTTGGGTTTGTATATGGACTCTTGTCTTTCCTGGGATGTTCATATTGCCAAGATAAGTAGGAGGGTCTACTGCTCGTTTCAGTCTCTCAAAACTCTTCAGAAGCTCTTACCTTTTCAAACCAAAGTTACTCTTGCACAATCTCTTCTTCTATCGTTATTAGACTATGCTGATGTCTGTTTCTTAGATGCATCGGAGGAGCTTGTCACCAAGCTTGAGCGCCTGCAGAATTTGGGTATCCGCTTCATCTATGGCCTACGTAAATACGACCATGTGTCTGAGTTCCGGCGTAGATTGGGGTGGCTTCCTATTCGGCAGCGTCGTAAAGCACATATCCTATCTCTTCTATACACTATCCTTCACAATCCTTGTGCTCCAACTTACCTGCGTGAGCGCTTTGAGTATCTGGTCCCTAGGGGCAAAGCGTGCCGTCTTTCCTCATCCCTTCTTCGTACTCCTTCACATTTCACTTCCTGTTATGATAAATCCTTCACAATCCAGGCTGTCAGGTTATGGAACTCGCTTCCACACGACATTCGTGCGAGTCCGTCACTGGACGTTTTTAGGAAAAGAGTTAAGGAACTTTTTCTCTCTCAACCATGATTTTTATTTATTTTATTATTTATTTTACTTTGATTGTATGTATTATTATATCTCTTCAAATAATAGTATAAGTAGCATATATTTATGATTTTTAATATTATATAATATAAATGTGTGTGTTTGTATGTATGTATGTATGTATGTATGGACACAACCTATTAAGTATTATGTTTTTAAACGTAAGTTATAATGTTTTGTTTCTTTTGTGCCTATTTACTCTGTAGTTATTTATTATTATATTTTTTTTTTATATATATTATATGTAAGTATTTAAAAACACGATAAACACTTCTCCCTTAAATAAAACCTGGTCTCCTCTACAACTCTAAGGTCTGCTGGCAGATAAGTCACATTGACTTAAGCACGCCTTTGTGCATATTGTTTGTATTAAACGTTATAGCGTGTATTTGATTTAACTATGTACAAGAAGATTAATAAAAAAAAAAAAAAAAGGTATTTACACATATCACGCCTATATCCCCGAAGGGGTAGGCAGAGGTGCATTACACACCCACAATTTGCCGGTATTTTTGGTCCCACGTAATAGGGAGCAAGGCTATTGCCGTCACCGGGCACACAAATAATGTGTTATGTCCAAAATGGCCAAATGAATTTATTAAAAAGTAGCAGCTACGAGTATATTGTAATTTTGAAAAAGACTGAAACCCGTTGCCTTGCGATGAAATGTCGATGATCGTGCCAGCCGCTATGGTACATCCAATTAAAGTCCTGAGCGTCTCGGACTACGGTTTTTTATTTCCATTACCTCCTCAATGGAACCATTGGTGTTCTGTCCTTACCTTTCTTTTTTAATATTTATTTATAAATAAGTATAACTAACTATAACAGTACAAAATAACTGTTTTCATAATAAATTATCATTGAACATGTCGATAAAATTACGGTACCCGTTTTGATCTAGATGGACGACATCCTCTGAATATTAATATTTTATGCCAGTGAGGTCTTCGACTCTGTAGCGGGATATATAGGTAGTCATCGTGTACCCCTCATAGGAGTTTTTTTTATTGAAGTGGTTGTAGAAGGCGGTTCTAGTCCCTAGTATGATATAGACGTCTCGTATTATTTACACACGCCACAATATTAAGTTCTCCAAATTGACGCTGCCCGTCTGATGTGAGCGACTCTCACAGTAGGTACTAGGGTTGATGAGGATTCCTCTACCGCTTCCTCATATTGCGGAAATTCCTCATATTTTAAAGATCCTCAAACACTACCGCTTCCTCAAAAATGAAAGTGAAAAATTCCTCTTCCGCTTCCTCTTACTCTTACCGTAAGAGGAATATTCGGAAATACCTATCCAATTCACTCGGGCGCACGCAACCATAACAACGAGCGGCAGCCACGCCGCCGTGCTTGTCACCGCTCGCTGTCGAGTGTCGACGGCCATCCACGAGCTTGGGAGTTTCGGAGCTACATCTAGGGCTACAGCCACCACCCCTACAGGAAACTTTGCGGGTTCAATGTTAGCCCAAATGTTCTTCAGAACCTGACAGTGGAAAAATAATCCAAAATATTTTGAACTGTATGGAGTAGTATAACAATACTTATCGGCCCCTCCATCAAGTGTCCCCAGCGAGCGCCTGTTTAGTAACGCTGGATTAGTGTACGACGATTTAAGAAATCGCTTGTCAGGCGAAACAGCTTCGAAATTGATTTTCATAAAATTAAACCTCCCATTGTCAATTTTGATTATTAAATAAACTTCGTTTTTGTGATTCCTATTTAACTAAAAATCCGTAAAGCGTAAAAATCGTACCTTTCATTTAATTTTTACGACTATTTCAACACAAAAATGAACCAGATTAGTTAAGTAGTTCCCGAGTTTTAGCGAGACAAACGAATGGCAAATAGATAGATCTTCCTCTTGCTTCCTCACCCTCAAAAAAAATCCTCATCCTCATCCGCATCCTCCAACTGTTTAATTTGTTCTTCCTCTTCCGCTTCCTCTTCCTCTTCCTCATCAACTCTAGTAGGTACACGCTACGAGAGACGAGAGAGTGGCCCTCAACTTGAAGTACTATTTCCATTTCTTTAAGCTCTCGATGACAGCTCCTGTGAAAACTTGAACGAGCGTCTTTTTTACATTATGTACATATTATTTTATAAAAATATGACGCTTACGTACGTTTGCACGCAAATTGAGGCCCAGCGGTCTCAACTCCGCCAGAATCTCATGGAGACATGGAAGGTGCGACTTGAGCAACCAAACTGGGAAACCATCACCATCGCGGCGGTGAGACCGATCATGGAGGAGTGGCTGCAAATGCAGCACGGTGGCCTCACGTATCGTGGGACACAGATCATCACTGTGCACGGAAACTTCGGTGAGTATCTGTTTCGCATGCATCGTGAGGTCACACCCGCGTGTCAACACTGCGAGGCTTCCGGGGAAGACACAACATTCCACACGTTGGTGGAATGCTCAGCATGGGCGAGTCAGCGCCGGGACCTCGTTGTGGGCCTGGGCGTAAATACGCTCTCGCTGGAGACCATGCTACGAGCCATGTTCTCTAGCGGGAGCCAGTGGAACGCGGCCGTTTCCTTCTGCGAGCAGGTAATGCTTGTGAAAAAGGCGGCCGGTAGGGTGAGGGACCGTACCCTCCCCGCTGAGTTCTGAAGTGTTCGGCGAGGACGCCGCAGACGAGACTACGCCCAGGACCATCGACCTCCATGATCGGGGCCTGAGGACGATGGATAAGCAACCCACCGTCCTTACAGAATCAGGCTAGAAGGGCTGCGTGATGTGGGGCTTAACCCCACGGACGCCTTCACTCACCGACGCGGGATAAAACCGGACCCCAAAGATGCGGGGTAACACCCGACTACAACGCAGTGGCCACGCAGGTGGCCAAGGTCCGCCGGGTGTCACTGGGAATTCTCTCAGTGTCTACCGGAGGTGCCCGGCAATGGACGTAGGTGCGGCCGCGGCCCTCGGCAGCGGATTTAATATTAGCTTTAAAACTTTTCTCAAATTATCCTACATGTCAAAAGACCAAAATTCGTGTAACATCAAGAACACCAAAATTAGATTAACAGGCAACAACATTGAAAATATGATTTGTTAATCTACTTATGATGTTAATGATGTTCAGCTACTTTTGGAATACTAGTGTTCAGCGTTTTATGGACGTTTGTATGTTGAATTTATTTTGTTCTCGTGTTGCGTCACTGACTTATGACATTGTTAGTGTTCAGATGTTTTGGAAGTTTGAATGTGTTCAGCGACATTTCGAAGCTGTTGTAAAATAAGTAGGTATAGGTAGGTACTCGACAATGTAACGAAATAATTATAACGACAAGTAAACATATATTTGAACGTTTTTGTTGTGGTTGTCTTTGTTCAAAATATAATAAATATATGCGATCGATATCATTACTTATTTGGTCACAACACTACAACTATCAAATTAGAACTGTCATCGAGAGCTCAAAAAAATAGAAATAGTATAGTGATGTATCTACCTCTTCACGCTCCGCTTAAAGAACCCAGAGTTATATGTTGAGTTATACCTATAATGGTAGTAAAAAAGTTGAGGTTAAATTTAGTATCAAGTTCAGGCGGTCAGTAAAAAAAAACGTAAGCTTAATAATCCCCGTACCAAATTTCACAATTCCCTTGGGAACACATTACCGGGATAAAAAGTGGTCTAAGTTACTTTGTTATAACATCAGCTAATCTGACAGTGAACGTTGTTAATATATGTTTAGCCGTTTCAGAGATTTGTCGGAACAAGAAGACGAGAAAAATATTGAAATTTGTTTTTTATACTTTCACTAGCGGACGCCCGTGGCTTCCCATGCTTGACAAATTATATACCTACCACAAAACCTTTCCTCGAGAACTACTCTATCCATTAGTGAAAACCGCACCAACATCCGTTGCGTAGTTTTAAGGCACGGGCAAACTCGTCCTTTACACACGACGTATACCACGCATTATGACATCTGAACAGGATCTGGCCTATACAATTTGTATGGTAACAAACACACTGGGTCATTCACCACGCTGTCTTACGTCCCCGCGCCAGACTCGCGTGTCCCCATGCTATCCCACGCGTACGACGCTGTGTGAACTGTGAAAAAGACCAGTGTGTTTCAAGCTTTAAAGATCTAAGCATATATAGGGACGGACAGACTTTATTTTATAATATGTTGATGATGATTATGCATTTTTACAAATGGTCACTTCAATTTTGTTTATAAATAAAAAATAAATCGATTATTTCGTAACTTATGTAATTATTTAATCCATTGTATTTATTAATAACTTATTGATAAATGAGTTCTGCAATATTTCATCTAAGTATTTAAATTAACTTTTGCAGATTCAATTAAGTACACGTACATATTTCGCCCATTGGTTTCACTTCAATGAATAAGGTTTGAAAGGAATATACGAAATGAAAACCATTTTTAACAAATTTACGAAATCATCACTTTAATAATGAGGGTTTTTGTAATTTTACGAAATCTAAAATTTTGTCTGATTAAACGAAAGAACTGACTGACATATTGCGTAGCAGTGTAGTGTGTAATATGTGTAGCAGATTCCCCCAACTGCGCGTGGATACCCTCTCGCTGGGCGTGGATACCCTCTCGCTGGAGACCATGCTTCAAGCCATGGTCTCCAGCGGGAGTAGGTGGAACACGGCCGTGTCCTTCTGCGAGCAAGTCATGCTCGCGAAAGAGGCGGTCGAGAGGGAGAGGGAGCGTACCTTCCCCGCCGTGTTCCGTAGTCAGCGGCGAGGGCGCCGCAGAATCATCTACGCCCAAGACCATCGACCTCTATGATCGACGCGGGATAACACCCTACCCGAACGACGCGGGATTCTCATCTCGACCAAACCCCCGTAGAGACCACAGAGGTGGTCAAAGTCCGCCGGGTGCCACTGGAAATACCTTCTGCGTGTGAACCAGAGACGCCCGGCAACGGACATTAGAGCGACCGCGACTTGGGCCGCGGAATTCAAAAGAAAATGATTCCACTAAGTGCCGTCAATCGACAGTATAAATAGAAAGAACTAATCATTTACAACCTTCACGCCGTTTTGTGGACTAACAAGAGTGTTAATATAGGTATCCTATGTGCTAATTCTGGAAAATACTCGTATCATTATGATGGTTTTGGCTTGATTGTGTGACATTCAAATAATATTAACTAAGCTATATTACTCTACTCACCATTACAGGTAGAAGACTGACTACGGATTATCAATGACTAGCGGACGCACGCGACTTCGCCCGCTTGACAAATGCCCCGTGACGGCAATAGGCTTGCACCCTATTACGTGGGACTGAAAATACTGGCAAATTGTAGATGAAATGCGCCTCTGCTCTGGGATATAGGCGTGATATGTGTGTGTGTGTTATGCATATAAATTGATGCCGATTCTCTACTATGAAATGCAAACATTAAGTACTTAACTGTTAAGTACACAACTGGCAATGGCACTATTACCATAACATTATGGTAAGTACCACGTGGGTGTGGTAATATTACCTCGTGTTTGAAGACATCGACAGGTGCATTGTTATTGTAATTTGTGCATACAATATAGAAGATTCCTATAACTAAAGTAAATAATTTAAATGTATTTGTTAAGTAAAGAATTCGAATATTATATTTAATCAAATAAACTTTCTTGTATTTTTTATTAATCATCAATTGAAATACATGGGGCACACTAAAAGTTTTGCACTTCTAGCTAATCGGAACTATTTGAATTTCGAATGTTACATTTTTTTAAACATTGCATCCTTCTTAGTAATAAAAAAAACAATTGTCGGGAAATCATTTGTCAATTGTTTTTTATCACACATCAAAGTTCTACGTATGCAACGAAAACGGAATTAAGTCGAAAAGATTTTAAAGCGATGATTTTTTATGATTTTAAAAGTTCTCTCTCTCTCTCCGCAAGACTGTGCGGCTCGTCTTCAAAATGCTTTTGGGAGAGAAGCACCCTGTTTGAGCACCGTGAGGAGATGGTTTGCTGAATTTGAGAGAGGTCGAGTTTCTTTACATGACGAATTTCGTGAAGGGCGGCCTTCAACTGCTGTCAACGAAAATAATATGGCTACTGTTAAGCGGTTAATTGAAGAAAACCCGCGGATTACTTATGAGACAATTCGAGGACTATTGGGGATTGGTATGAGTCAAATCCAGAAAATTTTAGACGAAGAATTGAAAGTTCGGAAACTTTGTTGTCGTTGGATCCCTCATGAACTGACAGCGGAGCAGAAGCGGGCTCGCGTGGAATGGTGCTCACAGATGATACTGAAGTACGACCACAGACATTCTAATGCTGTTTATGACATTGTCACAGGAGACGAAACGTGGATTTATTGTTTTGAACCCGAAAAAAAACAGTAATCTTGTGAATGGGTGTTTGAAAATGAGAACAAGCCAACTAAAGTGAGGCAGGCGAGAAACGTTGGTAAAAAAATGATCGCGTTTTTTTTCTCAGCTACGGGTCCCATCTGTACAATTCCACTTGAAGTTCAAAAGAGTGTTAATGCCGAGTGGTATTCTACCATTTGTTTACCCAGGGTGTTAGAAAAAGTTCGCGAAAGACGACCCAAAAGCCGCGTCCTCCTACATCATGACAACGCTTCTTCACACACGGCCAACAAAACAAAGTAATTTTTAGCTTCCGAAAAAGTACAACTCGTCACCCATCCTGCGCATAGGCCCGACCTGATTTCTGTATTTTCCCCAAAATCAAAGATTTGATGAGAGGTTTCACTTTTACCAACTCCGAAGAGGCAGTGATAGATAGCGTTCAATCAGCACGTAGAAAACATGCATTCAGATCTGTGGTCCTCCTGTTTTAAAAAATGGTTCGAACGCATGAAAAAATGTTTAAAATGTAAAGGAGAGTATTTTGAAAAGCAATAAACATAATATTTTGGTTTTAACATGTTGTTTTTTAAGTTACGCAAAACTTATAGTGTGACCTACGTACTAATAGTTACTGATTTGACAGTAAATAAACGTCATAGACGTATTTCATACAATATCATAAATATTTCGTACAAAATAAAAATTTACACAAAAACAAATTAAATAAAAACCTTCCTTGAGAACTACTCTATCCATTGGTGAAAACCCCATCAAAATCCGTTGCGTAGTTTTAAAGATCAAAGAAGAGGGAAGGGGCGACTTTGTTTTATGTTTTGCCAATTTTTAAGAATTTCCGTGCATATTTGCATGCATATAACAGGCTTTTTAATGTTGCTTATAACCCGATCAATGGCATAATATTAAATTATTAAACACATAACATAGAAATTAACTCTTATAATTGAACCTCCTCAAACTTTACATAACGTTCAAAATGAAGATGTTAAAATACTAGACTATAATTATAGATTATTAGTGTGACGCGGAGGTGTCAATATTTGTATCGATTACAAAGCACTTCAGTCGATCGATGCTTTTAATCGATAATCATAGGCAGTTCACGGGGTCATATGTGAGCAATGTTTCGTAAGATCGGTATTTAATTGTTCGGTAACAAGGTATTACTCGTATTAGGGTGTTATTAAAGTTATGTAATTTAGATATGAATATAATTTATTTAAATATAACAAATTAAATGTCAAGAGGCTCGTGGTCTAGTGGTAACCGACAATATTAATACATTGCAAGGGTTAAGCAACATCTAGTCAGGCCGGTCTTAGGATGGGTGACCATTTCTTAAGATACTGAGACCCCTCCGTGCCTCGGAGAGCACGTTAAGCCGTCGGTCCCGGTTGTCATACGAACATCTATGGCAGTCGTTAGGGGTAGTTGGAGCCCTTAAAAATCCGACCGGTCTAACTACAAAACTTCGATATCGCCCATGGGTTGTGGAGGTCAGATGGCAGTCGCTTCACGGAAAATATCGAAGTTCAGCCAAATCGCAGTTAGACTGGAAAGCCGACCCCAACTAAGTTGGGAAAAGGCTCGGTGAATGATGATAACAAATTAAATGTCAAGCTTACAAAATTATTAATAAATAAAGAAACAATTAATTAATCAGAAATAAAAAAAAATCACAAGAATACGTCCTGCATCGTTCCTGGTGCAAAGGTGGCCATGATGCTGGCAGCATTGCCCCGCTGAATGGCAATGGACAATCTTTGCACCAGGAAAAACCCAGAGCAAGTGTCACCGGACCTCTCCCTAATTCTACGTCCTAATTTATATATATTTAGATATTATATTCGTATAGCACCATAAGCTTCGCCCGTGGAATAGTTTTCTATTTCCCAAATCCCACGGGAACACCGTCCTTATAAAATCAGTTATCTGCTGATGTAATTACCGCTAAAATCGGTCCATCCAGCTATTTTAGAGATGAGCCGAAACAAACAGAAAGGCAGAGAAAAATTACTTCCATAGATATACACACACACATATCACGCCTATATCAAATCAAATCAAATCAAATCAAGTACTCTTTATTGTACACAAAAACATAAACAAATATATACACATATTTTTAAAAAGAATGTACAACAGGCGGCCTTATTGCTAAAGAGCAATTTCTTCCAGACAACCTCAGGATGGAAAGAAAATTGTTGAAATTGATAGGGGTTGTGCACAATGTAATATAAATATTATACATAAAAATAAAAGGTTTTACAAAGAGAGTAGATGGTTGTGAAGTTCAAGAGATAGATAAAAGGATACTTTAATATATAGATAGATAGAATAGAAGATATAGATAGCGTTAGCGAGTTTCTAGTTAACGGAAGTGAGATAGTAATTCTTTACCATATTTTTAAAAGATACTATTGTTTGAGCGCGTCTGATATGTAGCGGCAGGGCATTCCATAGACGAATTGCTTGAATAGTGAAGCACTTGTCAGAGAAACTAGTGGAATGCACCGGCATTTCCAATATTAAATTTTCTGATGACCTCAGAGATCTAGAATGTGTGTCATGGAGGAACTTGAATCGTTCTTTAAGATATCGGGGGGTACAAGGATTGAACAGTATATTGTATAATAGAGATAGGATATGAGTATTCCGGCGAAGGCGAATTGGGAGCCACTTGAGCATCTTGCGGAATTCGGATACATGGTCATATTTGCGTAGACCAAATATGAATCTAATACAAACGTTTTGGAGTCGCTCAAGCTTATCAAGTTGCTCCTCTGTAAGATCCCCGAAGGGATAGGCAGAGATGCATTACACACCCATACTTTGCCAGTATTTTTAGTCCCACGTAATAGGGGGCAAGCCTATTGCCGTCACCGGGCACACATAATGGGTTATTTAAAATATTAAGAAAGAAATTATAAATAGATCACAAAAACTGATGTCATCGGCGGGATTCGAACCCACGGCCTTTCCCTAACAGGGGGACTGCTCTGCCAACTGAGCTACGATGACCACTACCGACAACATCGAATTTTTGCTTCATATCATATTCATAATTTCTACATCGCGCTATTAAGGTTAGCGTTGAAGCAAAAATTCGATGTTGTCGGTAGTGGTCATCGTAGCTCAGTTGGCAGAGCAGTCCCCCTGTTAGGGAAAGGCCGTGGGTTCGAATCCCGCCGATGACATCAGTTTTTGTGATCTATTTATAATTTCTTTCTTAATATTTTAAGAATAGTTTAAGCAAACTCATTGCTTTGAAATACATAAATATATAATGGGTTATGTCCAAAATGGTCGAATGAAATTAATAAAAATAGCAGCTATATTAAAATTTTGAAACCAAAATTTGAAAACCGTTGCCTTGCGATGAAAGGCAACAAAATCTTACGTGCCAGCCGCTATGGCACAGCCAATTAAAGTCCTGGGCGTCTCGGACTAACCTAATTACCTACCTGTATTATCATAGATATGTATTTAGTACAAAGCTGTAACTTTGGAATTCTTAAAGACAAATCTAACAATCTAATGCGCTATATAAATTGGTACAACTCATATACTCGTAAATAGAGGCTAGGCTTTAAATTAATAATATTATGGAACAGCTAAAAAAATAAAGCCGTCCGCCATTTTAACTGCAATAACTGCAATAGGTGGCATGCAGCAATTTTTTTTTTCGCAACGAGGCTCGAGGACACAGGCTGGTGATAAATTATTATATATTTATGGATCTGTGGGACTACCCACGTGGACAGAAACTGGTTGCGCATGCGCCGACCTACAAACTACATGCTTCAAACTTGTATCCTGCGACCGTGTAATAGTTTGACTTAAAACAAAATCCCACGGGAATCTATTTTTCGATTAATAAACTAAAAAATCTAACTCAAGGCGACTAAATAAATTATTCTACCGAAATTATAATGTTTTTTATAAGTTTTTATCTGTTTGCTCTTCTTCTTTCGATCTCGTCATTCTATCGATGTTCATCGATGATTTCGCCAATGTCAAGGTAATGCTTGATTAGTTGATAGTCCCGCAAAGAAGAACTAGTTATTCCTAACTAGCTCCAGGTGCAGGACAAGAAACGTTGTTCGATATGTGTGTGTCAGGGAACCCGATTTTTGCGGAGCGTCTAAAAAGCCACCAGCCACGCGCTCAGCAAAAATCGAACTACATCTGTTTGCTTAAATTATGTAGTTTGTGAAAATAAGTAAAAACGGCTAGAAAAATTGTGATGAGATTTAGTATGGAGGTAGTTTGAAACGAAGGCTAGTTAGTATCATGTTAGCTTGGTTTCTATGAAAATTGAGAACGAAAAACTATTATCTAAACATACCTAATCTGCGTTTATTACACATACAGATGATGATGCGGAAGTAGATTCCTGTATCATCTAGGATAATCTTGTAATAATTTACTTGTGTTCAGCAATAAATAAATGATTGATTGATGTTGATGAATCTGTGGTTATCAGTTTTAAAAATAAGACAGTAAATACTGTTAACATTCCTTACATTTAGACCAAACACAAGAGCCGCGTGCAATGGCTGCAAGTGTAGATAAGCCAGACAATGCCTTTAAACAATATAGTTGCACATGAATTTGGAAATAAATAGAATAAGCCATGCGGTTTAGGGCCGGCGCTCACCGCCGGCATGGCACGGTAGATTATGCTGCGGCATCCCGCGGCAGTCCCTGTCATGCCGTGGCATGGTAGGTTGTGCTTCGCTCGCGATCTCTTGCCACGCTCAATCAGTGTGAGAGACAAAAAACAGACACTGCGTCTTCTCCCTCCCTTGCCCCCGCGCACCGACCGGACTGCGCCCCATTAACCGAAATGACTGCTGCACAAGTTACAACCTTATTTCAACAAGCTTAGCAATCATAATTCCTCGACACAAAGTGACCTATAGGTCTCGCGAGATGCAATGGCGTGCTGCAGCATCCCGCGGTACGTCGCGGCATCGTGGTACCGAAATAAAGTAACATGAACTCTAAATTCATTGAAATAAGATTCATAATAACTTGATTAGTAATAAAATCCTTTGCCATGCCATGCCGTGCCGTGCTGGCAGTGAGCGCCGGCCCTTATCCACCCTTTTAGGGTTGCGTGGTTCAAGTCTCGGAACCCTTATAGTTTTGGCATGTCCCTCTGTCCGTCCTTGGTTTACCGGGACCAACGTACCTGGTAAAATTTGGTACAACTCTGTGTACATTTCGTTGTTATAAATATTAACTTTGACAATCATCATTCATGAGTTTTGTTTAGTATAAGACAAAGACTTTTGCGGATTACGAGTCAATAGAATATTATTTGACTGCATCGGAAGTCGGTTGACGCTTGTTCAAGCGCATCTGCGAGGCGCGTAGAACGGACCGCGCACCTGTGATTCCAACGTGGAACCGTTCGACCAATCAGGGCCCAGGCTGGCCGCCGTCCGTCCACCACCACTACATATCCATTGATAGAGAACAAATTGAGGCTGCTAAAAGGTCTTATTAAGATCCCAGGGCCCATGTCTCTTCATCTGCACGAGGTACTACACAAACTGAAAGATGGGTGAGACTCTGGCAAATACATTCAGTGTCCAAAAACCACAATAGGCTCGCCCCCTATAACATAGGACCAAGAAAGCCACTAGCGAAATGTGGGTGTGATAAACACTTTTTCTACCTCTTTGAAAGACGGCGGCCAGGATGCCTCAGACTCATCTACGTCCAAGACCATAGACCTCCATAATCGGGGCCTGAGGACAGCGGGCTAGCTGCTCGCCGTCATTACAGAAGCAGGCTAGAAGGATTCAATTACCGACCCGGGAAAAACCCCGACCCCAACGATGCGGGATAAAACCCAACCCAACGACAGACAGAGACCACACAGGTAGAAATTCTTCCTATTGCTAACCAGAGTCACACAGCAATAGACGTAAGAGTGGCCGAGGCCTTGAGCCGCGGACTTAAAAAAAACCTTTTCGAAAGCATTTATTTGTGTATGTTTTTGTGTTGAGAAAGATAAAATTAATCTATACTACTATTACTAGGTATGCAATGCATGCTACTTATTAAAAATTGCAAATGTTGAGCGGAGCAAATTTTCTTAATTTTTTTGGATTAGGAGTTGGCACACAAACAATTTACACTTGTCGTCTAAGATTGAGCTTCGCTTCGCTCCGTTTAATAAAGAGGAAAGATTTGTGTTTTTGTGTGTATGTTTGTAATGAATAAACTCAAAAACTACTGTGCCGATTTCAAAAATTCTTTTACCATTGTAAAGCTTCATTCATCCTAAGTACCATAGGCAACTTTTTATCCCGATAATGTGTTCCCACGGGAACCGGGAACGAGTAAATTAAATCACGCGGACGGAGCTGCGGCGATCAGCTAGTAGTTAAATAAAAATATAGTCTGTACGGAATAAATTCGCTAGTCGCTTGTGACTTGCACCACTTTGACATTTGGCGCGATTCCAACATTACTTCCCTAAGGACAGCTAGAATTGTATAGCCGCGATTTATGTTACCCCCAGGGGGCGTGCGTGATTCTAGCTTCAACTGCACCGACTAACGGTGGAACCTACTTAGTTAGACCTGTATGGTTGTTGATCTTTATGGTTATGGTATGGGAGCACGTAGGCCGTTTTGTTATGCAAAGCTCCGTGCTAATTTAATTTAAATAAGATGGATAGATAGAAAACTCTTTATTGTACACCTAAATGATAAAACAAACAAATAAATAATAGATCCCAGTGATTATTAATTTACAATGGACGTTCTTATCGCCTACAGCGTTCTCTAACAGGCAACCTTCGGTTGGACTAGAATTAGGTTCTCTTGTAGACGGTGCTATTAAAATAGTAAAGTAGATACAAGTACAAATAATACAAAACAGATTATACATAACTAGCGGACGTCTGTGACTTCGCTCGCTTGACAAATCATATACTCAAAACCCTTTAAGAACCACTTTATCTATTAGTGAAAACCGCATCTAAAACCGTTGCGTTTAAAGATCTATACGCATACATACAGAACGGGCAACTTTGTTTTATAATATATCTAGTGATACAGTAAACAAAAACATCTTATTGAGCTGAAGATGACAAATTGTAGTTTTCAACCGACTTCCAAAAAAGGAGGAGGTTCTCAATTCGAATGTATGTTTTCTTTTTTATGTTACCTCATATCTTTAGACTGTGTGAAACCGACTTTGAATTTTTTTTTATTGAAAGCTACTACTTTCCAAGTGGTCCCATTTCAATTTGGTCCCATTCCGACAATTATTTTGTCCCATTTCGGTAATTTGAAGTCGGTTGTTGTGTCAATTTTTGACGTGTATTTTTATTAAAAACTACTAGTTATCACGGTGAACTTTGTATCGCCTCAAATATATAAAAAAAAAAATTTAAAAAAAAAGTAAGAAAAAAATAAAAGAATATTTTAATATTTCATGCAAATGTATGTAAATTGAAAAACGCGACGGACGGACAGACATGTCGTATTAAATATATAGATTTCACAGAATCTCTTTCTATTACCTAATGAGCCCTTGTAAGATTGCTTTATTTGATTTTTTTTGTTTCAGGGGACATAGAAGACTGTATAGTAACTCCATCGTACCAAGGACAGTTCACTCCACTGCCTGAAGCGCTATGTGATTGCATTATGGACTTGACTTCACAGGTAAGATCAAAAATAATATTTCTTAAAACATGAAATTCGAAAGAAAGTTGCAAAACAAATTGACAGGTTGAAATAAAAAAATAATAACGCTCCAGTTATATTCTGAAGATAAATTATATAAATGAGAGCTCCTAATTGGATCTCGTGCTGTCATAAGTCTTGACGTCCAATCAGCATTTAGCCGCCAAAACTTGGAATTATGACGGAACGTGTGAACAAAATGTGATGCACTGATGAAATAGGTGTTCTTAATTTAATTAAAATAATGATTTATTCCACAAATAAATTGGTAACCTTTGGTAACAAATTCAATCTACGGATCGAATATTTTCAGAATATACCTTAATTGCAACGATTAAATCAAATTGCAATCAAAATATAAATCTATAAATTATCTGGCCCTGCTTCTGTATTTGCTAAACTTACAAAGTATAGTCTCTGCCTGCTCCAATGGGAAAGAGGCGTGAATGTATCTATCCTTACATAATTAAAACAATGGGTCTATGTATAATTTTGTACAAATAAATGTAAAAAACTAGAACTTTTTTAATGTCGAATCACAGTTGATTACACCACTTTTTGCCATAATTGGCAAATAATGCCATTCATGAATAGTGTAAGAGGGCTTCTATTGATATAGAGAACACGACTGTGCTTACTAGGTCTCTATTTATTTTGATTACCAAATTATCTACGTTTGACAGCGTTTGACAGTTGAGTTACAGAAATTTAATGGTGTTGCCCCAAAATAGTTTAGACTATAAAGTGGTTTGTACTTATTGGTTAGGTACTGTTTAAAGGTCACGTTTGAACTAGATTATTGAGAAAATATCACGAACTATGACAACGATTGGAAGTCAAGGTCAAAGTTATTTATTACCATTTTTATTTTCAAATTTAAAAAAAGAATTGAATGTCATTTATGTCATGATTTTTCAGAATTCGGTCAAACAGTTTCTAATACTGTTGAACCATTGTAACACACATAACAGAAAATCACGTCTTTAATATAAGTTCTAATAGAAAGTTCATAACCACTCTGTAATTCAAACCAATTTTCCAACAGCCAGGACAGTTGTTACATATCACTAAATAAAATGTCTGCAGTCCGAGCAACACATTTTGAGTGCTTCAAATTTTAGGCATGAAGTGTTAGACTACGTGCATAAGTGTTGAAAGAAGTCGGTTCTTCGACTTGCAAAAATCCTAGAAGAGTGCTTAGTTTAAATGCTCGTCGATGAAATTAGTCAACCCTCCACTCCACTCCTGTTCTGGAGCAAGTTTACGAAATTTACTATTTTAATACCAATATGATACTATGCAAAAAATAACTCAAAACTGCAAGAAAATTTTGCTACTAGACAATTTACCAGACCAGGCTGCATAGGTTTAGTTACTTTGCCTACTTAAAAAAGGCTGAATAACTAAACTGACCATTCCATTTTTAAATGTTTTACACAGAATACCATCAAACTTTTATTTGACTTTAGTTTTTTTAATAGCAATCGAGCCCATTAATAATCAATAAACAGCCACTCCTCTTTGTCCGTGCCTGATTGTCATTTGAAAAATAAAATATATTTGCATTTGTAATAGCATAAATCCATCAGAGCATTCTAAGCCACATGGCCGTGAAAATGTGCTCATATTAAATTGAACTGGTTTAGAACCAAACCTGTCTTGCGAAGTTTGTTTTCTAAGGATGGATTAAATTTTTAGCTTATATGAATTTCTAATTTGTTCGAAAACGAGTTTTTGTGTTCACAAAATCATTTTATGATAATTTGGTTAACTAGTTGTTTATTTATAGCTGTAGTCCGCAAATTCACAAGCGTCGCGTATTTGCTCTTTGTCAATAATATAGATTGCTATATAGATTTGCTGTTTGCTTTATCGCTCAAATACAATACCTACCATACGGGCAAGGCAGTGTCCACTTCAGTCGAACTCCATTACTACTAATGATATTGCAGAAAATTTCGGTCACGTCGTCAAATTAATACATTTTTTGAATTTCCTGCGATATATGCCGTTGAATATGGCGATCGACTAAAGTCGACTCCTGGACTATTTTTTTTTACTTTTTAAATTTTTCGTCATTATATATATAACTCAATCAATCAAGAATCAAAGAATCAATTTCATTTATTCAGTTTAGGCACATAAAGAGCACATATGAATGTCAAAATTTTACAATTTTGTCAAGTAATAAAATAAAAATACTAAATTAAGTAAGTACATAAATAACCATTAGAAAATGATTCTTTCGCTGGTTCGGTAAGTTGGTTCTCCTGAGAAGAGACCAGCAAGAAACTCAGGTAGATTATCCATTTTCTTTTTTAATATTGTTTTGTTTACATTTTTACAATTAGTTTATATTGTATTATACGAGTGGCCAACAACAGAAGATTAGGGTGACCATGCATTTTTATCATTAAGATATTCGTCTACATTATAGTAGCCTTTCATCATCAAACATTTTTTAACTACTATTTTAAACTTATTAAGAGGCATGTCAACCAAATCCTGAGGAATTTTATTATAAATTTTTATACATTTGCCTACAAACGAATTACCAACTTTATGAAGTCTAATTTTTGTCAAAGCCAGTTTATTTTTATTTCTTGTATTAAAATTATGGTTATCGAATTTTTTTTTGAAGAGATCTATGTTCTTCCGTACATATAAGATGTTGTCGTAAACATATTGAGAAGCAACTGTTAAAATATTAATTTCTTTAAATAGTTCTTTCAGCGAGTCACGGGGCCCGAGTCTATAGATTGCTCGTATAGCTCGTTTCTGTAATATGAATATTGTCTCAATATCGGCAGCTGAGCCCCACAGCAGCAAACCATATGACAAAACGCTATGAAAGTAGCTAAAATAAACTAATCGTGCCGTTTTTTCGTCAGTCAGTGACCTTATCTTTCTAACCGCATAGGCAGCTGAGCTAAGTCTTCCTGCCAACGCTGTGATATGAGGACCCCATTGTAGTTTACTATCTAGAGTTATCCCAAGAAAAACTGTGGTATTGACTATTTGAACTAATTCATTATTCATAATAATATGAGTATCCACCTGTCTAACATTGGGCATAGTAAATTTTACACATTTTGTTTTCTTCGCATTGAGCAGCAAGTTGTTACTTGTGAACCAATGCAATATTTTCGAAAGGGTATTATTTACATCGTCAAATGCTACTTTTTGTCTATCACTTTTAAAAATTAATGATGTGTCATCAGTAAATAATACTATCTCACAAAGATTTTTACTGAAATAAGGAAGATCGTTTACGTATACTAAGAATAAAAGGGGTCCTAATATCGAGCCCTGGGGTACTCCCATGACTAATGAGGCGCCAGAAGAGTCGGTGCCATTAATGTTTACTTTTTGTACTCTACCAGTGAGGTAAGACTCGAGTAAGCCAAGTGAGCTGTTCGAAACACCATAATAACCTAATTTTAGTAGCAAAGTCTCATGATCAACACAATCAAAAGCTTTTGATAGATCACAAAATATACCAATGGCATCCTGGTTTTCCTCCCAAGCATCAAATATATGTTTCACAAGTGCAACTCCTGCATCCGTTGTGTTCCTGCCTTTAGTGAAACCAAACTGTTTGTTATGAAGTAACTTATTGTCTGTAAAATGTGAAAGCAATTGATTAAATATTATTTTTTCAAAAATTTTACTGAGGGTTGGTAGTATGGAAATAGGTCGAAAATTTGAAGGATCACTTTTGTCTCCTGCTTTAAATAAAGGAATGATTTTACTGTACTTCATAAGATTAGGAAACTGATTTTCATCTATACATTTATTGAATATGAATGCAAGGTGAGGCGCTATAGCGGGCACTATTGATTTTATTATATTAGTTGAAATGCCCCAAAGATCCTCGGTATTTTTTATATTTAGTTGTTTAAAAGTTTTAAGTATAGTGACAGAGTCAATATACTGAAAATCAAAGTTAATTCTACATTTATCAACACTAGATTTAAGAAGAGAATTGGCTACGTTTTTTGACGAATTTAACTTATTTGTAGTGGTGATTGGAACATTTGTGAAAAAAGATTCAATTGCAATTTGCATTGGCCACTTCAGAATCAGTTTTAATATGTTTATCATCTATTTTTAACTCGAAGGATCGATCACGTGATTTTGCTTTACAAGTTTCTTTGTTAATAACATTCCATATTGCCTTCGTTTTATTATCAGATTTTTCAATTTTAGCCTGTATATAATTAGATTTAGCTGTTGAACATACTTTTTTGAATAGTTTGGAGTACTTTTTAATCTGTTCAATTAATTGTGGCTCATTAGTAGATGCCTTTGTCTCGTATAATTCATATAATTTCCTTCTACTTTTATAGATTACAGGCGTATCCCGATCACTAAATTTAATTTTGAATTGATTTACAGTTATTGTTACATGCCTACAGCACGTAGAAAACATGCCTTCAGATCTGTGGTCCTCCTGTTTTAAAAAAATGGTTCGATCGCATGAAAAAATGTTTAAAATGTAAAGGAGAGTATTTTCGTTCAATCAGCACGTAGAAAACATGCCTTCAGATCTGTGGTCCTCCTGTTTTAAAAAAATGGTTCGATCGCATGAAAATATGTTTAAAATGTAAAGGAGAGTATTTTGAAAAGCAATTAACATAATATTTTGGTTTTAACATGTTGTTTTTTTAAGTTACGCAAAACTTCAAAGCCACGAATACAATCGATATTGTGTTTGATTTAATGATTTTTTATCCAGCTTTTCATTCTCTAAAATATTTTTTAGCAATAAATATATATTTTTTAAATAAATATTTTGGACATTCTCACTTAACGTCATCTAGCCCAAACTAAGCTACAAGCTTGTGCTTTGGGATCTAGACAACTGATAAACATACTTGTATATTTCTAAATACATACATAATATACAAAGAAAAAGCCACAAATTCCAAAACAAACATTTGTGGATCACACAAATACTTATTTGATTCGACCCGGGGATTGAACCCGAAACTCCGGAGGCGTAAGCCACGCCACCGAAGCAGCAGCTAAGTAAGTACGTTTGATATCAATGTTCACCGACACTTCCTCTACTTGTAAAGTGTTGCTGAAAATTCGTTTGTTATTTCAAAGACTGCCAAATATAGTCATAAACACAAACACACAAACAAACACATATCACGCCTATATCCCCGAAGGGGTAGGCAGAGGTGCATTACACACCCACAATTTGCCAGTATTTCTAGTCCCACGTAATAGGGGGCAAGCCTATTGCCGTCACCGGACACACATTATCATGGGTTATGTCAAAAATGGCCGAATGAATTTAATAAAAAGTAGCAGCAATATTGTAATTGTGAAAAAAAAATTAAACCCGTTGCCTTGCGATGAAATATTGACGAAAGGCAACAAAATCTTATTTGCCAGCCGCTGTGGCACAGCCAATTCAAGTCCTGGGCGTCTTGGACTTTATACAACTTTAGTCATCATGTCCTTTTATTATGATTGTTATAGAATAGAATAGAATAAAACTTTATTTGTACACCAATACAACATAATTATATAACAAAATATTCAAGTTTAACATATACCAATGGCGGCCTTATCACTAAAAAGTGATTTCTTATAGGCAACCTTTGGATGGACAAGTAGAAAGAATAGAATTTAAAATAACCATATATATCATATATATTATATTGTATGGAATATTATTGTACAAACTCGACTCTGCAGTGGAAACCATGAGCAGTTGGGGAACCTTCATTGCAGACGTTGGGCGCAGGATTAGGGATAGGTCGGGCGAATCTCGCTCCGGATCCTTCCTGGCGCAAAAGCTGTCCATTGCCATTCAGAGCGGCAACGCAGCCTAGCATCATGGGAACTTTTGCACCGGGAACGATGCGGGACGAGTTGTAAATTTATATCATGTTATATTAGATTTTGTGTTTAGTTAAGTATGTAAATATTAGGTATGTATAATTGTAAATTTATTGTATTTGTAATATATATAACTCGACATTTGAAACTATTTCTGAACCTTAGAATTAAAACTTAATGAAAAGACATAAATGTACAATTAAAAAGACGACTGCACTCTCGAACACAACATTAAATTTTATTGCAATGTCGGCACCAGCAAAGACCGGTTCAAAATCGATTGGATCAATTAAAACCCGCTTGCACTTAAAACTTGTACCAAAACCTGTTTAACTGATGCTGTGGAATTTTGCCATCATGGTCTTTTTGCCGATACGCTCCTAAAATAGCAACACCATGAGCTCATTACAATATATCCGCCGTATTGGATCACCGTTAAATTGAATTATTCGAAGTAACTTCCCAATTTGACAGTCAATAAAATTAAATTATGAATGGTGTCGCATTAAACCATTTTTAGGGTTCCGTAACCAAAGGGTAAAACGTGAAGCCTATTACTGAGACTTTGCTGTCCGTCAGTCCGTCTGTCTTGGCTGTATCTTATGAACCGTGATAGTTAGAAAGTTAAAATTTTCACAGATAATGTGTACCTGTTGTCGTTATAACAACAAATACTAAATAACAGAATATAATAAACATTTAAGGGGGCTCCCATACAACAAACGTTATCTTTTTGTACTTGGCCCACTCGCACTAGGGCGTTTTTTTTTAATTTATTTTAAATTTAATAAAAATAAAATCACGTTTGATTCTGTGATGGGGTAGGTAGAGGTCTCACATAGTTATATGAGGCTGTGGCAATAGACTCTGTTGCAACTTATCGGGAACTTTTATGTTCGTCAGGGCCTCATCCCTTTATCGGCAGGTGCTCCACTTGTAGGGCAGATTGGCTTGGGCCTATAAAATAGTGACTAGTATATAGTATTCTTATATCTGTGCTAGTATCTAACAAAAACACTGGCTAATAACTAAATCAGTTTTAAACAAACCTTTGATTTGACTTCAGTTACAAAATATATGGTGTAATCAGAGACTTGGGATGGCGCTCGCTTCGCTCCCTTAATAGACCAACAGAGCGTGGGAAAGAGAAGTCCGGAGAAGTCATCATCATTCGAACATTGCTTATGACTACTTATGAGTAATAAAGATAGACGATGACGTACTTTTATCTATGTGTGTCAGTGTCAGTGACAAACATTTTCCGTAGTTTTCCAAATTACAAAAAGAGCGTTTATCTTGTAAACTGACGAATATTAGATTTCTAAAATATAAGCGAATCCTTGTGTTGTTTACAATAAAACTGTATTTAAGAGCCATGGTGTCTTTTTCTTTAAGTAATTTTAATGTGACAAAAGCAGACAATCCAAATAATTACACGTTTAATTACATACTATATCTATGGATGTAATACAATTTAGCGACAAGGAATGTCGTAACCAAAGGGTAAAACGTGAAGCCTATTACTGAGACTTTGCTGTCCGTCAGTCCGTCTGTCTTGGCTGTATCTTATGAACCGTGATAGTTAGAAAGTTAAAATTTTCACAGATAATGTATACATGTTGCCGTTATAACAACAAATACTAAATAACAGAATATAATAAACATTTAAGGGGGCTCCCATACAACAAACGTTATTTTTTTGTACTTTTGAGGCCCACTCGCACTAGGCCGTTTTTTTTTATTTCTTTTAAATTTAATAAAAATAAAATCACGTTTGATTCTGTGATGGGGTACGTAGAGGTCTCACATAGTTATATGAGGCTGTGGCAATAGACTCTGTTGCAACTTATCGGGAACTTTTATGTTCGTCAGGGCCTCATCCCTTGATCGGCAGGTGCACCACTTGCAGGGCAGATTGGCTTGGGCCTATAAAATAGTGACTAGTATATAGTATTCTTATATCTGTGCTAGTATCTAACAAAAACACTGGCTAATAACTAAATCAGTTTTAAACAAACCTTTGATTTGACTTAACGGACGGAATATATTTACGGACAAGTTTTAATTTTATTTATAATCCGAAAGCGTATATACTCGTATGTATATATGCAGTTGAGTAGCGGGTTTGATACTTGGTTGGAAGAACAATTTGTGTGGTCAGCAAACGTTTGTAATGGAGTTAGGGTGTTGCATGTGTTTTATAAACTTACTATCAGACGCCCGCGGCTTCACTCGCTTGCCAAATTGTATACACAAAAATCTTCCTCGAGAACCACTCTATCCATTGGTGAAATCCGCATCAAAATCCGTTGGGTAGTTTTAAAGATCTAAGCATACATAGGGACAGACAGCGGGAAGGGACTTTGTTTTATACTGGACTCGTTGAAATAAAGAATTTTCTTTTAGAGCTGTTTATAACTGTTGAATTTCTGTGCCATCTGATACTGATTTCTAACTAACACATTTTTGACCACGTTAAAACATCTACCGGGAGTTTTACGAACTGTTATTTTCGTATCGTTTAAAAATATTGGTTTCGAATCGAACCCAGGACCAGTGAAGCAGTTGTCGCCAGTCCTTTGAGCATGGCATCGGGAGAGTTTGCCGATAGTCAATGGCATTGCAGAAAATTTTGATCACGTGACACAATCAACACCTTTTTTGAAATTTTCTGCGATATAATTGGTTATCGACAAACTCTTCCGAACGTTATGGTAAAGGCGCAGGTCGTGGGTAAGTCAATAGATTACTCCATCGAGAGAGAATTCAAATGACAAGGCATAGACAACTATCGCAATCATTGATTGCAGGATATCCACTTTTTTATAATTACAATGTAGCACAAATCCTGTTCTTAATAATGATTACTTTGTTTTCTAAACCAAAAGAACTCGTTTCGCACTTTGATTCGATTCGAGTTCATAAGTCATTTTATTAATTTGGTGTAAAAACTGACAATTAAGCCGTGAAATTATGAATTTGGTTCCAATCTGTGTGTTAAAGTGTATAATTGTTGGCGCGAAAGTCTTTGACCGTAAAATATTTGAACTACTTTTTATAACCTTCTTTGATATCCAACTGTTGTCTATGGTCGATTAAAAAACGTGTCTATGAAACAAAGGACATGGAAATGATTCTGACACTGCTATTGACTGCTATCCCGCTGCAGTTGCAGTGATAGTAAGTAGTGTAGATTAATGGACTTTCGACACAGCATCTGTGTAGGTATAAGTCGCGCAAGATGACAATGGGATTGGCGGCCTTGTTAGTGACGTCATTGTGACGTAGATTAACCTACAATACTGTTTTGTTATCCGTACTTTTCTGCTATTGATGACGTCACGGAGCGGTAATTGTGATAAGGTTCTATCCCACTCACATCGTGCGCGGCTTATTCATAGTTTGGGGTAGCTAAAAGCGTATCATCGCATAATGACCTTTTCTCGAAATGTCCTTTTCCCAAAAAGTCCTTTTCTCGAAATGTCCTTTTCTCAAAATGTCCTTTTCGCGAAATGTCCTTTTCTCAAAATGTCCAGGTTGTAATTATTTAGCAGACACGACAATTTTCTGTTTTATTTTAATGTTCCCGATAGTGATTGAGATACCGCAAGAAAGTGTACACACCGAAGAACTATTACAAAATATATTCACAGAATGAATGATTCGTAATAAATCCGATGACATAAAACATTATTCATCGTCGCTTTACATGAAACATTGCGACACTATCTCTGGTAAAACCTTTCAATGAATGCTGTCCAACCACGCCCGCCCGTTCTAAATAACCTCTAGGTATCAATAAGGTGTTATAGTTTAATCTGAACTGGTTTATGTCCAATTGTTTGAGTAACTGAGTCATAAGACTCAGGGTCTATGACTAACGGACGTCTACGGGTCCGCCTGATTCACATAGTTTTACAATTACCATTTCAAGAGATAAAAAATATACAAAACCTCCTTTAAAGTTAAAACTTTATAAGCTATTCCTCTCCTGCCTCAAATTCTTCTGGTCTGCCGATCGATGCATCCCACTAAATCCAAAAAAAACCCTTTGTCTCTACACGTACCTACTGTTTGTACATAGAAACCATCCTTAATTACTATTACATAGGCAAGGATTTTATTTATTACTTATTGATCACCTATTATCTCGTTGCCAATTCCCACGAGAACAGATAAGCGAGATCCAATGCGGCCAATAGCGAGTCAGACTCGCGCAGGATGGGTTCCGTTACATTATCTATATGTGAGTTTCCATAAATATTGATTTTATTCTGCTTTTTAGTATTTTTGTTGTTATAGCGGCAACAGATAAATATACCTACTTACAACATCACGTTAAAATTTCAACTTTCTTACTATCACGATTCATGAGATACAGCCTGGAGACAGACAGATGGACGGACAGCGAAGTCGCAGTTTTAGGGTTCTCGTTTTACCCTTTGGGTACGGAACCCTAAAAAAATACAGTTAGCACTCAGGGATTATGTAGCTATATATTAGTGAAAGAATTTTCAAAATCGGTTCAGAACTTTCGGAGCCTATTTTATCTCTGTAAATTCATTAGAACTCGTTTTGAGAACGATTATGTATGTAATTATATATTTCAGTGTAATAATAGCTAGACAAATTTGGTGGGAAACCGTTATAAATTGGCCCTAGTTGATTTTATGTTTCGGCGGGTCGAGATTTATGTGGTGTTATTATAAACATCTTGAGGTCTTTTATCTAATTATTTACGTTATTAGATAGCATCTTGTTCTTTGATATTCATTTGAATTTTCTTGAAATTCTTTTGAATTTTCTTGAAATTCATTTGAATTTTCATTCATTCCTTGAAATTTAGCTAACAACGTGGTTTCCAAATTTTGGAGTATTAGAATAAATAATTTGTTTGCATTATTATTCATTTTTTGGGGCTTGATCATCAAATATATATCAATAAACCTATTGCCGTTTACAGAATCGTAAAATATTCTTAAATATGGTTTGGTTGTAGAGTTATTCCTTTTTTTCTACAAGATAGTAAGACAACGTCACGATGTCATAACCCGCCCTTGCTCCCATTTTTTTTTAAGGTTTTTTGCGTGGATTGTGGAGGGGTTAAATTGTGGAGGGGATAAATGCAAAAAATCTAATCTTTCCTCCTTATAATATTAGTAAAGATTATTTAGATTGAAATAAGGTAATTGCGTGCAGGTGACTCAGGCGATCATCTGGTGACTTTACCGCGATTGCAAATATTGCAATGACATTTTTTTATAAAATGATCTAATCATGCAAACTGATATTATAACGCTGAATCTGAACTAACATTTTAAAGAGGTGAAATTATTTGTAACGTTGTAGGTATGTTGGGGGGTAATCTATGAAACCCTTTTTTTAAATAAATGGCCGCGGCTGCTTCCACGTCCGTTGCCGGGCGTCTCTGGCTCACACGCATCTATGAAACCCTCAACTAAGTGTCTCTCTCAAATCCAGACCTTGAATTTCTCAGATTTATATTTACTTTACTCTTTGAGCCATTAGAACAATGACGCCAAGGCTCTCACTTCTAGGTCCCTGGAGGGGTCCCGGCTAAGAGACATGCAGCCTCTCCGGAGATCGTGCGGTACCCCCGTATTCATAACATAGTATAAAAATAAGTCGTCCGCTCCGTATGTAAGCTTAGATCTTTAAAACTACGTAACGGATTTTGATGCAGTTTTCACCAATGGATAGAGTGGTTCTCAAGGAAGGTTTTTGTGTGTATAATTTGTCAAGCGGGCGAAGCCGCGGGCGTCCGCTAGTTAATCAATAAAGTTAATATTGTTACTACAAATTTCAAAATTACACCATCTTACATCTTGCGTATTTACAATACTATATCGCCTCTTTAAATAATAAACTAGCAATCGCTTGTTAAATTAGCAAAAGTTAAATAAACATAAAAGTGTATTAAAAATAACCATAAAACAGGAAGAGGCGAATGAATATACTTGGCAGAGAGTTCTACAGAAACCTAGAATTGTCACAGAACAATATTCTAAAACTGACTTCTAGACTGCTTCGGCGGCGTGGTCGGTAGTGCATCTGCTTTCGACGCTCGGGTTCGATTCCAGGTCAGGACAAAACTTTGTGTGATGACACATACGTTTGTATCGAAGTCTAGATGTTTCCTATGTATATTATGTATGTGTTTACAAAAAATATGTATATCAAAAGTATCTTTATATCAGTTTCTCAAAAGTATCTTTATATCAGTTTCTCAAAAGTATCTTTATATCAGTTTCTCAAAAGTATCTTTATATCAGTTTTTAGTTTTAGTAGTAGTTTAGTAGTTTAGTTTAGTTTTGTAGTACTCATATCACAAGCTCTGCTAAGTTTGAGACTAGATGGCGATGTGTGAATTGTCCTAACATAAAAAAAATTAATACCTTCTGTTATTCTTCCAAGGACGTACGAACGATGATAACTACTATATAAACGATGGTAGGTAATTTAAAAAAAGCACTCTCACAAAAACACATCTCTGGTAGTTACGTCAAGATTATCAAATTCTCTTTTTTATGCTTTTGATTACCGGCACTTGGTGGAACATAGAGTAACATTATGAAATAATTCACTTGTATGTGTATAAGTGAGTTTATTTCAAAACATACATAGTTCAAACAAAACAATCTTTAGGCTAACACAGTTCAAGTATGCAGTCCTGTGTTAGCCAATAGATTGTTTTGTTTGAAATATGTATGTAAACTATATAATGAAAGTGTAAAAGGAACACCTTTGATAATGGCGTAGGACGAAACCGGTAAGGTATTGGAAATAAAATTTGTGGAGCATGTGATATTATTTCATAATGTATCATATTCTCGTCATGGAGCTCTACATACACATCATTTCTTATTATGGGAAAGGGCATTCTAATCTGCATTAGTACTTAGGTATAATATAGTATTCTAATATAATTCACGGAACACAGCAAGCGTCTGAGGGAAGAGACTCTCATTGGCAATTCAGCGCGGGAATGCTGCCTGTGTTATGGGCACTCTGCCTAAGTCTCTCTGCTTTAATTACATATTTATATTAGTTTTAGATAGTATAGTTTGTAGTTTGTTTAGTTTTTCTTAATTTAATTTTCCTGTTCCTTGTATATGTTCATGAAATTAAATATTGATTTTATATAGTATTAACTTAATTGAGCCCAAACTCAAGTTATATTGTTTTGCTAATTATAAATAAAGGAGTTTCTGTGTTTACCAGAACGTCGCCAATTGGTCGTAGTTTATCAGATGATATAATCTTGAGAATTGGACCCGTTTGCTAACTCTACAATATTTATGGCTAAATCCACAATCCTTTCACAATAGATTCTCATTAATATCTGCCATACTTCTTGAAGGTTGTTGCCTAACATAGCACAGATAGGCCATTGATTTCTGAACAAGATCAGAATTACTTTGAATCAATTTGATTTATTATTCGTTATTTACAAGGCTTTATGTAACACAAGTTTGTGTGTGATGAGATAAATGGCCAGATTATAATGATATAAGTGATTAGGGAAAAAATATACAAAGGTTATTATTAATATTATTATAACTTTATAAAAGAACTAGCTGATCACCGCAGTTTCGCCCGCGTGATTTAGTTTACTCGTTCCCGGTTCCCGTGGGAACCGGGAACGAGTAAACTAAGATTACATTAATAAATTGGAGATGAGGCGTCTGATTTTTTTTACATGACTTCGAAGATTCTGTTTAGAGGTATGTAACAACTGTCCTAGCTGTTGGAAATTTGGTTTAAATTGCAGAGTGGTTATGAACTTTTTTTGTAGTGGCCGGTAACGGCGATAGGGTTGCTCCCTATTAAATCAAAAAATTACTGACAAATAGCACAGAATAGGGAATAGCACTCACATACAGAACTTGCACTCCGACGTTAATTAAAGCACATTCTTTTGTTTACAGAGAACATAATTTGAACGTTAAGGTTGTCAGTAAAGTACTAGCATAATTTGATCAATAATTTTGACGTTAATACCTCAACCTCAACCTCAACTCTATGGTCAATGCCGTGTAACAAACAAGAGACAACCCTTACTGATTTACAACTGCAAGTGGTCGCTGACGTCATTTTTTTTTGCGAATGTTAGGCGAGTGATATAGGCCTGCAAAGAGTGGGTGTGCCATGCACCATCATAGGATTAATAGCGAAGGCCAGGCGACATTATTCGCGTGGACTTAAAAAAAACGCCAAACTTCATAGTTGGCACAGAACGGAACCTTACCAAATTTTTTTTTCTCCGTTTTTGCTCCATTTTTCATTGCTGCTCCTCTTCTATTAGACGTGCGTGCGCGAGCGTGATGTTATATAGCCTATAGCGTCCCTCGATAAATAGATACAACCTTTTTTAGGGTACCATAGTAAAAGTCTCAAGGAATCCTTATAGTTTCGCCATGTCCTCGGTTTTCCTCCAAACGGATAATGCTAGAAAAATGAAATTTTTGCACGGATATATGTATTTCCATGAAATGTATTATTTTTCTCGCGTCAACCCCATCATGTAGGGTGTAGGTATTTTTGAAACATTGAGAGGTTGCTAAGACAATTTTTTGATTTAGTTGTTTGTTTGCGAGATGTTCAACTTTAAAGCGCATTTTTTTTTGTTAAAACAGAGCGCCCCCCCACCCCTAAAATCTAAACGGCTAGGTTGGAGCTGAAAAATTCATGATGGTAGTCCATATGATGAACTTTAAAGGAAAACTATAACGGACCAGATAACTTTGTTAGTTTAGGAGTTACAGAGCCTATAATGGGTAACTACGTAATCCTTTTATGCGTGGCCCGAAACGCAATTGACAGGTTTTAATTAATTGTCACCAGTAATCCATGAAATAAGCTCGTTTAAACAAAAACTTCAGCTTTATAATATTTTTAGTATGGATTATGGATATGACTTTAATTTGCTTTAACCGTAAGCATCGTTGAGTTTCTGTAGATGTAGAACGGAGCAGGTCAAGGGCATCTTATAAGAGTAATGGCTATCAGATTATCTGTATTCAATCCTATTGTGTTCTGTATCTTGACCAAACATGAAATTCAATGTCAAATGTCAAAATTTTATGAAGGTTATATCAGATGAAGAAATTTGGACATTCAAGTAGATCTTATTTTTGATTGATTGATGACAAGGTCTACTTGCCCGCAGATATCGTAAAGTATACCGTAAATTCGGCACAGCACCGGACAATTGGGACACAGTAACTGTGTCCTATTTGTCCGCTTTTATTAACGTTAGGAATACTGCCTAAACCGCATCCTTGTCGGGCTTATTGCTCGAAGTCCCATGTGCAATACTCTGAAAGTTTCCAGGATTTCGAATGGCAGCCAGCGTTTCAGACTCATTTAAAGACCCTTAACCACTTTAGGTAAAACACTACGAACCCGCTTATGCTGAGACGAAGATACCGAAGCCGAAAATACATTTTAGTCACACAACAAACTACCAAACTAATTTTAGGTGGAACCTTTGCTTAAAAAAACCCCATCTCAACACTGCGAGGTTTCCGACGACGACACCGCACTCCATACTTTGATGTAGTGCTCAGCATGGGCGAGTCAGTGCCGGGACCTCGTAGTGGGTCTGGGCGTGGGTACCCTCTCGCTGAAGACCATGCTTGTAGCTATGGTCTCTAGCGGGAGTGGGTGGAACGTACCTTCCCCGCCGAGTTCTGAAGTCACCGGCCGAGGGCACCGCAGACTCACCTACGCGCAAGATCATCGACCTCCATGATCGGGGACTTAGGACGGCGGGATAGTCAACCGTCGTCCTTACAGAAGCAGGCTAGAAGGGTCGTGAGAGCTGAATTAAAAAAAAAGATCTTAAAAATTACAATTTAAAACCATCAATCCATTTCCACGTGAAGCTTGCTCAAACATTGGACAGTTATAATTTAATATTTTGTGTAGATGGACAGATAGCTAAAAATGGATTACCCGCTTGAGTGGGTCAGCTTAGTTTAATCGATTTAGATTTATCAATTTCATTTGTGTTGTTGCACTTTGCAATGTATTGCGTTATTAATGGTTAGTTATATAGGTGAGCGGTTTATAGCAATTGAGCGTTTTAGAGCAACAATTGAACAGATCCTGATGACTTTTGACAAGGAGCAAGATCATTTACTTGAAGAACGACATTCAAACACATATCATGCAACGTTTCATGTTTCTAGCATTCACCGTTTTGGAGGAAAGCCGAAGACAGACGGACGGATGGACAGGACGAAACTGTAAGGGTTCCGAAACTTGAACTACGGATATTTTTGTATTTTAAAGCAATGAGTTTGCTTAAACTATTCTTAAAATATTAAGAAAGAAATTATAAATAGATCACAAAAACTGATGTCATCGGCGGAACTCGGAACCCACGGCCTTTCCCTAACAGGGGGAGTGCTCTGACCAATTGAGCTACGATGACCACTACCGACAACATCGAATTTTTGCTTCATATCATATTCATAATTTCTACATCGCGCTATTAAGGTTAGCGTTGGATCTACCTACCGCAGTTCTACCGAACTAACGGTTGAACTACGGAACCCTAACAAAAACGCCTGGACCAATTCTGTTAAAAAAATGGTAGAAACATAGAATAACACCATGCGCAGATCTTAAGCTACTTTTTATCCCGATAATACAAGTAGATTTTTGTGCGGATAGAGAAAGAATCTATTGCAGAAATAACATTTTGAATGATCAAGAAATAAAGTCCACTTTTTCTCTTACAGGGGCAATCAGCAACGTTGGAGAGTATGAGGACATCTCTGCTAGCGAAATTCCCGTCGATGCAGACTCCGTCCCAAGAAGTTGTGTACGACACGCTGTCACAACTGATGCAGGAGAGGAAAATATACCAGTCATCTCGGGGTTTCTTCATTGTGACTCCTGAGTAAGTTTACTGTTACCTATGTTACTAATAAAGAATACTACGTAGTCCAAAACAAAGAAATGCGGTCGTTTTTAATCAAATTCTTATTACGGCTTTTCCCATAGCGGCTGTTATTTACGTTTTGTAGATTAATAGTCTAGTCAAAGTCAAAGTCGAATATATTTAAAACAATGGGGTAAGATGTTGAATTGTTATATAATTGCACTAATTTCGCTAAATAGAAGACATTATAAACGTCGACATATGTTTCACCTACTCACGAGGCATTCTCAAGACTGTCTCAAAGAGAGCAGCATTTCAAATATTGGATAGAAACAGGCGTTACTTGGCGAAAATCCATGACAAAACAATGGTAAGTAAAATGTTTTTTCTTAAAAACATTTTACTTACCATTGTTTTTATAGAGCAGCATTTATCATGGACTTTCGCCAGGTAACGCCTGATTCCATTTAATATCGAATATATTTATTGATGTAGTAAAGCAACACTAAAAAAATATCCATCGAGCTTTTTCCCAACGTAGTTGGGGTCGGCTTTCCATTTCCAGTCTAACTGCGATTTGGCTGAACTTCGATATTTCACGTGAAGCGACTGCCATCTGACCCCCACAACCCATGGGCGATTGAAGTTCTGTAGTTAGACCGGTCGGATTTTTGATTTAGGGCTCCAACTACCCTTAACGACTGCCATAGATGTTCGTATGACAACCGGGACCGACGGCTTAACGTGCTCTCCGAGGCACGGAGAGGTCTCAAGGTCTTACAAAATTGTCACCCATCCTAAGACCGGCCTGACTAGATGTTGCTTAACCTTTGCAATGTGTTAACATTGTCGGTTACCACTAGACCATGAGCCCCTCTACGTAGTTAAGTAACACTAAGCGTCCCGAATTTACTGAAGTAACATTTAAAGCCAAATTCGCAAGGTCTGGCAGTAGAGTTTGTGAGAAAAGAACCTGGTAATCCTGGTATCGACGACACAGTACCTACCATACATTGAGGAACCTAATAGGTTGTAATTATTTGGCAGACACGATAGTTTTTAGAATGTCCCCGATGGCTTCTCAATGCCTATGTTCACTTCACTTGATTCTAAATTATTAAGACGGAGCGTAGCGGTGTCTTCTCTAAGATGGGCCCAATCGAAAATGTATGTAAAACGATACAGGTCGCAATTTTAAACCTATCAACTTGAAATTTGGCATGCAGATAGAACACATTAACGTGCTTTGCTGTGTAGTTTGTGGTATATGTGGCTTTTATAGTTTTTGAGTTATTAATTACGTTCTCCGTCTTATTTATTTCGACGTAACCGCCCGCGTTCCAGCGAATACCTAGTATTAGCAAAGGTCTATCTAATTCAAATATATTTTCTACAAAATCCTTCAGATTATTTGTTTGTGCCCGGAATGCAGAAATTGTAGGTTGGCTGTTGGAATTTAGATTCAGATTACAGAATGGTTATTAAATTTTCTATTGTATAGTATACAGTGTCCGGTAACGGCAACAGGCTTGGAAAATACTGACAATAAGAGAATTTCTGGCTAGCTCCTCAATAAGGAATGATTATAAACGAAGTTATAGTAAGCAAAGGTAAAACATCTTTTCTCTACACCCTACGCACGTGTGTCCCTCGGTTCTTTAAGCGGGGCGTGAAGAGACACATCACTAGGTCGTCAAATTGAGGGCCACTCTCTATAGTACTGTGAGAGTCGCCCACAATCACTAGACGTCGTCGCCACTTACCATCAGGCGGGCGGCTTCAATTTGGCGTACTTAGTATAACAAAATATATACATATAAACATACAAAATATATACATATAATATAACTTTAAGTATTTCTTCGTTTGTTGTTCTCGTTAAAACGTATGTACTGATCTTGATGTACTCAGTATGAATCCTATCTCGAAGAACATGAGTCATTCGACCAAGTTGGTATTGTATGATAAGTATGAAGGTTGTACAAAATTGACCATTACATTCGGACCAATTTTGGAAGCAAATTTGAAGCTGCACGCATTTGAAATGGAAAAACAAATCTAAATAGAACACAATATATTGCACAGATAAGCCTAATACTAGTACAGATGCTCCATTCCATACTATAAAATGGAGCCGTTCTAAATTACAGTATTTTCCCTAGCGATACGAGTATTTACGTAAAATTTCCAATAGATGTAGTGTAGATTAAAGGTCTTACGACAAAACGTATATGTGGTTACACAGGTGTATCTAATAGGGCGTCATTATTTGGCAGACATGTTATGCCAATAGATAGGCAACTAAATAGGTGACCATTTCTCATTGAGACCCCTTCGTGCCTCGGAGAGCATGTTTAGTTCGGTCCAGAGTGTCTAGTACCAGTTCCTTACGTTAATTTGTTCGAAATACGTTTTCGTATTCCTCCATTCATTTGACACAGTTCCCTGGCGTTACCGCTAGGGGCGCTGATGTGAAATGTATGGGGAATACAAAAACGTATTTCGAACAAATTAACGTAAGGAATTCGTACTAAACACTCAGGTTTGTCATACGAACATCTAGCAGTCGGCTATTTGAAGCCCTAAAATAAAATCCGACTGGTCTAACTACAGAACTTCAATATCACCAGTTGTAGAGGTCAGATGACAGTGGCTTCACACAAAATATCGAAGTTCAGCCACATCGCAGTTAGACTGGAATGCCGAACCCAACTTAATGTCGAATTCTTTCACGTAGGTAGCTTAGGTACCTAACTTTATTTTACTTTTAAGGAATAAATTTAAATTCAATAATGTTCAATTCAATTCAATTCTTTTTTATGGCCTCTGCTTATAGCAATTTGCCAATGTCCAGTCTTCGTAAATCAAGTATATAAATCAACAAATAAAAACGTAAAAAAATGAAAAATGTGAATGTGAAGTGAAAATGGCGGATGATCTCATTCAATAATGTTAATTGTGAATGGATGGCATTGGCAGGTGTCAAAAAATCTGACAAATGCAACATTTGCTTACTTACACGTATCCGGTCATATGTGTCACCTGTCACACGAATGACGGCACCGGTCATGATACTTGCCAAGTTTTCCATCATAGCTTGCGTTTGTGGGTCTCTGGCTTTTGAGCTGTGGGTATCGTCACCATAAACAGGTGAATGACTGTACATTAAACTCTTCTAATTATGAACCCTACCCATAATTCTACTGTAAAATGTTGTGATGCTTAAATAAAACTATTTATTCTTCTTGTTCTTCTAACTGAGTTGGAAAAAAAGCTCGGTGGGTGATGATTTGAGCAACAGAATGTTGCGAACTTTTGGCTTATTATTTGTTATGCTTATAAGTTATGGTTAGACCTTTATTTCAAATAACGTTATATAATTTTACAAATAATCATAACTGGATGTTTCACTTACAAAATATAGGTATTATTAGTAACTTTCGGTTCGGTTCACATCGGTTAATATTTAACTTGTCAATTTTGACAGTAAATACCTATATATTACCATCTAATTATATATTATTATCGAATAGTTGCACATAGGTATCTGCTGTAATTTACTCTTTTCAATTGACTACTTTGGTAACGGTACAAAATATAAGACATCTAGCGGACGCCCGCAGCCTCGCCCCCTTGACAAATTATGTACTTATATAGGTACACAAACCCTCGAGAACCACTCTATCCATTGGTGAAAACCGCATGGAAATCCGTTGCGTAGTTTTAAAAATCTAAGCATACATACGAACGGAAGTAACTTTGTTTTATAATATTAGTGATGATTATGATATACGAATAAATCTTGGTTTATTGAACCCGTCAAATTACAACACACAAAACACAATATGTATTACGTTTTTATCCCCATAGGCGTAGACAGAGGTCATTATAAAGCCTACATTTCACCAGTCACCTGCTTGTTCCCACACGTAATAGGGGGTTGGCGTACGCGTGGGATAGCATGGGGACACGCGAGTCTGGCGCGGTGACGCGTAAGACAGCGTGGTGAATGACCAGTGTGGTTGTTATCATACAAATTGTTTAGGCCAGATGCGTGTTATACGTCGCATGTGAAGGTTAGGAAGTTTTCGGGTGCAAAGGGGCTCTACCAACATCTATAGGGCCCCAGCGACCTCACCTGCTAGTGGCGCACCTGCTGATAAACGGACGAGGCTCGTTAATTTACGGTACCTATGGAGTGGCTTCGGCCCCTACGTGGGTACCAGGTGGTACAACAGTGTTGGTCCGGGGGGGTACCACCGTGCAGCTGTGCTAAAGCCCCCCAAGTAACCCAGCCCAGGCTGGGTTGCGTTAGGGGTTCAGCAGCTGCACCGCCGGGCCCGGGGCGATGTATGGTGCAGCAGGCATGGGACCAGTGGGGGCGAAACGGAGTCTAGTGTGGGTGGTGTGGGTCGATTCGCCGGCCAGGGAGACCCTTAGCAACGGCGTTGCCGCGGCCGCCCGCAACACAGTCATGGGGCCCGCCTGGGGCCAACCACCCCAGGAGGCTGCCCCACATGTTGCGCATAATCCTGATGTGGGATCGCCGCTCCGGGTGGTAACCGGTGTGGGGTAGCGGCGGCCTTGCATCGGGGGGGTTTGGGAGCCCTTCCGTCCGGCGGGTCGGCTCCGACCTAACCACACGGTTCTAGACAAAGCTAGCCCCTGCGCTTTGTCACTTACTGCTGCACCAAATGTCGCCCTGTCTTCATGCTTCTTCTTCAAAATCTACAATGGCAGTGCAACAAAAAAGAAATAAACGTTACACAGCGGCCCTAGGAAACCCCACAACTTCACATTTCGAGGTGGAGTTCACTAACGTCCGTGGACTCCATGCGAACCTCGATACCGTCCACCACCACCTTGAGACGGCACGGCCCGCTGTGATGTTCCTCACGGAGACACAAATACGCCGCCCTGACGACACGTCTTACCTGTGTTACCCCGGCTATGTCATCGAGGAACAATTTCGAGACAAAGCCGGGGTGTGCGTGTTCGTTAGGGCGGATGTTTGCTGCCGCCGGTTGCGCTGCCTAGAGAACCCCTCCAATTCCGTCCTTTGGCTGCACGTAGACCATGGCTCTATGAGCCAGATCTACGTGTGCGTCTACCGATCCCACACAGGGGATTCTGAGACAACAAAGCTCTTCCAGTACCTCAGCGAGACGGCTGATGAAGCGCAGGTGCGGTTCCCGAACGCTGACCTAGTGTTTCTGGGGGACTTCAATGGCCATCACATTGAATGGCTGGGGTCCCTCAAGACTGATCATGCGGGTAGAGCCGCCCATGCGTTCGCTCTCTCCCACGGTCTGACCCAGATGGTATGCGGGATCACCCGGATACCAGACAGGTCAGATCACGCGCCCGCTCTGCTGGATCTACTGCTGACGAGTCGCCCAGCCCAGTACAGTGTTTCGGTAGGAGCCCCACTGGGTAGTTCCGACCACTGTGTTGTTCACGCTGGCATGAAGGTGTCACCTCCTGCACGTCCTGTGCAAACGTCACGACGACTATGGCACTACTCGTCAGCGGATTGGGACGGTCTACGCGATTATTTTGCGTCCGTCCCCTGGAGCCAGCGCTGCTTTGTAGGAAAGGCTCCTTCGGATAGTGCTTCTGCTATTGCTGGCGAGATCAGTTTAGGGATGGATTATTACATCCCTTTCACTGATGTCGCCAGTATCCGCAGAGCCCGTCCCTGGTTCGGGCGAGATTGTGCCAAAGCTGTTCGACAAAAACAGTCGGCATATCGCGCCTGGATCAGGGCCCGGGCTGTGCGCGACCCAAACGTGGGCCACCTCAAAGCAGCGTACAACCGGGCCACAAAGTCGAGTAAGAGGGCCTTTAAGAGAGCGGATGCCCAGCGCGTCGCGCGGCTTGGTCAGGAGCTCACTTCCCATCCCACGGGCAGCCGTGGATTCTGGCAACTGGCCAAAGCCGTGCAATCTAACTTTTGTCAGCCCTCGCTGCCACCGCTGCGTTACCCAGATGGAACACTGGCTCACAAAGCCCAAGAGAAAGCGGATATGCTCGCAGACCTCTTTGCGGCTAATTCCCGGGTCGACGACCGTGGCCTGCAGCCCCCCGCCATCGCCAACTGTGGCCACACAATGCCTGATATTGTTATCAGGCAATGTGATGAACGGGCAGTGCTGCGGTCACTCGACACGCGGAAAGCCAGTGGCCCTGACGGCATTCCGGCGGTGGTGCTACGAAAATGTGCAGCTGAGTTGTCTCCAGTATTAACGCGTCTGTACCGCCTGTCATACTCTTCAGGGCTCGTGCCGGAGGTCTGGAAGGAGGCGAACGTACAACCGATCCCCAAGAAAGGGGATCGGTCCGATCCAGGCAACTATCGACCCATAGCTGTCACCTCAGTCATTTGCAAGGTGCTTGAGCTCCTTATAAATAAGCAGCTCATGCAATTCCTAGAGGATCACTCGCTAATCAATGATCGACAATACGGCTTCAGGCCAAAGCGATCAACGGGTGATCTTCTGGCATTCGTAACGCATGTCTGGGGTGGGGCTATGGAAAGGCACGGCGAGTCCTTGGCTATTAGCCTGGACATCGCCAAAGCCTTCGATAGGGTCTGGCATGCTTCGCTCCTTTCCAAGCTTCCGGCATATGGTCTACCTCCTCAACTGTGCAGCTGGATTGCCAGCTTTTTAAACGAGCGCCGAGTGCGGGTCCTCTGCGATGGCCAGGCTTCTCGCTTCTTGCAAGTGAATGCCGGGGTACCGCAGGGGTCCGTACTATCACCAACTCTCTTTCTTCTGCATATCAATGATATGCTATCCCTCGGGAACATTCATTGCTATGCAGATGACAGCACACTGCACGGGAGTTACTCGGTTCGTCCGACGGCGGGGCGATCTGAGATTGAGGAGGAGAGACGACGACTCGTGGCTGATCTCGACCGTAACCTCGACAGTATCTCTCAATGGGGTACCGAGAACCTGGTCGAGTTCAATGCCCGCAAAACACAGGCGTGTGCATTTACTGCGAAGAAATCCCCTTTCCTTCCCCTACCCTCTCTTCAGAATGCATTATTACCAATGAAGGACAACCTTGATATCCTTGGCATAGACGTTCGTCGAGAGCTCAATAATAAAAACTACATCGAAAGATGTATAGGGCTAGCTTCGCGGAAACTAGGAATACTGAATAAGGTAAAGAGATTCTTTACACCGGACCAGAGGTGTCTGCTGTACAAGACGCAGATTAGACCCTGCGTCGAATACTGCTCTCACCTCTGGGACGGCTCCGCGAAGTATCTGCTGGACGCTCTCGACGCTATGCAGCGACGGGCTATCCGTATTATTGGTTGTCCGGAGGTAACGGGAAGCCTTGAGCCGCTAGCTCAGCGCCGAACAATAGCTTCCTTGGCCGCATTCTACCGTATTTACCACGGCGAGTGTTCTGAAGAGCTCTTCAATCTGATCCCACCCTCTTCCTTCCGATCCCGAACGACTCGTGCCGGGCAGAGATGCCACCCCCACACAGTGGATAGCATGTTCGCGAGAACCGAACGTTTTAAACGTTCGTTTCTCTGCCGAACGATAGTGGCCTGGAACGCCCTGCCTGTGCACGTGTTTCCTCCCACATATAATCCTGGGTTCTTTAAGCGGAGCGTGAAGAGGCACATCAGTAGGTCGTCAAGTTGAGGGCCACTCTCAATAGTAATGTGTGCTGTGAGAGTGGCCCACAATCGCTAGACGTCGTCACGACTTACCACCAGGCGGGCGGCGTCAATTTGGCGAACCAAATATAAAAAAAAAAAAAAAAAAAAAAAAAAAAAGGACGAGTTTGCGAAACTTTGGAATTTTTTTCAAAGCCTCGTCTGATTGTCAGCAGGGGCACCGCGTGCCAGTTGACTTGGAAAACAGAGATGTCTCATGGGACTCTTGTCAAACCGACCGAGCGAAGCGTCTGCATTTCGAGACCAAACTGGACAATTTTAAAACCTGAATGGAGTCAGGCGTTACCTGGCGAAAATCCATGATAAAACATTGGAAAATTTGATGTTGAAATTTAGATAATTGCAATGATTTCGCTAACTAGTTAGCGAAATTAATGCAATTATCTAAACAACATCAAATTTTCCATTGTTTTTCGTACAATTTTATCTGATGGAAAGAGAAATATAAGATATTAACAATTTTTCATCGTGAACATTTTTGATTTTGGGGGAAATTGATTCTGATTCTATTTACTCTTATCCATTTAGTATCGTTGTGTACAAAACTCTTCTTTATCCTTAGAGTAATAGTTGTACACTACCCCTTTTAATTTCTTCAACTCACTATCCATCCATCCAAAGATTGTCTGGAAGAGATCGATTTTAGCGATAAGGCCGCCATTTGTACTTTCTTTAAGTGATGTCTCCTTTAAGTAGGTATGTTCTCCATGTTGTGTACAATAAAGTGTTATCTATTTGATTTGAAATTGAGCAAATAGACCTAATAATGTTTTAACTCTTACAACTATTAAACATACTAAGAACATTAAAACCCACAAAACAATTTATTCTTCCAGACGCCGTCGCTCGAGATCCCGTTCATCATCACGGCACCCCTCTAACGGTATTGAAGACGAGTGCCCGTCCCCCCGTACGATCCTCATGACAGACCAGGAAGCCTTGCACCAGCTGTACGGAGAGATCACTACCCTGAGAGATGGAGCTGTCACCCATCAATGTGTGCAGACTAATTTAGCTGATGTAATATGCGGAGGTGAGTAATTTAAATGGCAAATATAAATATGCACAGTCAAATACCCACATTTGCTAACCAAAATGGCTCATGTGCTATATGAAGTAACGATTTTGGGGTGGATGGTTTCGATTGTCGGCACTTGGTGAAACTTATAGTAATACGAGTACATGCTAACAATAAGCATTTCTACACCGTTTCACTTTTATTTAATTTACAGGATTTAACCTGACCGGTTTCGCTTTATAGCATTATCAAAGGTTGTTGTCCACTTTACATATTTATTAAACAAGTATTTTACTACACTGTATAACATATCTTCAAGCCATTGTTGAACTCAATTTGAGGTATTTAATACTTTTTAATACGCCTTTGATGAGAAAAAAACACAATGCCAATTGCATCGCCCGGCAACGGACGTTAGAGCGGCCGCGGCCTTGGGCCGCGGAATTAAAAAAAAAAAAAAAATGCCAATTGCATTAAACCGCGCACGATAACAGTGGTATGGAACCTTGTCGCAATAACCGCGTCGTTATCAATCGCTAAAAGTACGGATAACGTTTTTTTATCAGTACCTACCTACTTTTTGGCTTTTACTCATTAATCGTTATACTTAACCTTTGTTGGTCAAATGATCTTGGAAATTTTTAGCTTTTATAAAATGTCAAGGGTCTGGCAGTCGTCGGCTTTCGCTATACCAGTAACGATACACCATCCCATACAAAGAACTGGGGCTGTTCTCTATTACGGCTATTTCCCTGGCGATTTGTTTACGTAAAATTCCCAATAAATGTTGTGTAGATTAACGATCTGTAGACACAGCATCTCTGTACATTCTATATACAATGGCATACTTACCTATAGTAATTATTTAGCAGACACAATGATTTACTGTTACATTTTTAATGCTCCTAATGGAGTATCAATGCCAAAATTATCACCAAATGTTAATGAATAATGTTTCACTGAAATAACTTCTTCTTTCACTGAAATTTAACTTGTGTACCTACTGTAATATAGCTATAGGCTAAGGTGCGTGGTATCACATAGCAGTCAACGTGTTTATTTTCTACAAAAAGTGAAAAAGTGAAAATCTATTTTTAGACAAAAACACATATACTTTTTCACTGTTATAATTGTATTTTTACTGACCGGTTTCACCTCACGGCATCATCAGAGATTTCTATATTGAAATCGTTTTTGTGCAATATGAAACATCTTCATTTCCACATTCATTTCTACAATACAAGAGCTCTAAGTCTGGGGACTTAATACCCCGTGGACTTGCTCACTGGGATTTTTGTACCTGCTTAAAATTACACCTCGGTTTGAGAAGTGTTTGGTACATGTCTTAAACCGTTTAAACTACTAATCTGTTGCAAAATATACCTAATGCAAATTGTGTAGGACTTGTTTGTACCGTAAGTGTCCAACTGCTAACCAGTGACAGTATCTTGTCTAGTAGGTACTAGTACTAGTTCTATGTTGCACTAGAAACTATTTAGCATAAATTATGTGTGTCGCTCATTTTCTCATCTCAGCTGGTGCCCGCGGCTCCATTCGACTCAATTCCCGGTGCCATCTAATGATTTATACATACGATCTATTCTCAGACCCTACGACCCAATATGGTAAAAAAGTCCATTAAAGTTGGTCAATCCATATCAGAGAAGTTCCGCTTCATATTTCGAGATTGGGAGTCACTTACACTCACAAGTGTGTAAATGTCTGTGTGCAGAACGTAAACCACAGGTTTTTATTAAAGTACGTATTGAGAGGAAATGCCGCAAAGCTGGGCTGCAGCTGCATTGCCGAGTATCCCGGGTACGACCGTGTAAGGACCAGGGCTTCGGTTCTACCTAATCCTTACGAAAATGACACATTCTACAATGACACGGATTGCTAAAAAAATAATGCCTTTTCGTTCGCTTGTAGAATGTAAGACTATTACTAAAATTACGCTGTCTACAACAATATCATCAATACATATAATAAAATTGTAAGTGGTCGATGTCTGTACATCGAAGATATAATCTGTTGTAGGGGGACTTTATGAACGCAATAGTACCCAAAACAATGGTTTTTAGAATTTTTGTCTGAATGTTTGAATACGCTAATCTCAGAAACGGCTTAACCGAGTTGAATGCGGTTTTTAGTAATGCGTGGTGGTTTATTCAACTTAACATTTAAGGTTTGTTTTATTTCAATCGGTTCATAAATAAAAAAGTTATGTCGATCTAAAGTACCACACAGGCGGAGCTGCGGGTAACAGCTATACATAATAAATCAGTAACTGGTGATCAAGAAAACTATAACACGGAGGCGGAGCTGCAGGCAACAGCTATCTAAAATAATATTGCTAAAAATTTACTGACTTGTTCGTTCGCAGTCCGGTAAAAATGTATCTGTTCCTCATAAATATTAATTACAATACATTTAGTTATGACTCGTAACAAAATCCATAGTATATTTATAACTTGACTACATCTTAATCACCTGTGATAATCTTTATAACTTGTTTCCCAGAAAAATCAAAAAGCTTATTAAATGGTTAAGGTTTTAGTTCAATAAACTCGTTTTCAGGCTGTCAAGGCTTCAGACTTTGTTTAGGCTGTATTGGGTTATAGTATATGCGCCTTGAATACCAGTACATACATACATAGAGTCACGCCTCTTTCCCATTGGGTTAGGTAGAGATTATGGAATTCCACTTGCTACGATCCTGGTATACTTCTTTCGCTTCTTCCACTTTCATAATAACTTCATCCAAGCTCTCCGGTTACGGGTACTCTTGACCTGGCCTTTTGTATCAGGGTAATCTGAATAATTTCAAACTCATATAGTCACGCACACCTATATCCCCAAAGAAGATGCAGGAGGACTTTATGAAAGTCTTACTTACCGAGGGTTAATCTCCCAAAGGTACTAAATCCTCATCTGCTCGTGCACTCTCTCTGTGCAAGCTCTTAAATAATACCGAAAGTAAATAGGGCACTAAAGTTACCTGTTGACATTTCTTTGAATTCCTAACCCTTGGATAAATAAAGAAAATACTTCAATAAATCAATGGAAAATATGATGTTGAATTTTTAGATAATTGCAATGATTTCGCTAAATAGAAGACATTATAAACGTCGACAAAGACTGTCTCAAAGAGAACAGCCGTTCTCTTTGAGACAGTCTTGAGAATGCCTCGTGAGTAGGTGAAACATATGTCGACGTTTATAATGATAATAAAATTCAACATCATATTTTCCATTGTTTTATCATGGACTTTCGCCAGGTAACGCCTGACTCTATTCAGTATTTAAATACTACAATGTCTCATCATAATTCATTTGGTTATATGCTTGAGTATAAAGATAGAATTCGCGTAATAACAACTAAAAAAAGTGGAGCAAAATGTGGGACAACCTGCAGTGCCCCGATTCTACGCTACAATGCTTTACCCCTACTATGAATTACGTATCGAATTTGCTGTCATTAAGTTTCGAGTTTAGTCATAATAAGTATAGCTTATTTGAAATGAATGAATATACTTATTAATTTTTAAGCAATGAAATGGTGACATCGCTGATTCGAGTTCAGCCAATTACCATGATAACCATACATCATAGTCTAAAATTTTGTTAAAAAAATCCCGTCAAAATTACAGAAACATTAGGTAACTTCGGTAAATTCGTTCTCTTAATCCTACTTAAAATGTTTTTATTCAAATAATAAAGGCATAAAACCCTTAGTAAACCACCTATTCTACAAAGCTACCGTAGTGCAGTAGATATGTTTTCAGCTTACATAACTCACTGTGGTTCATTATGGCTAGTTTCAAAGTAAGTCTGTCGCAAAACGTATATTCAAATAGTCTGAATAGAATAAATTAAGGTTGTCATTGCCATCTATATCTATTTGCCATGTATATCTATGTATATTTTTGTAGAGGTATGTACATAATCACACCATTTTCTCCGAAGCCGTAGGCAGAGAAATTTAATATGCCCAAATTTTTACCAATTATTAAGACTCTATCCACGTCATTTCAACTGCATTCCGACTGCCTGATTGCAATTGGCGTGCAGTTCCAACAACTGGTTAGTTGCACGATTGATGTGCAATTGGACTGTGCAGCCAGCTAAGTCATAGTGCAGTTGTTGGAACCCCACGACAACTAGAATCACAGCATTCAAACTGCAAAAGCATTCAAACTGCATCCACGTCACGTACATTTATGATCCAAATTTTAAAACTAACATTGGATAGGTAGGTACCAGATTTTGTTAGAACTTATCTTCGCTATCATTTTTACTATGGCTCTTATCTTTATTTTTTTCCTGCATCTTTAATGTTCTATGTTTATTTTTGCATGGCCGGCAAATTTTGTATTTGGACCAAAATGGATATGTCTTTACAGCCGGAGTGCAGTAGGAATGCCATCCGTCATTCTACAGCCGGTCAGCAGGGTAATGCAACAATTTCTAAGTTACTCCTCAAAAATATTTTATTCAAAGAAAGTCGTTCACCCTGAATCCGTATTATCGTAACCTGATTTCTTTTAAAGCTAAATTGTCAGCACCAAGTACTTTATGGCTATCGTTTCTAACAATTTCCGAACGAAAAACTTAACCCACAAAGCATGTCCTTAACTTTATTGTAACGAATGTAATGAATGCAATACAAGCGTGCAGCCAGATAGTAATTTTTTTTTAATTTCCCTTATATGATTTGCTGTCACGACGACCTTGACTATCGCGTTGCATGATTATCAACTTCGTAGCTATTTAATAGAGTTCCAATTGCTTTAACAGAAGTTTGTTATGACTAGGTTAGATCCATGAAGGATTGAAAGAAGGCCGTCCTCTATGGTTAAGGTGGACTTTTTATTTATTTATGGTAATTCAATTATAGAATATGGTTAGTAACGAATACTTGCGCTGAATTTTATAGATCTTCGGAAGTGACTAAAATATGTCAATTTTTTGATATTCGAACCCACATAGGGAAAATACATTAAGTTTTTAGACCGTAATCAATTTGAAAATCGAACACAACACTGAGTGGATATAAAGAACATGCCTATTCTTTTTAATCGATTAATATTAATCGATTCGATAATATCAATAATAATAGTCGATTATGACCAATTCTAATAAAGCGTACTCAGGGGCTATTGAACTAACACAATTTAAACTGAGACTAACAACTGCACTACCATCCAGTTAGTTAAATTAATATGTTTAAATACGAATACTGAGTCATCTCAGCAGCAGCAAGGAGCACAACTGTGAGGCGTGGTATAATAAAAGAAACCGTGTGGCACTACTTTATTGCGTATCGGTACACCATGTGTGTTAAAGGAGCTTTTCCTGTCATGCGTGTTTCCATTCCTCCCGCATGCGCAATTTCAAATAGGTATACAATAATACTGCACGGACGCGGGTTGCTTTGGTACATAATGAAGTTGCTCGCGAATTGATTTGAAGTTGAATTTGATACGACAGGTCCGAAACATGGGTTTTTTTTTTAATTCCGCGTGACCGCGGTCACTCCCGTGTCCATTGCTACGGGCGTCACTGGTGACACTAGAAGGTATTTCCAGTGGCGCCCGGCGGACTTTGGCCACGTGTGTGGCCACTTCAGGGGTTTGGTCGGGATGAAAATCCCGCGTCGTTGGGGTTGGGTTTTATCCCGCGTCGGTGAGTGAATCTGGTTGCGTGCTTCTGTAAGGACGGCGGGTAGCTATCCCGCCGTTCTCAGGCCCCGATCATGGAGGTCGATGGTCCTGGGCGTAGATGAGTTTGCGGTACCCTGGCCGCTGACTGCGGAACTCAGCGGGAAGGGTACGCTCCCTTTCCCTCTCGGCCGCCTCCTTCGCGAGCATGACTTGCTCGCAGAAGGACACGGCCACGTTCCACCTTCTCGCGCTGGAGACCATGGCTTGAAGCATGATTTCCAGCGAGAGGATATCCACGCCCAGACCCACTACGAGGTCCCGGCGCTGACTCGCCCACGCTGTGCACTCCACCAACGTGTGGAGTGCGGTGTCGTCGTCGGAAACCTCGCAGTGTTGACACTGGGGTGTGACCTCACGATGGACGAGTCATGGGTATCACAGCATCCCACGTGACCCAATTAACACATTTTTTGAAAATTTCTGCGAAGTCATCTAGATATAGGTTAGCGAACGCCACATGACACTTGACATATATAAAAACCTTCCTCGAGATTCTCTCTATAATATAAAAAAAATCGCATCATAATCCGTTGCATAGTTTTAAAGATCTAAGCATAGGTACATAGAGACAGATAGCAAGAAGCGACTTTGTTTTATACAGGGTGTTACATAAGGGTTATATCTTCTTCAATCTTCGTTGCAACGCGATCGCATGCGCACGCGATACTTGGCATAATTAGTTATCTCGTAATAATGGCGGCGGATATTGTTAAATGTGCAAACTGTAACTTAGTAATAAACGAGTTATTGGCGTTTATCCAAAATAAAGCGGATGTTATGGACGAGGTGTCCCTCTCCCGCCTGTGCAGTGATAGTTTTGAAGATAGTGAAATTTTAGCGGCCAAAATATTACTGTTTAACTCAATTCCCAACACTAAACGTAAAGTGCGTAAAAATAAGGGAAAAAGTGTGCGCGATATTGATGACATTATTAGCCTCCTCAAGGTCACGGACCCGGAGCTGGTGCCTATTTTCGTTGCTAAGGACTTATATAAATTACCTCCCGTGACTTTCGACCACATAGACGCAACGAAGTTGCTTAAAGATATCCTTGTGCTACAGACAAACTTGAAAACGGTCAAAAATGACTGTGTGTCTTTGGATCAGTTTTTAAGGCTTAAAAATGAAATGGATAATTTAAAAAGCGAAGTGTATCTACGAAATAACAATCTCGATTTCGTTAGTAGAAGAAGTGATGTGCATATTAGAAGTTTTGAGAACCTGGATAGTGGTCCCATGACTATTCAGCAGCATGATATACCCCTTCAGTTGTTATCCAATTCAATTAGTGAGTGTTGTTTGAGTAATGGCGGTATACGTGAAAATAGTACATCGTCACATAATTACAATAATGACGGCAGCGCGAGCGCAGTGCAAACAGCTGAGATGAGTGAGAACACGTCTGGTGCGATACTGCTCACACAGGCGCTCGACAACGGCAATAGCGAGACACCGTCGAGATCGCCACCGCAGCGTACGATCGCTAATGAGCGGCTAGTAGGTCCTACTATGAGTTCGCTTTGCATAAACTCGAACAAAGTTCCAGCGTCACTGCAAGGTATTGGGCGTAAATCTATTGCGGACGTCGTGAAGGCGAGTAACGAGTGCGTGAAAATAGTAGAGGATAAATGGAAGCTAGTTAGCAACAAGAAACGAAAAAGTGGTACTGAGGGCAGAAAGATGGGCAAAGCTGACGTTGGACCTGAAAGTAAATTTAAGGCTGCGGCTATCAAAACCCCTTTGTTTATATCGAATGTGTCCAAAGATACGAATGAGTGCGACATAGTCTCCTATATTCGCGAGAATACACAGGAGGATGTTACATTATATAAGATAAACCGCAAGATGGAAAAGCAATATAATTCATTTAAGTTGTATGTTTCCAAGTCTAAATTAGAAACATTTTTGGACAACAAGTTCTGGCCCGATGGAATAAGTTTTAGGCGTTTTGTACGTGACAACTACAAAACAGTGGTTAAAACTGGCGTTTTGGTGCAAAAAAAAAAATAATATAATTTAATGGATAGTGACGATAATATAAGTACATTTATAAGCTTTAATTGCAAATCTGTTAAGCGTTCAGTCGAAGCTATTAGACGTTTCTGCAAGTCGGCCGATATAATAGCCTTACAGGAGTGCTGGCTGTTCCCCCACGATATACCGTATCTCGGTCAGATACATGATGACTTTGAGTACACAGGGAAGTCAGCTGTTGATACGTCTGCGGAAATACATAGAGGACGGCCGTTTGGTGGTGTTGCGATACTGTGGCGTAAACGAGTTTTCGAATCGGTAGAAGTGATCAGCTGTGTTAGTGACCGCTTGTGTGCAATTAGGGTGTCACTTGATGGCAGACGGTTTATTGTGTTCAATGTGTACATGCCCACGGACTCGAAGGACAATCTACCGGAATTTACAGACTGTCTTAGTGAAATGAGTGCGATTGTGGAGTCCGGGGGCAGTGAAGCTGTATATATGCTAGGTGACTTTAACGCCCACCCTGGTGAGTCATTTTGTAATGAACTTTTAAGCTTCTGTTCTGAGCAAGAGTGGATTTGTGCGGACTTTGAAAGGCTAGGGTTTTATTCGAATAGCTATACCTACGTCAGTGACGCACACGGGTGCAGGCGTTGGCTAGACCACTGTGTTGTTACTCAGTCGGCCTGGTCAACGGTGTTTGACGTTGGTATAGTACACGACGTATTTTGGCCGATCACTTGCCCATATTTATAGCCTGTAAGCTAAATACTATCAAATGTAAATTGGAAAGTGACAGCAAAACAGTTTCATGTAACGGGGTCTTATGGAGGGAAAGGGATGCTGTTCAGATACAAAGGTACCATGAACTGTGTAATAGCAAATTGAGACAACTGAATTACCCTTCTGACTTTGGATTTTGTAGTAATGCACACTGTAATAATATCGACCATAGAAAAACTTTAGATGTTATGTACTCAGATATTGTTGGTATTCTGTCGGAGGCAGCGAGAGTGAGTCAAACCGAACGTCCAACCCGCAGACATGGCGGCCGTGTGGTCGGTTGGAATAGGCATGTCAGGGAATCCCACATGAGGGCCAGGTCTAAATACCGTGTATGGCTGTGGCATAATAAGCCTGCATCGGGTGTTATTTTTGATGCAATGTGCTTATCGCGTAAGATATTTAAAAGTAGACTTAAATGGTGTCAGAATCATCAGGAATCAATAAAGCTTGATATCCTGGCATCACATCGCAAGGATAACAACTTTAGTCAGTTTTGGAAAGCCACAAAAAAGCTTGATGTTAGGCCTGGCCTTCCTGCGTGTGTGGGGACGGCCAACCAGCCAGAGCGCATTGCCAACATGTTTGTGGAGCACTTTAAAGTTGAGCCACCAATAGTCTCTGACGGCAGCAGTTCCATACCTGATTGTCTGGGCTGTCGTGACTCGGACATAATCCGTTTCTCTGCTAAGCAAGTCTCATATGTGATCACTAAGATGACTAAAGGTAAGTCTCCGGGTCACGACAGTCTTAGCATTGAACACTTGCGGCATGCGGGGCCACACATCTCGAGGGTGCTGGCCATGTTTTACTCGCTATGTATGTGCCACTCTTATTTGCCCTCAGATCTTATGAAGACCATTGTTGTGCCAATTATTAAAAATAAGACCGGCGATGTAACCGGTGCGAGTAACTATCGTCCTATCTCCTTAGCTACTATTATAGCGAAGGTACTTGACGGTCTGCTGGACGCGCACTTGGACAAATATTTAAACCTACACGATGCTCAATTTGGGTTTCGTAGTGGCCTTGGTACAGAAAGCGCGATACTTAGCCTTAAGCACACAGTGCAATATTATACGACTCGTCGAACTCCAGTATACGCGTGTTTCCTAGACCTTTCCCGTGCCTTTGACATGGTCTCGTATGAGGTTATGTGGGACAAGCTGCGGGAGAGGGAAGTACCGGCAGAGCTGTTAGGTATCTTTCAATTTTGGTATAAGAACCAATTAAATAGCGTGAAATGGGACGATAGATATTCGGCACCGTTCCGTTTGAACTGCGGTGTGAGGCAGGGGGGGATAACATCCCCCAAATTGTTCAACTTTTACATTGATGCACTGATCGTTGAACTCAGCAGTAAAAGAATTGGCTGTCGTGTTGATGACGTTAGTGTAAACAACCTGAGTTACGCGGACGACATGGTGCTGCTGGCTCCAACGATCAAGGCATTAAGGGAGTTGATTACGATTTGTGAGGGCTATGTACGGAGACACGGTTTGCTCTATAATGTAGTGAAGAGTGAATACCTGGTCTTCAAGGCTGGTGGTAAATGTCCAGAGACTGTACCCACACTCAAACTGAATGGTCATGAGCTGAAGCGCGTCTATCAGTTTAAATATCTAGGCCACATCGTTACCGACAGTCTTGATGACCGAGTAGATGTGGAAAGGGAACGTAGGGCGCTGGCTGTGCGCTGTAACATGTTGGCGCGGAGGTTTTCACGTTGTAGTGAGCAAGTTAAAACTACACTCTTTAGAGCTTACTGTCAGGTTTTCTACACGTGTAGCCTGTGGGCCGGCTATACTCAGCGGGCAATCAGCGCCCTACGGGTCCAATATAATAATGGCTTCAGGATGCTGATGGGGCTGCCCCGATTCTGCAGTGCATCAGGTATGTTCGCTCAGGCGCATATCGATGACTTTCATGCGATCGTCAGAAAACGGTCTGCCTCACTGCTTCGCAGAGTGCGGGACAGCTCCAACTCCATCCTGGGGACTATAGTGGAGAGGTATGACTCCCCTTTGCTAAGGACTATTGTTCGTCGCTGTGTGACGAACAATAATCTGGTATCTAAATAAAAAAAAAATATGAAACTTTTACCTATTAAATCGTACTAACATAGTTTATAAGTCTTTATTGTTACTAACCAATTAATAGCTATGGACTACGAAGTCCGAAATAAATGATTTTTATTTTTTATTTTATTTATATCAACCTGAAGACACCCTCATCAGCTGATCGCCCAGAACGCCTTTTGATATGTTTCGACCGCGAAACAAGAAAAAAAAGTTCATCATAAAAAAACTTATATGCGTTATTTCAAATCAAAACAAACGTGTCCCAACACTAATGCTTGACGTACTAACAGAAAATGGTGGGCAGGGCGGGAGGCGGCGTCGCTCACCGACCGACCCTGAAGCGAAACAGAGACAAAATGTTCCAACCAGGAGAGAGAGAGAAGATTTTTCACAGGCGCGCTTTATTTGTACTACCTATACTTGATGTCAATGGCCGAATAAGCTGATTTTAGCTAGTGTTGTTCAAACAACAGTATTTTACTTGGTAATAATGTTTTTTTGGTAATAACGTCATCTAGCCCAAACTAAGTTATAAGCTTGTGCTATAGGATCTAGGTAACTGATAAACATACTTATATATTTCTAAATATACTTATATATACATAACATACATAGAAAACACCCAAACTCCAAAAAACAAAAATTTGTGGAACACACAATTATTTGATTCGAACTCGAGACTCCGGAGTCGAAAGCCGATGCACTACGACCACGCCACCGAGCACCGAAGCAGTTTTGTTTAGGTAAACTTTATATACACTTTCCCGACGAGTGTATCTACAAATTTCCCTGTCGTTTCATTGAAAGTGTTTAAGTAAATGTATCTCAAATGACACTTTCCATTGATACTTTAGTTACTAAGTCACTAACGACATATCATTAATAGTGTTTATCATTAAAATACTTTCATTCAAGGTTGTTTCGAACATGTTTCGAACCTACTTGTGTGTCTTTAGTCTATGGAATGAAGTCTGGTCGTTGAATCGTACCATAAATGGTAGATTTAATCAGACCAGTTACACCACTATCTACTAGATCGGCACAGTTTTAATTAGATTACCTACTAAATAGGATTTAGGATTTACTAAATAGGACTTCGATCCGTCTTAGTTCCGTCTCTTCTTCTTTATTAGGAAAAAAAAGTTCTATAAATGATACATTAGGAATAGTAACTACCTATAAATCCATAAATCCAACCATATCATAACATAGTATAAAACAATGTCTGTCCGTCCATATATACCTATGCTTAGATCTTTAAAACTACGCAACGGATTTTGATGCAGTTTTCACCAATGTGTAGAGTGGTTCACGAGGGAGGTTTTATATGTGGTTTATAATTTGTCAAGCAGGTGTAGCCATGTGCGTCCGCTAGTTAATAATAAATAATTGATGCTGCTTGTTAAAGTACTTACATCTATTCTAATATTCTAAAGTTGAAGAGTTTGTTTGTTTGAACGCGCTAAGTTCTGATTCGATTTGAAAAAATCGTTTTTGGTTGAGAAGTGCATTTATCGAGGAAGGCTATAGGCTATATAACACGCTACAATATATGGGAGCGCAGCAGCAGTAAAATATGTTTCAAAAACGGCAAAAATGTATTTCCTTTGAGAACTTCCGTTGCGTGCGCTCGCGTTTGTCAAATGGTTAATGTTATGTTAAAAAAAAATAGTTTAAAAAAACTAAAAAAACACGCTTTTATAAAGAATCCAACTAAAAAGTAGAAAATTAATTTTAATAAGTTTGAATTAAGAATAGTGTAAATAAGAAATAAATGTATATTATTGTAAAAAGCGTAAGGTGCATTTTAAGATATTATCAAAATGATAATTCTTTTACTCATATCTGTCAATAAAATATTTGTAACTATTGTATATATGCTATGCACCTCACGCTTTTTTTACAATAATATACATTTATTTTTTATTTACACTATTTTTAATTCAAACTTCCTCCTTGGCATAGACATTCGTCGAGAGCTCAATAATAAAAACTACATCGAAAGATGTATAGAGCGGAAAATAGGAATACTGAATAAGGTAAAACGATTCTTTACACCGCACCAGAGGTGTCTGCTGTACAACACGCAGATTAGACCCTGCGTCGAATACTGCTCTCACCTCTGGGACTGCTCCGCGAAGTATTTGCTGGACGCTCTCGACGCTATGCAGCGACGGGCTATCCGTATTATAGATTGTCCGGAGGTAACGGGAACCATTGAGCCGCTAGCTCAGCGCCGAACAATAGCTTCCTTGGCCGCATTCTACCGTATTTACCACGGCGAGTGTTCTGAAGAGCTCTTCAATCTGATCCCACCCTCTTCCTTCCGATCCCGAACAACGCGTGCCGGGCAGAGATGCCACTCCCACACAGTGGATAGCATGTTCGCGGGAACCGAACGTATTAAACGTTCGTTTCTCTGCCGAACGATAGTGGCCTGGAACGCCCTGCCTGTGCACGTGTTTCCTCCCACATATAACCCTGGGTTCTTTAAGCGGAGCGTGAAGAGGCACATCAGTAGGTCGTCAAGTTGAGGGCCACTCTCTTTAGTATTGTGCGCTGTGAGAGTGGCACACAATCGCTAGCAGTCGTCACGACTTACCACCAGGCGGGCGGCGTCAATTTGGCGAACCCAATATAAAAAAACAAAAAAACTTAATAAAATTTATTTTCTTCTTTTTAGTTGGATTCTCTATAAAGCGTGGTTTTTAGTTTTTTAAACTATTATTTATTTTTCATTTTTTAGTTTTTATTTTCATTTTTTTTTAATTTTCAATCGAATTATTGCATTGTCATCGGTTTTTGACCGGTGTGCAAAGTTTGAATTAAATCTGATCGTTCAAAGTAGAGCAAAATCGAACCCAAAAGAGTCGGTTCATTCATACACACAATTGAAGCTAATAAAAGCGTCGTAAAGATGTACCGGTAAAGTGGGGCTATTCTCATATCAGTGTCTTAGTAATTGCTTTGCTTAGAACCTACTGTCGACAATTTGGACAGGTAATATCAACTTTATAATGATTTCAATTTAAAAGATATCCTCTTTCAAAGGTACTGTTTTAATTTTCAAACTGGGGCTATTTGAAAATTGTTACGCATTATTCATTATTTTCAAAGTTATAAAGAATTGTTCCTCTTTAAAAGTTCTAAAAACAGTCCACGGTAGCATACATCTATCTTTTAAGGTAACCTCACTATAACATACCTATTTATGGAAATGAAATTCGTTCTAAAAAAAAATATTTGCGAAGCGATACGGGCGACACGACGCCCGCCTGCGCCGACGGGAACAATACAGGCGACGGGAACGGAAAAATTAATTACCACCGCTAGTATTAAATAAATAGGTAACTAACTAATAAAAAAAACAGCGGTCCATCACATAAAAAAAAACATCAAAAAATGCTAAAGAGCGTCAAAACTGGATAAATAAACCTTGGATTTTAAATATTCAATTCAAATAAACTGGTTAGAACAAGATGAAACAATTAAAAATACGGATTTTATACAATTTCGATATCATATCAGTTGTTTGACATTTTATTCAAGGCTAGTACTGGTTTACAAACAAAAAACTTCTATACTCACATGATTTCCTATCATGATATCATATATGGATTTATTTCTTAAATATTGGCGCGGTGTAAAAATTTACCGCCATTTTGTGTGTTTTTAAGGACTTTGAAGCCTATGATCATGTTACTCTCTTACTTTCTTCCTCATTCATCGAGCCTTTTCCCAAGTTAGTTGGGGTCGACTTTCCAGTCTAACTGCGATTCGGCTGAGCTTCGATATTTTCCGTGAAGCGACAGTCATCTGACCCCCAAAACCCATGGGCGATATCGAAGTTCTGTAGTTAGACCGGTCGGATTTTTGATTCAGGGCTCAAACTACCCCTAACGACTGCCATAGATGTTCGTATGACAACCGGTACCGACGTAGTCTCCGAGGCACGGAGGGGTCTCAATGTCTTAAGAAATGGTCACCCAAATTGACCTGACTAGATGTTGCTTAACCTTTGCAATGTACCACTAGGCCACGAGCCCCTCTCTCTTGAACACATACAATACCTATGTAGGAAAAAAAAATTAGGTACGTAGGCACAGTATAAGTAGGTAGGCATAATATAAACATTAAGAATTTGTATAACAACATAAGAAATTCATTCCAGACGATTAATGTACCAGATTATGCAGATTTGCGGTTGTTTGATCGATTTGGCGGTGTTTCAAAAACAAATACCTGACTTTTTTATTGGATGCGGTGAGCCTCAGGCAAGCGTTGCATACAGGCTTGTTTCCTCGTATACAGTTAAGTGGTTTAGAGCAAAGAAATATAATGGTAGGACGTTTGTAACTCAATGTAGTTGTTTCCGTCCTATGTTATTGACTGAGGGAGCGAAGCGACCGAAGTCTCCGTTTCAACTTGCAGACTGGGGAGAATTTCTTTTGTCTGTACCTCTACATCTACGGGTTCTGTCAGATCATGTTTGAGGTCGTATTTATCAACCGATTTGCATGAAACTTTACACACACATTCCTTGCTTACAATGAATAACATTTGAATGATATTTTTTGGATTGGATGACAAATGAAAGAGTAATAAAGAAAATTGAAGAAGAAATTTTCTAATCAAAGCCGCTCCCGAAGTCTACGGTTCACAGAACCACTAGTGTACCTAGTTTTTAGGGTTCAGTAACCAAATGGTAAAACGGGAACCCTATTACTGAGAATTCGCTGTCCGTCCGTCTGTCTTGGGCTGTATCTCATAGTTAGAAAATTAAAATTTTCACAGATGATCTATTTCTGTTGCCTCTATAACAACAAATACTTAACAAACAGAATAGTTAATACCTACAACAAACGTGTTTTTTTTTATGTCTTGGTACGGAACCCTTTGTGGGCGACTCCGACTCGCACTGGCTGGTTTATTTTGCGAGACTCTCATCGCTAACCGCGCTCTCTTCCAAAATAACTACAAATTGGTAAATCAATTGAAAATTATAATATCAGTGTTAATCGGCGTTACAAATCGGCGATTAAGTTGCATATGATTAAATGCACTTTACGGCGATTCGAAACGCCAAACGTCTATCGGTGCAATGCGCTGATCTTAACATTTGGGTTAATAGTATTCAGGTTTTGGCGCATAGCGTTACGTAACGACGTCGTCGCGTGATCACTACCATTACAAGTGAAAAGTGTCTACTGACCCACATTATTTAACAAGAAAAGCTTAATAAATCTAAATAAGTACTCCCTCAGTACGTACTCAGTACGCCAAGATTCTACTACCTACTTATACTATTCCCTATATTCTGTGCTCCCTAAGTCCCGACCAATTAAATTATTGAGGGAGAGGGAGCGTACCCTCCCCGCTGAGTCAGCGGCCAGGGCGCCGCAGACTCATTTACGCACAGGAGCATCGACCTAAATGATCGAGGCCTGAGGACGGCGGGATAGCGAATCGCCGTCCTTACAGAATCAGGCTAGAAGGGCCTCACCCTCATAGCACGCAACCAGATTCAATCACCGACGCGGGATAAAACCCAACCCAAAAACTTTTCATTCCGACCAATCCCCAAAAAGGCCACACAGGTGGCCAACGTCTGGAACTACCTTCTGGTGCGACCCAGAGACACCCGCAGCAATGGACATGGGACCGGCCGCAGTCTCGCGGAATTAAAAAAAAATTGTAACATCTGTCCTGGCACAGATCCTGCCACAGATCAATAAAACTTCTACAGTCTAGTCTCAGCGTACAATTGGTACAGTCAAGTTATTGCATTGTAATACTGGAGATGTTTTGATCAAAGGCCAGGTCAAGAGTAACCAGAACCTGAGAGAGTGCATGAAGATAGTTATGAAAGTGGAAGAAGCGAAAGAAGTATGCCAGGATCATAGCAAGTGGAATTCCATAGTCTCTGCCTACCCCCATGGGAAAGAGGCGTGACCATATGTTTGTATGTAGTACTGGTAATGGACTTTTGAACCTTGCCTGTACTTTCCCACGAAACGGATGTTACTTGTCGACTAGTTTTACTTCTGTTACACTGAATGGTTTTACCTCACGGCATCATCAGTAGTGATGCAAGCAAGCAATTTTCACCAAATATTATCAACCGAGAATACCTATGAATAATTTATTTACGGCCGGTTTCTGAATTGAGATTTTTTTCAATCAATCAATCATTTATTTATTGCTGAACACAGGTAAATTATTACAAGGTTATCCTAGATGATACAGGAATCTACTTCCGCTGTGCTCTGCCTCACCGATCATGCAATATTTATAGGACGATACAATAATGTCATATACATAATAGAATAAATTAGAAAAATGTCAAAATAATTATGGAAGTAACTACCTATAAAACGTAGGTAACCTATAAATTAAATAAATGTCCTAAAAAGCATAAATTAAATAATCCCGCACTGAATAATATGCCTTCCTTTTCAAAAAAGCTAGCAGTTCTATTTTAAAACTGTTTAAATCTCTAATTTCCAGACTGGCAACTTATTGTATATCCTTGGAGTCATTGCCAAAAAACTCTTGTCATAGACTGCTTTCTTATGTGAATTTGAAGTTGCGCATCCACTGAGTATGCCAAATGTCAAAATTCAGGAACAAATTTTGACATTTGACGTGCTCAACTTAACTTCAATTTTTCAATTCAGTAACCAACCTTTAGTCGGGAGTTGCTGAGCGCATGGCTGGTGGCTTTTTAGGTTACCCCTGGCGCTCCGCAAAAATCGGGCTCCCAGATACTCACATACCGAACAACGTTTCTTGTCCTGCACCTGGAGCTAGTTAGGAATAACTAGTTCTTCTGTGCGAGACTATCAACTAATCAATCATTACCTTGACATTGGCGAATCATCGATCATTATCGATGGAGCCACGTTTTTAAAAGAAGAAGAAGAACCTTTAGTCATTTATGATCTAGGTTAAAGCCCTAACTTACTGAAGTATAAACCATCAATAGCTATTGAGTTGTTAAAATATAGTTTATACCACAGAACTGTCGAGTTTAATCTTACACTCGTAAAATAACTTAGTGCTTAGCTGTCTGATAAGATCTAGGTCCTAGGTGTTGGTATTTACTTAACAGTACATTACGAAATACCTAGCCTACAAGAACTAGAATAACTGGAGCAAAGAACTTTTGATCTATTTTTCGGATAAATTTTGTACTAGACGTTCGTGACTTTATGTGATTATTGGAACATTTTTCATAGCAGCTCTGCTCAAATTTATTATAGAGTGATGTTATATAGCCCATGTTATTCACTAACAATGTAGCTTTATATAGTTTGAGAATTTTTAAATCGGTCCAGTATTTTCCAGAGCAATGCAAACAACCAATTAAACCTTTCCTTTTTAAAATATTAGTACAGACTAGCATTATCGCTAACCTCCTCTTATCCACCGATCCTTTTCCCAACTCAGTTGGGGTCGGCTTTCCAGTCTAACTGCGATTCGGCTGAACTCCGATATGTTCCGTGAAGCGACTGCCATCTGACCTTCACAACCCATGGGCGATATCGAAACTGTAGTTCAGCATCAGTTGGATTTTGTTTTAGAGCTTCAAATACCCGAACGACTGCCATAGATGTTTGTATGACAACCGGGACGGAACCGACTGTGCTCCCTCCAGCTAAGCTAAAATTGGATTCACGTCAGTAGGTGGTTCGAAATCGAATTAACTTCGTCGAAATACAAGGCCAAATCTTCATCACTACTAGGCTTAAAATATCGGCCGCAATTGTATCGCAATTAATAATCGGAAACTGATCAGGAAACAGATACACTAAGGTATTTGTCCAAAAGAATGCACCTTATACAAACTTCCGCAATATGAATAGACTGATAAAATTGTACCAACATAGGGAAGCATAGAAATCGAAAACTTCTTAACTATTTCGTAATTTATATCCATGACTCGATACTTTTCGAATACACGCTACCGATTGAGGTTTCAATAATATTTATTTGATATGAAACCATATTGTACATAACTAGCTTATGCCCACAGCTCCGCCTGCATGAAAATGCTATGACGATAATGTGTTTTCCTACGATTTCTTGGTCTAACTACAGAGCTTCGATATAGCGCATTAGTTGTGGAGGTCAGATGGCCGCATCGCAGTTAGTCTGGAAAGCGAACCACAGCAAGGTTGGGAAAAGGTGGATCAGTGGATGATGGTGATCCTATAATATTTCCGTATCCTAATAATTCTAAGAATTCTCAATGAGGTTAATCAAGGGTAAATTGCAGTACCGTGGTCTCCTAATGAGACATGATAGGTACCGGATCTTACAGTTGGTCGTGCAGGGCAAGATCCGGAGTAAACGTGCGCCAGGTAGAAGACGTACGTCGTGGTTGAAGAACTTGAGGGAGTGATTCGGTCTCAGCACTCGTTCCCTGTTCCGAGCTCCTGCCTCAAGGAGACGGCATCCCAAGAAGAAGAAGATCCTAATACGAGTAATTGCTTGGAAGAGATGCCTTTTGTAGATTATTCTCAAGGCATGTTCAACAATTTGTATCCATTTTTATCTTTATCCTCTATCAACCCTACCGACTAGCTACTACTCTTCTATCGCTCGTTTTTCTGCCGATAGTGGCCTACAACGCCCTGCCTGCACATGTGTTTCCTCCCATATACTAACCTCTGGACCGTGAATTTAAGGTCCACCTTCGATAGCACTTCTGCTACACTATCCACCTCAATCGCTAGACGCTAGACGTTGATTTGGCTTTCCATCTGGCCAGGCGGCGTACTCTTTTGGCGACTCCGAAATAAAAATAACTTGGTAATAAATATTGAATGGAATCAGGCGTTACCTGGCGAAAGTCCATGATAAAACAATGGGGTAAGATGTTGAATTTTTATATAATTGCACTAAACACTTGTCGCTAAATAGAAGACATTATAAACGTCGACATATGTTTCACCTACTCACGAGGCATTCTCAAGACTGTCTCAAAGAGAACAGCTGTTCTATCGAAGTCTATCTAATCTATAGTAAATTAGTGCAATTATATAAAAATTCAACATCTTACCCCATTGTTTTTGGTAATAAATGACATATTGCAAGACCAAGTCACAATTTCACACACGAGCGCCTCGTCTTCCACTAAATTGCATAGTTATCAAGTTGATGGACGAGTTTTTGCATTAAAACAATCATTTTTTTGATGATTCACTGCATTTACAATTATTTAAGCACACAAATGGATATGCGGCGGTAATTCAAGTCGATATAAGTACTTGGACAAATGTTCCGAGTTTTGTTTTTGTATAAAACCCGATGATATGAACGGAGGCGGTAATTGGTGAATAAAAAATATTGTCGTTTGTATTTCCTTTCAAAGGTACCTACCTACTTTAGCGATTTCCTTGTTGCAATATACTTATATACAGAATCAAGTCCTTTTTAGTGTTTCGTAGTAAAAATATAAAAAATTCGGAACCCTAATAGTTTCGTCATGTCCGTCCGTTCGTCCGTCCTCGGCTGGCCTGCCAAACGGCTGGTGCTAGAAACTAATATTATTATATTTTAAACTAGTATATTTACTACGCCGACAAAGTGCTAAAATAAAATTTTAGATAATATATTTTTTTGGGGAACCTCCCCTACACGTAAAGTGGGAATTATATTTTTTTCTCACGTCTACTCCATGATGAGGGTATCATTAGATAGGTCTTTTAAGTTCATTCAGAGGTTGATAAAGTGATTTATTGATATATGTGCGTTTTTTAGCTTTTTAGACATTTGCGAGCTTTTTAGCTTTAAAGAGCATATTTATGCGAAAACAGGGCGTCCCCCCGTCCCCATAAACACCGTAAACCCCCCCCCCTAAAATCTAAACGGCTGAACCTGAAAAAAATCGTGATGTTAGTCCATGTAATGAACTTTAAAGGAATGGAAGAAAGATGGTATGACTCAGTTAGTTCACGGAACCCTATCATATGAGAGGCCCGACACGGACTTGGGCGGTTTTATCCCGAAGGGATAGACAGGGGCTTTTGATACAGTCGGTTTTGTTGTGTGTTTTAGTCCGAGACGCCCAAGACTTTAATTGGCTGTGCCACAGCGGCTGGCACGTAAGATTTTGTTGCCTTTCATAGCAAGGCAACGGGTTTCAATTTTTTTCAAAATTACAAAATAGCTGCTACTTTTTATTAAATTCATTCGGCCATTTTGGACATAACCCATTATAAATGTGCCCGGTGACGGCAATAGGCATGCCCCCTATTACGTGGGACTAAAAATACTGGCAAATTGTAGGTGTGTAATGCACCTCTGCCTACCCCTTCGGGGATATAGGCGTGGTGTGTGTGTGTGTGTGTGTGTGCGCTTTTGTTGGTCCCACAAAATAACGCGCTATGAAGTTGGTTGGGCGCTTAATCGAGGTCTGAGGTAATGCTTGGTCAGTTGGCAGAATGTTTTCCCTGGAAAAGAAACAGTCGCTAGTTCTCTCAAATATCTTTTTTTGTGTTTCATATTGAATAATTTAATTGAGAAAAGAACTTTGCAATAAAACCTCACAGGCATCTTTTCTATATAATCCTACGCACCCAATTATAGTCTAAACCGCTTAAAGCTTTACAATGGTACGAGATTCTTCCAAAAGAAGTCAACTCGTGTTGCTATAATCTGAGATCGGCACGCAGAGCCATTAAGATGTCACATTTACTACCTACCTACCACATATAACGCAAATAAACTGGTATGTAGCCGAATAATTTTAGCACACCTTCACGGCTGGACTATTTCCCAGAAGTTATTTGACGTGAAGTTATTTGGTAAACAGAAACAGTTATTTGTAGATAAATTTTCTAGGTAAAACAAGATAAAACCTTACGAGCAGTTACCTTTTCGACTGACTTCCAAGAAAGAGGAGGTTTTCAATTCGATTGTTACCTCATAATTCTGGACTGGGTTGAACTGGGTTGAAAGCTACTACTTCCGACGTGGTACCATTCTGACAATTATTTGGTCCCATTTCGGTAATTTGAAGTCGGTTGTTGTGTCAATATTTGATGTGTATTTTTGTCGAGTATATTTTTATCAAATTTTTATCAATGAACAATGTACTCATAGGTTTTTGTACGTCTTTGTACAACTTTGGTAGTAAAAAAACACGCTCGATCTGATAGTATAGTTCATTTCGCGTAAGATGAATGCTGGTCGAGAGTGAGAGGGGTGTGTTTGCGCATCGGTACTCTCGCTCTTTACTTAATTTTACCTCCATATATCGATAAATCGTCTTATCAATCATCAATCGTATCGTCTTTCAAAACTAAGTTAAAAGATTACTACCTATCTACAACTTATATGTAAAGCAATGGTAAGTAAAATATTTTTAAAAAATGTTTTACTTACCATTGCTTTGTCATGGATTTTCGTAACGCCTGGTTCCATCCAATATTTAACTTAAATGTAGTCTATAAATACGTTTATGTATGTTATGCAGGTATGTCTGTGTATTTTTACTTATATAAATTATGTGTATGGTCTGTATGTATGTATAATTGTAACAGCACTTTTATTATATTCTTTTTGATTCATTATTAATAAACATTAACTATATTAGTTTATTTTCTGATACTATTTAGTCTTATCTTTATTTCTTTCTTTACTAAGCTTTATTCTTCTCTCTCCTTAGAGTGATAGTTGTACACTACCCCTTTTAATTTCTTAAACTCGCTATCCATCCAAAGGTTGTCTGGAAGAGATCGCTTTTAGCGATAAGGCCGCCATTTGTACTCTCCTTGAAGTGAAATATCCTTTTTGTATGTTCGACATGTTGTGTACAATAAAGTGTATTGAATTGAATGAATTGAATTGAATTGAATAAATCGTATACTACTCATCTTGAAGGTCAGCGTTTTTTTTTGTCTGACGCGATCTGTACGTTGCTATTGTGAAAACGCTTGTAAAAACAACAGTATTAAGTAGATACTCCCGTGTGGCGGGTGTGAAAGGAAAGGATAAGATGGGCGGCCTTATCGCTAATAAGCGATCTCTTCCAGGCAACCTTTGGATGGAGAGAGATATATACGATATAATGTGGGTAGTGTACAATATATGTATAAATAACTTAAGTAATAGATAAAACAAAGGTGGGGAGAAAAAAAAACAAAGATGAGAGAAAGAATGGTTTGCGAAAAATCCGATGAATAAAATAATTACATAGTAACCTACTTATAATTCTTAAATACAAAAATATGAATACAATACACAAAATAAGTACAGTTTTAATGACAGTTCTAGCTACAGATAGAAAGATAATATTCTTTAGTCAAAAGTTTGAACGATCCAAGTGTCTGTGCACGCCTTACATGTAACGGAAGAGCGTTCCAGAGGCGGACTGCTTGGATAGTAAAAGATTTGTCAGCGAAACGAAAGGGGGTAGAGAAAAGAAGAAAAATGTAAAGCACAGCGGAAAGTTAAGTAGACAGTGAGTGAATTCCCGTCGGTGAGTGAATCTGGTTGCGTGCTGTGGGTCTGAAGCCCCGCAGCACGCGACCCTGCTTCTGTAAAGGCTTGGGCAAACCAGAAGCAGTTGCAGTGCACGCGGTTGTACAAACGCGGGCCCGCTTTGTTCAGTGTGTCATCCCTCATATAACTACATTATTTACTAACATAGACGCACTGCTACCGCACTGCAACTGCTTTTGGTTTGCCCAAGCCTTAAGGACGGCGCGGCGGGTAAGGCTACCCCCCGTTCTCAGGCGCCGATCATGGAGGTCGATGGTCCTGGGCGTAAATGTCACATACCTAGGCTACTACCTATATCGAAATCACACTACATTTTACTACACGTACCTAAATAAAATTGTAATTGTTGTTGTAATTGTAAAAGTGCTGTTGGTAATGTTCCGTATCCAAAAGGAAAAACGGTTACCCTATTACTAAGACTCCACTGTCCGTCCGCCCGTCTATCACCAGGCTGTATCTCATGAACCGTATTAGTGTTACAATGTTGATATTTTTACAGATAATGTATATCTCTCAGACTAAAAGAATAACATAGACGGAACATGTAGAATAAACACGTGAAGCCAAATGACACTTTCAATGTGTGCGTGTGACTCCGATTTCCATGTACCGATACCACTAACGGCGTGTGCGTAATGTTGCCAGCAAATGAAAAAATCTCCTAAAAATCTCTATATGTATAGTGGACATATGGAAAATTAATATTTGTCATAGTAAATGTTATCTGCAATTATTTTGTCATTTACACAAATGATTATTATGATAAGTGCCTAAAATGGGGAAGTGTAAAAATAAATAAAAACGTGATAAACACTGAGTAAACACACTTTAATTACTAGCTTTCAAAAAAATTCTCATAATTAAAATAATCCTTTTTAAGATGAATGAACAAAGCTTCATTCCAGTGTAAGTACAAAGTGCAGTCAACAACAAAAGTTGATTAGCACAAAAAAAAATATTATTCTTTTTTACATCCCAATGCATGTGCCACAGCAATGTACAAGTAATTTTAGAATCCCCAAGGACAAAGTTAATATATTTCGTGTTTTGTTTATGATTTTGTGATCGGTTTAACAGCTATTAGTGATCAACAGATAAGAATTATTGGTTAAGCTACTTTTGTCGTTGACTATACATGAAGTAGATATCAATAGTCGTTAGGTTAAGACTGAGGCCTTTGTAGTGTTAGACTGAAATTAAACTACTGACACAGTAAGTAACATAAATATATTGGATGGCTGGGAGGTCAGACAGCGGTCAATTCCAAGATTGCCGAAATAACCAAGCCACGTATTAAGTAGATCCCGGACACAGATGTGATCGGGAGTTCGGTACTAACGCACGAATGATGATGATGATGATTAGAAACATCGAGGTGGTCAACATTGATGACACTGATTTTTTTACTCAGTACTTTATAAATTCCCATAAATACTGCTAAATATTTTGTGGAAATGATGAAAAAATTATGGCAACTCTGTATGATATGGCGGAGGTTTTGTGTTCCTAGTTTGTGCAACTAAAATATTTAGAAAAATGTTATGAAATCTAATAAGAAATAGTTAATTACTTATGAAACGATAATCCAGCATTCTTTCTATGAATAATTGAAGTGTTTTTACACCTTTTCACCACACAATACGGCATATTTATAATATTTTGTTCAACCGTGATCGCACGTGCGTACACACTCGCTGCTCACAAAGGAGTGGCGAGCGAAATGGTATCCATTTATCAATGTATTGAACATTTTGCTTTCTTCTATAAATCCTATTAATTTATTATTTTTAAATATAATTATATTACATTGTACACAACCCCTATCATTTCTTGTAACTTTCATTCCATCCTAAGGTTGCCTGGAAGAGATTGCTCTTTAGCAATAAGGCCGCCTGTTGTACATTATTTTTTTAAGACTTGTCATAAACCATTTGTTGTTATATTGTGTACAATAAAGAGTATTTATTATTATTATATAGTATCCCTTTTGGCGGCTTCACTCGCTAGTTCTATTCGTTCCGTCTATGTTATTCTTTTAGTCTGAGGTATATCTGTTGTTGTTATAACAACAAATACTAAAAAAACAGAATATAATACACCTCTTATACAACAAACGTGATTTTTTGCCGTTTTCGTACGGAACCCTTTGTGCACGAGTAAGAGTCGCACTTGGCCGGTTTTATAGCAATTCTCGCGTTTCATAATTATTCTATTCTAGCTGATCGCCGCAGCTCCGCCCGCGTGATTTAGTTTACTCGTTCCCGGGTCCCGTGGGAACACATTACCAAGATAAAAAGCCTGTTACTCAGGGTGAATGTACCTTTCCAATGGTGAAAGAATTTTTGAAATCGGCACAGTAGTTTTTAAGTTTATTCATTACAAACATACAAAAATACAAATCTTTCCTCTTTATAATAGTAGTATAGAATAGATTAATCTATGTGTTAGGTACCTATACTTACATGAAGTGGCAAAGAGTATTATACGCCTCTGTCTATACTTCAAGAATAAAAACATTATTATCTGATTGAAGTCTCAACCGTCAAACGTTAACAAAACAAAATTGCATACTTGCAACTACAATATAATGGATCCCGTCCTGCAATCTTCATCTGCACTCCAATAATAGCTCACAACGTATCGTCTTAAGTGCATTCTTATCAAGAACAGAAATATCCTGTCATAGTTATGCACTCACGCGCAGGAAGGAATGCGCTAACATTTGCATGTCATATAGTTGCCGCTCACCAAACTTTTTGACCTCTGTGAATATAGAACAGTGTCGAACTAAACATTAATCTTGGTTCAAAACAATCCGTCTGATCGTAAGTTGTGGACCGTGACATTAGAAGGGAAGCTTTACTTAATATATTTATACTTTTCATAATTTTAAATGTTTGTTTTTTTCTTTCATTAAAACATTCCAATCATTCCAACATTCATTTGACTGCTTCGGTTGCGTGGTCGGTAGTGCATCCGCTTTCGACGCCGGAGACTCGGGTTCGATTACCGGTCAGGACAAACTTTGTGTGAAGACAGATACGTTTGTACCGAAGTCTGGATGTTTCCTATGTATGTATTTACAACAAAAAAATGTACATAAGTATTTATATCAGTTTATCTAGTAAGGCTTGTGTCCCAAATTTCAAAAACTGATTAAATCTGTAGTTTTGAATCTATATAGTTACAAAAATGTATTATTTTGATTTAAAACAATCATTTACATAGTTTATTTTGCGATCTAAAAAATGTATTTCAATTGGTAACGAAATCGCTCCAATCTGTCATGGCGCCTTGGGCGATGTCACACGTTGCGAAACAAATCAAAATGTGTTTGACGAAGCTATCCTGACCAAAAAACGAACGAAGTTCGCTGCAGCGATTAAGCCATAAATTTGTCGTCTAATCGTAATATAAATATTCAAGCGCAAGATCGCTTATTAGTTATAGTGTTTTCACGACCAAAAGGTCAAAAGCGCCGTGAATATCATGGCGCTTACGCGTTTCCTTCAACGTACTCCAAGAACATGTCACTTGTAAGGATTATACACTATAGACTGGACACGCATAGGTTTTTACCTACGACGGAACGGAGATGGTATATGGGTCAGGGGGTGAGAGGATGTTTGTGCAAATACATGTTGCCATTTTTCTCCAAAACTACTGGTCGGATTTTGATGCAGTTTTTAGTTATGGGTTCAGGTTTGATTGGTGCATGTTCTTAGATAAATGTTACGATGACAACTTACCAGGGGGCGCTGCAGCGAACTTTATTTGTGAAAAGCAATGTTGCCAATTTTCTCAAAAACCAGTAGTCCGATTTTGATGCAGTTTTCAGTTATGAGTTTGAGTTAGATTGGTACAGGTTTCTAGATAGATGTTAGGGTGACAACTCATCAGGGCGCGCTACAACTAACATTATTTGTGATGAAAATCAATTTTGATGCGGCTTTTTTTAGGAATGGATTTGTAGTTGATTAGTGAGGGTTCTTATATAGATGTAACGACAGCAACTTACTAGAAGGCGCTCTTTAAGAAGTTTAAAATAAAATAAAATTAAAAATTTTGAAAAAACCTACAAAGATTAAAAAGCAATTGAAAAAAGGATAAAATAATTTAAAAACCTCCAAAAGTTAAAAATAAATTGTGTTGGTTAGCCCTTTAACTTTGATATAGGTGCCTAGCAATATTTTGATTCAAGTGTTGTCTCGAAATGCACATCGAAATAATGCGCCAAAACTGCGTTTTGTTCAATCTACTTTTGTTGGATTTATAACAATTTAACTTTAAAATTAACAAAAAATCGTAAATTAATAAAAACGTACGAACAATTAAATTACACAGACACAACTTGAACAAGAAGTCAGCTCTTCATACATACTTACTCTATGGTGTGAGAGCACAACGTGTGACGTCATATTTTCGGATTGGTGTTTGATGTCACGTGACTGAATGCCTAATTTATCCAAACTTATTTTCTAAAAATAATAGTAATCTTTATTCTGTCTACTAATTTATATTACTTTTTGTTGTCTATTCATTGGAAATAGTCATAAGAAACATACACCAATCTGATTTATTCTTAGTGGACACAAGCCTATTATCACAAGCTCAGCAGAGCTTGTGATAATAGGCTTGTGTCCACTACAAATTAACACGCCTTCTAGTCTCAAACTAAGCATAGTTTGAGACTAGAAGGCGTGTTAATTTGTCCTAACATATTATTATTTATTTATTCTATTATTTCACGGGAAGTTTCTCGAGCGAAGTTCAGAGAGGCCAAGAAGTTTAATAATCATGTAATCTTAGAATATACAGCGAAGTTATATCAAACATATTACATTGTATTCAGAGTTGTTTTCCCAGCAAGTCATTTTACGGTAGATATCCTTTATCTTGAAGTCATCATGTGAGCAAATTCTCCAGTTATTCCAAGTACACGTTTTGTTATTATTAAACCCTAGATTCAGATTACGATTAGGTTGCCTACATCTTTAGTTCGTGTTTGCTGTATTATGAGTACCTAAGTACTGTTATACTGTACAATACAAACATACATGCAAGTGTTAATGTAAGTAGGTATGTTCCCTCTCACTGGAGACCATGTTGCAAGCCATGGTCTCCAGCAGGAGTTGGTGGAACGCGGCCGTATCTGCGTCTATTCTGCGAGCAGGTCATGCTCGCGAAGGACGCGGCCGAGAGGGAGAGGGAGCGTACCCTCCCCACCGAGTTCCGAAGTCAGCGGCGAGGGCGCTGCAGAATCATCTGCGCCCAAGATCATCGACCTCCATGATCAGGACCTGAGGACGGCGGGATAGCCACCCGCCGTCCTTACAGAAGCAGGCTAGAACGGTTGCGTGCGCAACCAGGTTCACTCACTGAAGCGGGATAAAACCCTTCCCGAAAGACGCGGGATTCTCATCCCGACCAAACCCCCGAAGAGGCCACATTGGTGGTGAAAGTCCGCCGGGTGCCACTGGAAATACCTTCGCGGGCGAACAAGAGAATAAAAAAAAATAGATCTGAGTATGCAGTTTTAATTTTTAACAAAATCGGTGACATGGTGCCTAAGACCAGATCTTCGTAAGTCTTAAAGTTTCAGACTTTCCTGTCACTGACCCATATCAATGTTACACCCTGTATACTCGTACTTAAAAAAAACATAATTTGTCGGCACTTTAGTTTACCATTTCTATTTCGGTAGTGGCGCTTGATGGTTGTGTTTATGGTGATCTCTATCGCACGTGTAACTTGTTAACGGCCACGATAATACGATAGGAATGCGCGTGCGTACATGATTTAGATTGACGGGCTTGATCCCGAGAGGGGATTTCAGTTGATGTCATTAAATTGTATGTTATATGTTTGTTTATGTTTTTTACTAAAACAATGTTGTTAATAATGTTCTTAGAGACTTGAAATTAAAAAAAGAAAAATGATGTGTAGGTACTTAGGAGGAGTGTAACAAGTAATGGGTTATTTCATTGTCAGTACAAATATCTATTAGTTGAACCCCTAAAACAAAAATCCGACCGGTCTATCTACAGAAAATCGATATCGCCCATGGGTTGTGGAGGTCAGACGGCAGCTCCACGGAAAATATCGAAGTTCGGCCGAATCGCAGTTAGACTGGAAATCCGACCCCAACTGAGTTTGGAAAAGGCGGATGATGCTCAAAGCTTTGTAGTAATTTGAAATATTGAGCGTAACGTCATTTAGGTAGGCATACTGTGTATGGAATTAGCAACTATTGAAGATTCAATCGATTAAACATGAATAAATGCAAGACAAGATTAGATATTTTAGAATTAGATTGTACCTACCCAATCGAATTAATTTAACAGACATCAACTGTATGTACTATACTCGTAATAGATAATATTCTACATTTTTAAGACGAAAGAAACAACCAATAAAGCTTCTAAACGAAAAAAGTTCTGTCAAACAGAGTTGCAGCGTTGCACTCGTCTGCATGCCAACGCTTGACCTACATTCAGCCTAATCACATCCGGACCATTAAAACTAAACCGTTCATTAAAATAACTATTAATTATGAATGAACCGAGGCTCGTGTCGTCTCTTAGCCTGTCTGATTCGTTAGGCCGCGCCGGGGCTATATTTATTTTAAAACATTGAATGATGCAATGGTAATGGTAATCGGCTGGAGATTGCACTTTGACTTTGACGGGCTATAAGTACATACTAAAAAGTTTCATATTGATTTTTTCTCGTATCTCTCAACAACGGCATTCTATTTTTATGGGAGGGATCAGTATAATGTTGAACGGTTTACATAAGTCATTATAATATTCAAACGTAGCTGATGCTCTGACTACATCAGCGTGGAAGAATTGTCTTTGTTTTTAATTCCCGAAGGAAACATTTATTACATAAAAAGTATCTTATAATCAAGGAAATTCTGTTTGCCAGTTATATCTAAATCCTACGAGGACTTTCGTTGCTCTGTGTTTAAATTCTATTCAATGGTTTATATGCGACTAATCATAGAAATCTTGCTGTTACAATTTGTCAATGAATTACATATTCTTCAGATTTAAATAAATTGTATAGTAAATATATACTATATACAATCTGTGACATATTAATATAATGAATCAGACAAAGTTATAAATTTTAATTTGGAACGGAGGATGTGACTGCGAAGAAACGCATTAGAAGAAGCTCGATTTATTACCGCATAAATATTTTCGGCGCCATATTTCTTTTCACAGGAATGGTAATTAGGACTGTTCTAATTTTAAAATGTTCAAATTTTTTCTAAATCTGTTCCGCGCCATTTGCCTGTTTATAGTCATAATTTCTTTTGATATAATTTTTTTGTTTATGTTGTTTCTTTAAGGTGGTTTTGGTTACAGCACAACAAAACTAGCAATCTTTTGAGCCTTCATTCAAAATAATATCACCCTTACATAACCTTTCGTATTTCCTTCAGCTTGCAAATGCAATGCAAAATGAATAAATAGAACGTAGGTACTTTGTTACGGACTTTTTGGTACTTTTGTCACATAAAATATCACAAACTAGTAATTTAAACAACAAATTTTTGCTGTAGGTAACCCTTTTAAAACTCATGTCTCCTAATTCAAACTTAGTTTTTTTTAATATCAGTGTCACATGTGTAGTATGCAGGAAATGGGATCAAAATCTTCCGGGACTTTCATCTTGATTATTTTGATTGTTTATTTCCCTTGTGATGCCGGGATCGAAGCTAATTTAGTTAGATCCGTGTCACTGTTAGCAGTCTGAGAATCGAATCTAGTTTGGACTTGGGTTTTTGCGGAGCGCGTGGCTGGTTGCCTTTTAGGTTACTTCTGGCGCTGGGTAAAATTCAGGCTCAAACGCTCAATTGCAATACCGAACAATATTTCCTTGTCGCGCACTTCGAACTAGTTCAGAGTAACTAGTTCTTCTGTGCGGGAAACATCAAGCATTACCTTGACATTGGCGAAATCATCGATAATCATCGATGAAGCCAGGTTTTTAAAAAAAGAAGAAGAAGAATCTAGTTTGAATTAGGAATGTTTTGATCTTTTTGATGAAACTTGTTTTTTTCGATTCTAAGCGAGAACTCCATTGTTTTGCTACATGAATTTATAAGCTGATACCCGCGCCTCCACTCACATGGAATAGTTGCCACGTTTGTAATTCCTACGGGAACATTAATGGGAGTAAAAGTAGCCTATGTGTTATTTTGATGTAATGAGCTTATTGTAAGGACTAATTTAAATCCGTTCAGTACCTAGTTTTCACGTGAGTAACAAACATCCATTCATACCAACTTTCGTGTTATATAATATTATATTAGGAGATATTAAAAATTGTATTGTGGATAAAGTTCACCGACACCCTGGGGTAGAGGATATGTACCTAGACGTTTAATTTAGTACATAAATACATGTTTTTCTAATGAATGACGTTTGGTAACTTCTCAAATCATTTTACAACATAGTTTTGGGCTGAACTCGAATCAGCGACTGTTCCTTTTTCAGGAGGAACGTTCTGCCAATTGACTAAGACTATCAAGACCTCGAAAATTGTTATCAACTTGCTAGCGACCTACAGCATCGATACAGAGCCATCTATTAGCAGTTAAGGAACTAACCACTGCAGTGGAGATTATAGAAACGACAACTTGCCAGCTAAAATTACATCAGAAGTGGAATGGTAATCCGCCACTTATTTGCGATGACAACACTAGCCTTTTGTCTATAAGCATACGTTTTCATGCCTTTAACACGAAGCTATCTTCGGTAATAAGTGGCGGTAAGCGGTAATACGTTATGAATTCGCTGTGTCATTATTTTGTAATAGAAGTCATTGTATAGGTACTAGCTGTCACTTGCGACTAGGATTGCGTGAATTTTACATGACTTAATATTTTTCATCACTAAAGACACAATACCTAAGTCACAGACAGTCAAGCACACAATGTTGCCAGTTATTTCTTCTATAATAAATACACGTCAAAAATTGACAAAACAACCGACTTCAAACTACCGAAATGGGACCAAATAGTTGTCGGAATGGGACCAAATTGAAATGGGACCACTTGGAAAGTAGTAGCTTCAAATTAAAAAAAATTCAAAATCGGTTCACCCAGTCCGAAGATATAAGGTAACAAATATTAAAAAAAATTAAAAAAGTAGAAATGAGAACCTCCTTTTTTGGAAGTCGGTTGAAACGTAATTATCTTGGCCACTTTTACCAAACCTGAGCAGGAGGACCATTTATGTGGTACAGGCCTAAAGAGCACCATCATCTATCTACTCGTATCTATCTATCTATATATAGAAATGGGGAATGTCCCCCTTAGCTCTTGAGAACTGCTTATGCTCCAATGATGGTTGAGCCCTCTATGGATAGCCCTCGATCTGGAGGCAAGCCATAAAATCGAAAATTTGACCTAGCCCTAAGGGGTCAAAAGATATAGGCCAAAACCTATGGCGTGGTGCGGCGCGAAGCACCGTGCAAGACACCGTACTAGTGATAATAATAAAATACGTTAAACATTGGCACAAAAACCTTAAATTACCGAAATGGGACCAAATATTTGTCAGTATGGGACCAAATTGAAATTGGACCACTTGATAAGCAGTATGTAGCATTCAATAAAAAAAATTAAAATCGGTTCACACTCGAATTGAGAACCTCCTCCGGTTAAAAAGGATTCAGGTGCCATGCTAGAATTTGAATAGTTAATCTATTTATATCGCTCAACGGTTTTTGACGACCATTTCTACTGTTTTATTATAGACTATATTATATATGTAGTTTAATTATTATTATTATAATTTGACTGTTTCGGTGGCGCGGTCGGGTGGTCGGTAGTGCATCCGCTTTCGACGCCAGAGTCTCGGGTTCGATTACCGGTCGGGACAAACTTTGTGTAATGACACATACATTTGCGCCGATATCTGGGTGTTTCCTATGTATAATATGTTTACAAATTATATAAATATTTATATAGGATCTTAACGAATAAATAGTTTCATTACAATAAATCGATACAACTGTAACAGTTAGCCATTTTGTTCCATAACTACAAATAAATTGAGTATCTATTTATATCAGTTTATCTAGTACTAATATCACAAGCTTTGCTTAGTTTGAGACTAGATGGCGATGTGTGAATTGTCCTAACATATATTTTATCATCTTAAACTCTCAAATATTATTAATAGAAAGTTTTTTTAGCAATGTTAACATGCTTTTGCTCACAAGAATACTTATTAAGAACATTTATGCCGATGTATTCATAATCATTATTACACGTTGTAATACTTAAGCATTCTCGTTACCTTTTCTCTCAATCTAAAGTGAATGATCGGAATGATTACGTGAGTTACCACTTAAAAGGTAACAGTTGCAAGTCAAGTAGACTCAAGTTTACTGTTCCCGCTCAAATATTAAGATTTTGGCGGGCTGAAATGAAATGAGGTTATTAAATGACTCTTACAAACTTCAGTAAGTAGGTACTTACAATAAAAATTATTATTGCTTCTATATTAACATGTCCTGCAACATTTGCAAAGCAATAGATAGAACCGAGAGAAAGAACCTGGCAATAAAACTCACGGTCACTCTTTTTCTATAACTGACAGCTGCTTCATTGTAATAATAATTGTCGTTGGGGTTCAGACTATTGTCAAATTTAAATTAGTACATCCGTTCGGCTGCTTCAGATACAATAGGGACTTGGGTTTTGGCAAGCGCATGGTTGGTAGGTAGCCTTTTAGATTACCATAGGCGCTGGGTAAAAACCCAGGACCAGAAGCTCAATTGCAATACCGAACAACGTTCCTTGTCCCGCACCGGGAACTATTTAGTTTAGAGTAACTAGTTCTTCTGTGCGTGAACTATCAAGCGTTTACCTTGACATTGGCAAAATCATCAATGAACGATGGAGCCACGTATCTAAAAGAAGAAGAAGAAAGTTATAAGATCCCTCTTTTTACGTCGTTAAAAATAGCAACACCACGTTAAAACTAAATCTGTTTTCAAATTATTCTGTTAAATAGAATTCTGTATGTTAAGTTACTTTCGTTTTGGCATCGAAGAAAGCCAATTGACATTATGTTTCTGTAATCGTTACAAAGATGACATTACTGTCGGTTCTCGAAAACAATACGTAGGTACCGTATTCTACACACTTTAGAAGCGTTTTCTTTGAACAGCAGCTTTCTACAACAGCTTACTGCAAATTCTCTCTCGATACATGTCCATCCTCATACATAAGTCGGTAAAAGCGAAACAACTACAAACACTCGAATGTTTACAATAAGATCAACAGTAGCGCCTGTCAAGTTCACGCCTGATTTATGCTCACAACTGTTGCGCATGCTCATTCTTTGTGCGTCACATTTGCACGTAGTGTTGCCAAGTTGATGGATTTTCCGCTAAATCTGATGGATTTGGGTCGGGGCTTAACGGGAGAAAATACATTTTAGATTATGGCGACGGATTTTCCTTAAGATCTGACTGATTCAAGTCGAGCCTTAGCGGAAGAAAATACATTTTAACGGAAAGAGTTCTGACGTTCTCCCATTAGGTAGGTACCTACATGATTATGTACAACGAAATTTATAAAAGAAATAACGAACTACGTAGTCATTAACTATTTGTTTAGTTTCGGCATTCGGGAAAAGAAATGGACATGCTGACCTTCTTAACGGTATTTTGAAATAATTATTGGTAACACTGCGCTCGAACACTGCGCTGCGAATTTTCAACATGTTTGTGTGTCGCGGCATTTCATATGTGAAAAAGTTTGGGAAACAATAAGTATTGTTTACTGAGATTTGAGACGCCTTAAGTTGTTCTACATTTAGCTATGTGTGAAAGTATTTAAGAAATAACTTTCTTTGTCTGTAAACAATAGCCAGAGATGTTTTATATCGTCTTTATTCTAGCGTGAAGACATAATTGACTCGGTTTTGGGGGACCGAAGCAATTGGCTTATTTGTGTTTTTTTAATTAATTAATAAATTAACAAATTGCATCCAACAAAATATGTTGGTTTCATAAAGTCTCTTCGTATAAAATTTAAAGGACTGAACTACTTTATTGTCGATTTTCATTAAAATCTGTTGCGTAACTTTTGTTCAAAGAAGTCACAAATATCCAAATATACAAACAAACTTTCCTCTTTATAATATTAGTAGGATATGACTGACGATGTCGAATTCAACAAAATTAATGATTTAAATAATCATTAATTTTTTTTTTTTGCTCAATGTCTGAAGAAGCATTTGTAGCTCAAATATTTTTTGCAGTTAAATAAGTACTTAAGTATACATAGGTACTTACAAGTCTACTAAGTCAGTTCTTTCCTACGTAAATAAGTTTTAAAGAGTTTTTTTTTTTATTTTAGAATAAAACACTCTCTATACTTTATTTAGATATACAGATTTAAGTGTATAAATCACATACACTTTATTTAATAGATTATTTAGATATCGACAATTAATTAATTATTTCGACACTGTCTCGACTTCGAATAACAATAGTTCGACCAGTCATAACCTACTTTGACAGCAAATATTCCGCTGGCGTTAGTTCGACATTACTTCAACAATAACACACACCTTTGAAGAATCTTCCATTTGCACTTGTTTTTAAAAAGATCAAATTTATAGCTTGTACAATAATATTCAAGAATTTCTTAGCCATAAGTTCTTCCATTGTTCGTAAAGTAAACAATTCGATTGTTTAACTTAATACGAGTTGAAAACTGCACTTGTCGAGTAAGTATAAATTGTACGTACACAAATCAATCAGTACAGAACATTAATGTTCACAAACTTGGATTCAAATAAATAAATGACTTGTAAATTTATTTCCATATAAAATAAACAGAAACGCATATTGGCAACGAGGTTAAACAATGTAGTGAATACCTGCAATAAAACTGTGTGCAGATATTTTGTCGCGTATTTTATGCAAGTTTATGAAGCAACTGGGTTACTTATTGGTCAGTCAGTTTTACTTTATCAATTTAACTATCCAAAACAATGAATATTATTTCTCCTTCACTCAAAATAACATACTCGTACTTAGGTGCTAGTGGATTTTCATAGTCACTAGAAAATCCTCAGTTCAGACAGGTACTCCGACGCGTTTCAGGGTCAGTTGCCCGATTAGTTGAGTAAATATACGGGTTTGAGAAAATCCTAGGCTTGAGGTTGGAATGAGATAGGTACGAGACTAATCCGTCTAGTCTAGACAACCAACAAAAATAAGAATAGATAATAGCAATAGAAAGGTTTCCAGAGATTTATTAAAACAAACACGATTTTTCAATCACTTTTTTCGGAAGACACTACACAGAACAAGAATGTCAATAATAGAGTAATATTTTACAGTACCTATTAGATACTTTTTTTTTAATTCCGTGGCCCGAGGTCGCGGCTTCTCTCACGTCTGATGCCGGGCGCCTCTGGTTCACACGCAGAAGATATTTTCAGTGGCGCCCGGCGGATTAGAGATACTTTCATTTGTATTTGTTGAATTTTTCTTTTGTATTCGTTGTTTTTTTATAATTTTCTTTCTTGAGTGTTTCGCTCGCATTGTTGCTACTTTCTATTATATTAATTGTTATTTTTTTATTTATCAAGAATAAGTAGGTACTTATCGCCATCCAACGTGGCAACACACCCAGCATTCTGGGAACCTTTACAGTCGGCAATGACGCGGAGGATTTTTGAAACGAAATTTTCTATTGTAAATTTTAGTATACCTATAAATCATATAATTATGTATATTGTAATTCTTATTGTATCTAATTATATCATGTATTTATTAGTATGTAAGCCTTCTCCAAAAGTGTAAAAATAAAATTAAAACAATAGTAGATTGTTAACCAAGGGATGAAAGCTTCCCATTTCTGACGAGATATTTTGGCGCTCGAACGTAGTGAGAGCGCCAACAGTTCGAGGCAGAAATGGGTGTTTTCACCCGAGTTAAACACTCTACTTTTCATTTCGAATACGAGGAAAGCAAATAACAGTCAAATAAATAAAATTATAACAATAGAGATTGATCACGTATCAAGTATTGTACTGCCCATCTATTTTTTAATTTTTGTTTAACATTCGCACTTTTTTCATGGCAGGCAAGTCTTTCGATCATACCGCCTTATCATTAGTTATATTTTTCCATACAAAATAGTCTTCAGTTTTTTAATTTCTCCAGGTAATGTTTTGAAGCCCTATAGAGTATTTTTTTATTATTTGAGGCGTTACGGCGGGCGATTTAGTCAGTTTTAGTCGGAGTCTCAACATTAAAATACTGAGTAGAATACTCAGTATTTTAAGGTATAACTGTCGAAATAATTATTGTTTGTGCTATTTACGTTTTATTTTATTGTAACTCAACTCTTTTTTGTTTATCATTCAAAAACCAGAATGTTTTATTGACTTAATCGAACTTTGGCGGTATACGTTTTATGCCATCGCCACAAGATATGATGATTTTTTTTTAGTTTCCCGCCCTAGGGCCGAAATGTATCACTTTCAACATGCATATTTTTTTTTTTTCCGCGGCCATTCTAACGACCGTTGCCGGACGTCTCTGGTTACAAGCAGAACGTATTTCCAGTGGCGCCCGGCGGAACCCGCATATTAGATAAGCAATGACCCACTTTCAGAGCATGACAGATGAAAATAAATAAACATACGTTATTTCAGCTCTCAAATTCTTGAAAAGAAAAAACGACTAGGTTTTGATTTGGAATTCTCTTTTCTTTCGAATTGGTAAAGTTCTTTTTGAAATTACTGGATCGCAATGTAACTTATAGAAGTAACCGACCGTAGTATGCTTTGCCAAAAAAGTTTAGCCATAATACAAGTGTCCCCTACTTAACTTTTCATTATCTGTGAGTCCTTTTCCTATCTCCAAAATTACCTCATTGTTGTTCGAGTTGTACACTATACACTTACCAGTTAAGATGTTTTGGAAAATTTGAATGTGTTCAGCGACTTTTGGTGCCGACTGTACCTATGCCAACCTCGCCTGCAAGTCGAGTACCTAAGTTGCCTGTGAAATCCATTATTATTGAAAACCGAATGGAAATCCCCCTCCGTTATCTTCGGACATACCTAATCGTGTACATTTATAGACAATGATAGACAAGAACTGAAAAAAATAGTGTTGTGAGTGATATTGAATTTGCTTTTATAACAAAGTCTATATTATATTATGTGTACATTTAGAAATATATAAGTATGTTTATCAGTTGTCTAGATCCCATAGCTTATAAAACGCATGCCCCCCTGCCTGTAAAACGCATTAGTATGTAAAACCCCATTTTTGGTTACAACGCGTTGTAACTAATGGCCTCTGTTACAATGCGTACTAACTAATTGAATACCAGTTAAAACTAGACAAACTACGTTTAAGAATAAAATAATAGTAGTTTATGAAAAACAGTTACATAAAGAGGGGGGAGTTACATAAAGAGGGGTATTAGCACAAGAGGGCGAGTTTCTTTATAGTATAGTACATGTACAGTAACAGTTCTCTCAAGTCGCCATTCCCTATGTTATTAGATTTATAAAACTACGCACCGGGTTTTGATGCGTTTTCACTAATGGGTAGAGTGGTTCTCAAGGAAGGTTTTTGGGTACATGATTTGTCCAGCGGGTGAATTCGTCTTAAGCCCCCCATATACAGGACGATTCATCGTTACGATCCATCGCTTTAGACCGATCGAAACGACGGATCTGTATGTAATGTATGTTACGATCGTTAACGATTTACTTGATCGCAGACGACATCGAAGATCGCAACAAAAACCCATGCAATCATGAATATCGTAACGATGAATCGATAGTGTATTGGCTCTTGCGATCGAATATTTACATGCGAATACTGATATCGATTTAATAGCCATTTCTTAACCCACACTTTTCTAGGTTTTCTTATTTTCTTCTGTAACATAATCAAAGTTACCGCCACAGACGAGAAAAGAAGTTCGTTTTCCATTTTACAGGATACGTATTGAATTTTTGAGCACGTCTTTATCGTTCCATTTCAAATGTATAAATGATCGATCGTAACGACCAATCGTTTCGTGTATGAGCGGCAACACTACAGAATACAGATCAATCGTTTCGATCGGTCGGTAGCGATGGATCGCAACGATGAATTGTACCGTATATGGGGGACTTTAGGCGTCCGCTAGTAATAAAGAAAAGACACATTACTTCCTATATTATTATCATTAAAGTAGGTACTTAAAGATTAGTAGTTAAGCATGGTTAAGACCAACGAAAATAGCAAGTTAAATGAGTCTTACGAATTTTAAGGAGGTTATGCTTAGTTTAAACTATATTACGCATAACTGTCACGCAATTTAAATGTGAAGTAATATACACCACATTACAATTTAAATTTAATTTCTTGGCAGTGATAGTAAACATCGGTTTAAGTTATGGACAATGTATTTACTGACAGCATAAGATGTTGTTAGAGATTCCAGAAGACTTTTAGTAGGTACAGAATTAGAATTTTGTTACAAGTATAATCTGTATAATCTAGAGCCTAATTCAAATCTATAAACAATAAAAGAGAAATGTATGCATAGGTACTTGGTCTCCATAATTATGATCACGTACTAATAATTACTTTATGGCAATTTATGTTTGTCACTCTTTCATGCAAAAACCATCGTCACTCTATGGATTTTATTGTTATAATTAATCTGAATACACTCCTAGAGCAGTATAATACTAGAAGATACTTTTAAATCTTCATCTGCACGCGGTGCACCTGCTGTGGGATAGATGAGACTCTGGGAAGAATACTCAAAGTACGGCAACCGCAATATTTCCCTATTACGTGGGAACAACGGTGACTGACGAAATGTGCATGTTATGAACTCCTTTGTCTACCCTATAGTAACTAAAGTCATGATTCTAAGATATACTATGTAATAAGTAGAGAGGCTCGTGGTCTAGTGGTAACCGACAGTGTTAACACATTGCAAAGGTTAAGCAACATCTAAGCCGTCGGTCCCGGTTGTCATACGAACATCTATGGCAGACGTTAGGGGTAGTTGGAGGCGTAAATAAAAAATCCGACCGGTCTAACTACAGAACTTCGATATCCCCATGGGTTGTGGAGGTCAGATGGCAGTCGCTTCACGGAAAATATCGAAGTTCAGCCGAATCGCAGTTAGAATGGAAAGCCGACCCCAACTGAGATGGGAAAAGGCTCGGTGAATGACTATGTAATAAGTAAATCCAGTTTTAAGTCTACTCTACAATCTTTGTAAATCCAAGTGGAACTAACAATCATGTTTATATTTATTTCAGGCAACCCCAACGATAAAATCCTATACGGCCGTCCGAACAAACGTCGAAGCGCTTCGTTCCCAGCCCCCAGATCCTTAGATCGGCGAAACTCGCTGAGAATCTTTGGATCATCTAGCAAGTATCTGCAGAGGTGTGCCTCAACGAGGAGCCTGCATCACAAGAATGTTCATACCACCGATAGTTCGTCATCCACCGATTACCCACCGAGTGTTGAATCTGCATCGCCTAGTGAGTTATAATTTAATTATTACGTCCAATGATAAGGGGCCTTATCAACATCTCCAGAGGCCAAGTCATCCTCGTATGCGGTGTAGCTGCTGACAGGACAGACGAGGCAATAACAATAATATCCACTCAAAGTGCCCAGAAACGACAATAGGCAAATAATGAGTATAATGAACATCTCTGTCTAGCCCTTAGGGCATTAATACGTTATTTTATTTTATAAATAATGTATGTGTCTAAATTTCAATACACCAGAAATAACAGGAACAAGGGGTATTAACCGAAAAATTAAGCTTTTGGTTGTTAAAAATGCCGATTCAAGGATGTCAAATTCTACCACAAGCCTGATATGGACTCAAACCACCAATATTCCAATCGATTCCAGATATTCAAATAAAGGATCGATAACTATAAAAATTGAAAAATTTGTTATAAATTTTCCAGAAAAAGCGTCCCTGCTGTCCCGCTTATTCAGACGAAGCGGTCGCAGCAAGCAGACGCGCGCGATGAGCACGTTCTCTGCTCAGTTCCCGCCCACCGAGTGGTTCAACTCCAAGGCGGTGCACCTTCACTGTGTCGCCACGCAGACCAATTCCAAGGTACACACATTGCTTATTCCCTCCCATACTCACTACATCTCGTAGTAGCTAACTTAGAGTCAGAGTCATACCCGAGGGAAACTGATAATGTTCAAGCTAAGAACATTTTTTTTACAAAGTTGTTAAGGTGCTGGCTGACAATAGATCTGATTATTAATGACAATATCATAAAAACTAATGATAGAATTATTTTCAACTTTTTAGGAGTCCCTGCAGAGTCAAACATCATTCGTGTCATCTTACTACGACGGTTCGGAGATTAGTAATCGGTCTTCGACGCTGCCACGCCGACACAAACGACACCTATCCACCGAGTCAGGCTTGGCAGGCTCTATGAATTACGATCATTCGCCTGTAAGGCACTCTAGCCCCAGTTCTGGGAGCCTCCCCAGATCGACATTAAGCAGAAGCTCCACTAATAAAACCATCTTGGACCATTTCGGATCACCACAACGGAACAGCGACCCTAAACTGAGGGACAGCCCCAGCGGTAGTCTAAGAAGGGTAGACTACTCAAATTCAGATAACATTATGTCCACCAGTGGGCCTTCAAGTCTAGAAAGTACAGCTCCACTTCGAACACCCCGAAAGGATGTCAAAAATGGTCAGTTGGATCAAAACTCTCCAATAAAAAGAAGCTACTATACTAGCGGAAGTAGCGGCCATTCAAGTCTAGAATCCCATATATCAGATCGCACATTGAAGCCTTCACCTAGTCATAGCAACGGGCACGGAGCGCCCGGCCTCAGCAGAGCACAATCACTTGTGAAAGTACAAAGTCTACAAAGCTCACCTAAAAGCCTGCACAAATACAGAACGAAACCACCTCTCGTCGGTGGTGAAACGGTAAAAAACGGTAACATATCACCCAAAGGTTTGCCAAAAAACTGTCCAAGTACACCCAAAAAAGCCGCAACCCCTCTGCATAAGTCCTTAGGGTCAAAGGTTGAAAACCCGTCAACTGCCATGCTGGCCAGTTCCAATTCTAACAACTCAATCACACTAAAGGTCACCACGAATACTATCTCTCAAAACGGTGGGGGTACTAACACAAAGGTATATGTACAAAATTCCCCAGTTAGATCGGTTATCACTTTTGAAAATGGTAAAGTAACTGAGACGACAAATGGAAGCAATATTTATATAATCAACGATGATCGACAAGTTGTATCTGTATCCCAAAATGGTGTATCAAACCAAACTACAAACAATCCCACAGAAACATCATTCGATGTTACTGTTGAAAAAAATAAGCAAAAGTACCAAGAACCTGAGCCTATCAAAGTACAAGAGAATAAGTTTAATAAAAATTCAATTAACGACACGGGTATGAACAATAATCGTAAGCTTTCTTTACAAATAAATGGTGGAACTAATAACAATAGTTTTGTGTACAAAAATCAGTTGAATAATACCAATAATGAGGTTGCATCGAACCCCGCATCGCCCGCCATACATAATAATATTAATAATCTGGATACAACCGCCAACAGTAATCCTTCGACGCCAACTAAAAGTTACGATAATATTATAGGATCGTTGGGCAGTTTGAGGTATCAGAAGAATTCATTATCATCAGCTAACAGCGGTATGCAAACCAATATAAATTCTAACAGTGAGTTGAAAAGCGTCGATCTGTTGAAGAAGGCTGCTGCGCTACAAATGCTTAATGGTCTACCGAACGTAAATAACAGAGTCAGTACAGATTCCATAGCAAACCTTCTAACAAAAGCCATGGACCAGAAACCAACAGTCCTCGGCTCAGAGCCAAATTTAGCTTTGAAGAACCAGGAGCCAATAAAGGATATAAATATGTCAGCGGAAAAACTCAACTGCTTAGAGAATAAGCAGAAAAGGTATAGTCTTAGTCAAGAGAGCAAGAAGGAGAACCAAGATTTCTACAATTTTCCAAGCTTAAGCGATTTGAGCTTTAATTTTACGAGTTTAGCTGCTCAGAAGATATTGAAAGGCGTTAGTATAAACAGTGTTGACACACTTGTAGAATTAAATATGGCGGCTAATACAGAAAAGCAGAATAATCGTGAAGTAGCTGCCGTCTGTACGGATTTTGGTCTTGTATAGCAGTTAACGTATAATATATTTTGTTGTAAAATGTACAATAGTAGACATAACGCAGTATGATTATTATAATAAGGTATTCATAACGTCCTTGTATCACGTCCTAAATATGCAATATGTTACATATTTAGTTCGAACAATTACTCGTTTAAGAATTTTGTATCTACCCTAACCAATTACGAAATTTTTCTTAAACGAAATATTATTACTATAATATCAAATTTTTGTTCGTCTTACTAACTTATTATCATCAAAGGTATCAATGTAGAAATTATTTAACACATATAAAAGTAATCGTAAAATATATAATTGGAAGTACTTAGTTCGTAACTCGTTTAGGAGACAATAAATTCGAACATCTGTGAGAATAAAACGGTGGCCTAAAAACATTACATGGAAAATTAGTGCCTAATTCTATCTAAATAGAATTGTATTTCAAATGTAGTCAATACTGTAGTTTTTCACTATTCCGTAGTAGGCTTACTGTGTAATATGTGTTGTAGGTTCTGTAAAGAAAAAAAAATTGATTCCCTCCAAATCATTTATGTTTGTGCCATCAGAATGCCCATATTATATGACCTGTCATATTTTTTTAAATATTTTTCTATAGCATTGTGCAAATAGCATAAGAATGGTACAACTCGAAGATATTAGCAAACTCCTTGTATTGTAAAGCTAAAGAGTTAGTTTTGAACGTGCTAATTGAGCCGACAAGTGTAAATCGTTTGTGCGTCTACTCCTCCGAAACGGCTCGACCGATTTTGACCAAATTTGGCATGCTGGTCGACATCATACCCGGGAGTGCATATCTCTGAAATTATGAAAATAGAGCTGACCACGGAGGAATAATCACCGAAAAACCAGATGATTAAATGGTTGCCATGGAAACACGTGCGTCAACAATGAAAATAGAATTTAACATTTGCTCCGCTCAGCATTGCATACCTAGTAATATCAGAACTACTGATTTGATTTGAAATAATATTTTTGTGTTAAATATTCCATTTGTTGAGGAAGGTTCTAGACTTCGCGGGCCTCCGCGGTAACAATACTTAAATCCAGTGAAATTGTTAAGCGGCTATACACCTGCTGCAGGGGCAATCTAGGGAATGACCCTAAATTGGCACCATAATGAGAGTGATGAGTGTAGGTAAGCAGGGGCAATTTCCTAGTAGTGTAGAGATCCTCCCACGACCGCCATCCCTGCGATCCTGCCACGACTGCTGCAGGTGTGTGTGCTTTGTGCCTTGAGCGTTTATGCTGGCAAAACAAGCAGTCAGTCTGGTCAATGCGTAAAATGGGCAACCTTCTTCCAGTTAAAAGGTTAGGAGTACAAACTAGGATATTTTACATCCAGTAATAAGAATTTCTAAGGAATGATTTAATCTTATAAATGTCATGTATTAAGTGCCATAAAACCATAGAATTACATAATGACGGTGAAAATATTGAATGGGAAATAGGTATTAAATCATTTCATTGGGGAAAGTATTTGCTGAAATTGTGAATGAATGCAAAGGGTATTTATTCATTAGGACAAATAATTCCGAAGTCATATCGCAATTACCTAGTATAAAACTGTTATAACGCCATTTGTAAAAATATTAACAATATAAGATGATGCTTTATGTAATTTTGTTTTATTTCTGTCCAATTATGATAAGTATAGGGGAGAGGTGCCGTGAAAGGTCGACTGCTTCGGTGGCGTGGTCGGTAGTGCATCGGCTTTCGACTCCGGAGTCACGAGTTCGATTCCCGGTCGGGACAACCTTTGTGTGATGTCACATACATTTGTGCCGAATTCTGGGTGTTAGTGTTTCTATTTACAAAATAAATTTGTATATAAGTATTTATGTTACAGCTAATACCCGAAGTGCGGCTGCACCTAGTTTTAGCCGGTTAGAACTAGGTGTAACCTAACCTAATCTAACCGACTAAAACTAGGTGTAGCCGCACTTCGGGCGGCTAAAACTAGGTGCAGCCGCACTTGTGGTATTAGCCGTAACATTTATATCAGTTTATCTAGTACCACTGGTAGTCTATCAGGAACATATTTTTGGGCCTGTCGTGTTAGTTGAATTATTTTAAACTAGGTGGCGTTACGGGTAATGGTTCATAATATTTAAACAATATCTTTCGTTTTAGTCAGGAATTCCATTCCAGGATAATATATCTATATTTTAAAAGTTTTTCTACGATTAAATAAGTAGTTTTCGGGTCTTTAAAACTCCAATTTTTTTTTTTTTTAATAAAATGTCATCACAGCGCTACGGTACACGTGTCGGCTAGAATAGGTACTGCTATAAATTTGGCTGGCGATGGTTTGTCATCAATAACTCTTGCTAAAGCACAGATAGATGTCGCTGATATTAAAATTGAATAAGCCCTCTGGTTACGTAACTTTTGCACAATAGGATAATATTATTATAATATAGATATACATTTTCACCTATTGATACCTATTTATATTTATTTTGAAGCAACTTAATAATAAAAACAATAATGAAATACCTACATACTTGTCTTGAATAAAAAAAAAACAAGAAAAAACTGGCCAAAAAAAGAACAAAAAACTATATAGTCAAATTGAGAACCTCCTCCTTTTTAGAAGTCAGTTGAGAATATAAAGAATTTGTTAACAAAAACAAAAACTAATTTCCTAGGATTTGAACCCGAATCATCTTTGATGTTTGTAGTATGTTAAATATTATATCCAGTGTCATGCACCTACGCTATTTATGGAATTTAATCTAATGGTGAAATACTGTAATACAACACAAACGGGGAAATGATTCGGTAATAATATAAAATTTTATAGTGAATGTTTCTTGTAGTTTTAGCCCTAAAAATGCCTCTTTCATCGCTCCAGTGTGACTGCTATATTATTATAATGATATAGAGGTAGCCTGTTTTCAACCGACTTCCAAAAAAGGAGGAGTTAAGGTGTTTGATACCTCATATCTTTGGACTGGGTGAACGGATTTTGAAATTTATTTTTTTAATTGAATGGGACTAATTCCCGAATGGTCCTATTTCAATTTGGTCTCATTCTGACAATTATTTGGTCCCATTTCGGTAATTTGAAGTCGGTCGAGTTGTTGAGTCAATTTTAGACGTGCTTTATTTTTCCAAGGGCGTACACAGAGATATATTTGCAGAGTTTTCGCCACATACTACACCGATTTTAAGGGTTTACAAATATGTAACTACTTAGCCTAGGTAGGTTAGGTAGCTAAAGTAAAAGTAGCTAGGGGTTGCTCTCAGGGAAAGTACCTACTTTCCAAACCAACCTCATCTGCCGCACGACCGATCAACAGACGTGGCTGTTCTGACAAACATAAAGTTCGTGGAAATATCTGGCTAGGTAGGTAGCTACCTATATTGTGCGTGTCGGTGTCGACCGTGTCGAGCGCGCGCGTGCAACTGCCGAGTGCCTAGATGCCGAGTTTGAGTTGTTCGCGCGTTGTGCGTTTTGTTCATGTACTTTTTTGGTTGACTTACATACTAAGTGACGCTCTCGGCTCTGCCCGCGTGGAATGACTTATTGATTGACGATGTTCTTTTCGTTTTAGCCGATTTAGAGGAAACAAAGTCAATTTGCACACATACATACAAACAGGGTAAGCAGAGGTGCATTATACACCCACAAATTGCCAGTAATTTGTTGATCCCACGTACCTAATATGGGCAAGCCTATTGCCGTTGCCGGGTACTATAGAAAATCCATAACTACTCTGTAATTTAAGCCAGGACAGATGTTACATACATACATACATACCTACAACTAATAATAATCTTGGCAGTTCGAGCTTAGTGTCCTTATTCTGTCTGTAAAAACTGCAAGAATAGACTAGTATAGACAGATAAAAAGTCAGACAAAAGTAATAAATAAAAATACATTGCCCTGTTTTATTAATTATTAATTTTATTTATCGCCTACTCTTAATTTTACCTCGCTGCGTCATTCATTCCTAATTAGTCTCATCACTTACCGGCTTAATTTACTTAAATTAATTAGTATTATAATATAATATATATATAAAATAATATATATAATATTAATTACACGATTTGTACTTAACATTTTATTAATTACTAGTGGTCGCCCGTGACTTCGTCCGCGTGGTGATTTGGATTTTTTCCCTTTCCCGTCGCGCCGCGTCATATTTTGAACAATTCACACAATATCTTTATAAATTGTAGCCTATGTGTTATTCTGATGTAGAAGCTATATTATTGTAAATACATACATACATACATAGCATCACGCCTTTTTCCCCGAAGGGGTAGGCAGAGGTGTGCAAACACACCCACATCTCGCCAGCTATGTTAGGTCCCATGTAATAGGGGGCGAGCCTATTGCCATTTACCGGGCACAAGTTCCAGACTCTGGGATAATTATCTGGGTAAAATTCTAAAGAGAATTATACATTATCCACCAGACCCGGGAATCGAACCCGAGACCTCGAGTGTGGCAGTCCGTACATAGTACCATTGTGCCACCGAGGTAGTCGTTGTATGTCGTTGTATGTCGTAGTATTATTGTAAAGTTTCATCAAAATCCGTTCAGTAGTTTTTACGTGAAACAGTAACAACATCCATACATACAAACTTTCGCATTTGTAATATTAGTAGGATATAGAGGTTTTTTTTTTTTACTCCGCGGTCCAAGGCCACGGCCGCTCTAACGTCCGTTGCCGGGCGTCTCTGGTTACAAGCAGAACGTATTTCCAGTGGCGCCCGGCGGAAGGATATAAAGGTAGCCTATTTTCAACCGAATTCCAAAAAAGGAGGAGTTAAGGTGTTTGTTACCTCATATCTTTTGACTGGGAGAACAGATTTAGAAAATTATTTTTTTAATTTAAAGGGTCTAATTCCCAAAATGAAATAGGACCACCTATTTCAATTTGGTCCCATTTCGGTAATTTGAAGTCGGTCGGGTTGTTGAGTCAATTTTTTGACGTGCTTTATTTTTCCAAGGGCGTGAGCAGAGATATTTTATATGCACAGTTTTCGCCACATACTGTACCTATCTTCTATACTTATAATAAATCTGTAGAAGTGAAAATTCTGTACATTGAAAATATCAAAAAAAATAAATGGCAGGGTGTGTTACTAGACCGACACCGAACCCAAAAATGTGAAAAAACAATTTTTGTCTGTCTGTCTGTCTTTTTGTTCAGGCATCACGCAAAAACTACCGGTTCGATTACGATGAAACTTGGTATAATTATTCTTTAATATCCTGGGCACCACGCTGGGTACTTTTTATCCCGGAAAAGTATATACAATAAAAAACAAACTTAATTTTGCGGTTCGGTCCCTAGACCCGATTACTGTACCAACCGCAAGTAATAAGTTTGTCGTAGGTTACGTAACCCGCAGTGGAGTTCACTTAGGGGCGCTGCACACGGCTAAGATACTATAATATTTTATCTTAGGATACAATTTCGCTCAACAGTTATCTATATCTATACTTATGATAAATCTGTAGAAGTGAAAATTCTGTACATTGAAAATATCAAAAAAATAATGGCAGGGGGTGTTACTAGACCGACACCGAACCCAAAAACGTGATTAAAAACAATTTTTGTCAGTCTGTCTGTTTGTTCAGGCATCACGCAAAAGCTACCGGTTCGATTATGATGAAACTTGGTATAATTATTCTTTAATATCCTGGACATCACGCTGGGTACTTATTATCCCGGAAAAGTATATCCTCCTAAGACCTAAGATTTTGAAATTCACGATGTTATAAAAACCGAAATTCCTTAACATAGGCAAAATAGCAATATCTATTGAGTCCTGATTATCGCGAAATGACAGATGTCATTATAACCGATCGTTCTATGTATAGAACAAATTAGTTGTTTTTAAATAAAATATCTGTGTTTAAAGGAATACAATATTTTCACTCCCACATATATGTTTCCTGCTCACACGCACCTAGTGTAGCGCGATTGGTGCATCAGTCTGTCGCCATATTAGTTTTATTCGGCTACGAGCATGTGACAATGGCGGGTCGTCATCAACGAGGTAAGTAAATCTAAAAATATTTGATAAAAATACTAAAATTTTGTAGGACAATTGATGTTAATTTTATTCTAAAATACCTAAATAATGTCTTTAATGTATTATTTTTTCAAATAGTGCCGCTGAATTTCAGTATTTTTGAGGTATATTGTTTTGTTCTTTATAAAGTGTGTTCGGTCATTACTTTTATAATTACGTAAGTATTTTGTTCTTTAGAAATCACTTTCGGTCTAAATTACTTTATCAACGGCATTTTTTTATCTTAGCGTTACGCGAGGAAGACATAGACCAGCTCCTAAATGAGTCTGAAATAGAAAATTGTGAAGATGATGAAGATCCAAACTATCAAGAGCCTGAAAATTCTCGTGGCCGTAACGAAGATTCGGAAGAACAAGATACCTCGAGCTCAGAAGACGAGAATGATTTTCAACATTCTAACAGTGGGCAGGTAAGGACTCGTGGTGCCTCAACACGCAGGACCCGGGGAGTTCGAGTGCGAATCTCGTCAGTACGCACACGAGGTGGAGTGCGTAGCCGAAATGCTATTCGAGGTGTACGTACACGGGGTGGAGTGCGTAGCCAAAATGCTATTCGAGGTGGAATGCGTAGCCGAAATACTATTCGAGGTGTACGTACACGGGGTGGGATAAATCAACAAAATCCTCCTCCAAATACTTGGACTAGATCAAGCTTTACTAAAGAATTGCCGGTTATGGTACAGCCATCTTATCAACCTTCCGAATTTATGCCATCGCTGATGGAGTACTTTTGTGAATACATTGACGATGATTTATTAAATTTAATTATTACTAAGACTAACCAAACTGCAAAAGAAAACAGAGGAAGAAGTTTAAATTTAACTCTAGGTGAATGTAAAGCGTTTATTGGCATAACTATGATAATGGGATGTATTGGCTACCCACATATTCGCATGTACTGGAGTGAGAAATATGCTGTACCAATTATAGTGAGAAGCATGGTGCGAGATCGATATTTTCTTTTAAGAAATTCTCTTAAGCTCGTATATGACAATGATATTTCTCCTGAGATGAGGGCAGTTGATATGCTATGGAAAGTTAGACCATTGCTAACACACAGAATCGGAATCAAAAAATTTCTATTGATGAAATGATCATACCATTTACTGGCGCTTGCCCGATGCGTCAATATTGCCCCGGAAAACCGAACCCCACTGGGCTTAAAGCTTTTATTCTTGCAAATCCAAATGGCTTGGTGTGTGATATATTAGTTTATCAAGGCAGAAATACTATAACTGATAGTCAGTTTAATTTGGGCGAGAGCGTAGTTCTAACTTTGATGGAAACTCTAGTGCCAGGGCATATAATATACTGCGATCGATTCTTCACCAGTATTAGGTTGATAGATGAGTTACACAAACGAGGATTTTATTGTGCTGGGACTATTATGAAGAACCGTTTGCCTAGATATGTAACAGAGAGCTTAAAGACCGACAAGGATTTGGCAAGAGAGGGTAGGGGCAGCTATGACGTCCTTGTTAGGAACGACCAGCAAATAGCTATAACTAAATGGTATGACAACAAACCTGTAATGCTGTTGTCCAACATACACGCCGCAGAAACCGTAGATGAGTGTAGGCGATACGATAGGAAATTGCGCAGATATGTTCAGGTACCAAGACCAGAGATCGTCAGAGAATATAATAGCAATATGGGAGGCGTAGATCTCACTGACAGGATGTTAGCCGTATGTCCCTCAAGAATGCGCACTAAAAAATGGACTGTAAGATTCATGTCACACTTCATTGACTTATCTGTTGTCAACGCCTGGATAAAATTTAAAACACACCAAAAACTGCAAGGAATACATTTACACAAGATTATTCAACTTCGTGCATTTAAGCAACTTCTTGAAGAGAAAATATTAGATGATTACCTGCTTTCTATGAATGAAAATGCAGTTGCAGAGGACTTTGGAGATGTTAATAATACCCCAAAGAGGGGTAGGCCTCCAGTTAAACGAATTCCATCAAATGCATTCAGGAAACATGGATCTTTTCATTTACCTGTAATGGGAACCTTACAACGTAGGTGTAGACAGAAGGGCTGCCAAATGAAAACTACAGTTAACTGTACTGCTTGTGATTTACCCCTTTGTTTTACTGCTAAAAGAAACTGTTACTTAGACTTTCACACTACAATTTCTAACTAAGCTTTTATTCTTGCAAATCCAAATGGCTTGGTGTGTGATATATTAGTTTATCAAGGCAGAAATACTATAACTGATAGTCAGTTTAATTTGGGCGAGAGCGTAGTTCTAACTTTGACGGAAACTCTAGTGCCAGGGCATATAATATACTGCGATCGATTCTTCACCAGTATTAGGTTGATAGATGAGTTACACAAACGAGGATTTTATTGTGCTGGGACTATTATGAAGAACCGTTTGCCTAGATATGTAACAGAGAGCTTAAAGACCGACAAGGATTTGGCAAGAGAGGGTAGGGGCAGCTATGACGTCCTTGTTAGGAACGACCAGCAAATAGCTATAACTAAATGGTATGACAACAAACCTGTAATGCTGTTGTCCAACATACACGCCGCAGAAACCGTAGATGAGTGTAGGCGATACGATAGGAAATTGCACAGATATGTTCAGGTACCAAGACCAGAGATCGGCAGAGAATATAATAGCAATATGGGAGGCGTAGATCTCACTGACAGGATGTTAGCCGTATGTCCCTCAAGAATGCGCACTAAAAAATGGACTGTAAGATTCATGTCACACTTCATTGACTTATCTGTTGTCAACGCCTGGATAAAATTTAAAACACACCAAAAACTGCAAGGAATACATTTACACAAGATTATTCAACTTCGTGCATTTAAGCAACTTCTTACAGAGAAAATATTAGATGATTACCTGCTTTCTATGAATGAAAATGCAGTTGCAGAGGACTTTGGAGATGTTAATAATACCCCAAAGAGGGGTAGGCCTCCAGTTAAACGAATTCCATCAAATGCATTCAGGAAACATGGATCTTTTCATTTACCTGTAATGGGAACCTTCCAACGTAGGTGTAGACAGAAGGGCTGCCAAATGAAAACTACAGTTAACTGTACTGCTTGTGATTTACCCCTTTGTTTTACTACTAAAAGAAACTGTTACTTAGACTTTCACACTACAATTTCTAACTATTTTTTCTACCCATTTGTTTTGATATTTATATTTTATTTGAAGTCATGTTGATTTATTTTTTATGTTTTCAAGAATTATTACTTGTAAGGTTAAATGATTATGTTCTCTTAAAAACTTGATCTCACTATGTTTAGCTATTGATTTAAATAGGTAAATGTTTACTAAGTATTTAGTTGCTAATAGTATTTAGAATCGGAAGACTGATGTTTGTGTTTTTATAAATAAGGTTCCTAAGTTGCCAAATAGTGCCATGCTAAAGCTAGTTTTGTAATGTAAAACTTATAAAATTTATTAATGAAAACTTGCTCTTTTTTAATCCTATTTTCCCTTACCTATACATACATATACTGAGACCAAGAGTATTTTTAAAAGAACAAATATAAGTATGATTTTGCTTAGCGAAATTGTATCTTCTCATAGCTGTGAACAATGTTTGTTCCCACAAAAATCCTATGACTTGTTTATTGTAATAGAAATCGCTTATGAATGTTCAGGACTTAACAGTGATATTTATTTTGTACTTTAAGAAGGACACACGGTCTTAAAAGCATCTCGCATATACAATATACAGGACTCAATACCGATAACCATTTTGTTCTTTACAAAGGTAGGTGGGTCCTAAGAGGATATACAATAAAAAACAAACTTAATTTTGCGGTTCGATCCCTAGACCCGATTACTGTAATAAGTTTATCGTAGGTTACGTCACCCGCAGTGGAGTTCACTAAGGGGCGCTGCACACGACTAAGATACTACTAGGTATGCAATGCATGCTGCTGCTGCAAAAAACTGAGCGAAGTGTTAAATTTTCGAACGACAACGATTTATGAGATTTGTTTTGTTGTGTACGATTTTCAATTTTTATGTTCTAAACCACCATCACGCCACACGTTATCACTGTGGTAAGTTTGAAGGAGATCGGTTCAGGCGTTTAGGAGGAGTATGCGGAGATACGAAATACATGAGCCGCCTAAGATTGAGCTTCGCTCAATAATATTTTATCTTAAGATACGATATCGCTCAACAGCTATACATAATAAATCAGTAACTGGTGATCAAGAAGGCTATAACACGCAGGCGGAGCTGCGGGCAACAGCTAGTTATTAAATAAGATTTTAATGAATGATGATGATATTATTATGCTAAGCGAATACTGATACGGGAATACACAACCGTAGTATACCTACCTACTTACAACATATTTATAGGTAAGTACCTACTTATATGTTTAAATAAGAAAAAGACACACAGACACGATGGCTTTATCATAAAATTATTGAATCTCCTCCACCTTCTATTATGTAAGTAGGTACTTATTACCATTTTATTTTATCAAGACAAATGAACAGTCCAAATGTGGGTAATAATAACTAATAATAATCTCCTCTCCAATGAACTCTGATAAGAAGTTAAAATACTGCCATCTATTAGGAAATTATCGGGACAATAGAAACTGTTCATTCATGGGGGATTATAACGTAAAATACTGCCCATCTATTATATATTTTTCGCACACATAATATACCGCCATCTATTACGTATTTTTCGCACACAATACACTGCCATCTATTAGGAATTTATCGAAAATTATTTAGCTAGCCCTAAAGACGCCTTTAAAACGTCGCCAATTCCTTCTATGAGATGGTTCATCTGTACTAGTATAGTATTCTTATATCTGTGCTAGTACTCATTTCACAAGCTCTGCTTACCTAACCTAACCTAACCTAACCTAACCTAACCTAACCTAACCTAACATTTATGCTCGCTGCGCGTCTCGTCGGGCATCTGGAGGGGGCTGGGCCGAATCTTAGCAGTGGCCAATACGGCTTTCGTCGCGGGAGGTCCACCCTTGACGCCGTGTCCCGACTCAGGGACAGCGTCGACGATGCCGTTGGCCAGGGGCAGGTGGTGTTGGCTGTGTCGCTCGACATAGCCAATGCCTTCAACACCCTCCCCTGGCCAACAATTGCCGAGGCGCTGAGGTACCACAACGTCCCGTGGTACCTCAGGCGCATCCTTGCGGACTATTTCGTCGACCGGGCCATAACTTACCCGGCTCGGTCGGCCGTGGTCCGCAAGCAAATGTCGTGTGGTGTTCCACAGGGGTCGGTGCTGGGTCCGCTCCTGTGGAACGTAGGATATGATTGGGTCCTGCGCGGTGCCAATCTTCAGGGAGTCGGCGTACTCTGTTACGCCGACGATACCCTTGTCACCGCGCGAGGACCCACTTTCCGAGACGCTGCCGTGCTCGCCACTGCGGGCACGGCACAGGTCGTCAGTCGCATCAGGGCGCTCGGCCTCAAGGTGGCCCTCGAAAAATCCGAGGCCCTCTTCTTCCATGGGCCTCGGATGAGACCCCCTCGGGATGCCCAAATTGTGGTGGGTGGCACCTCCATCGCTGTCGGGAGGACCCTTAAATATCTGGGTCTCTTGCTCGACAGCCGGTGGGGGTTCGTCGAGCATTTCCGGCAGCTTTCACCAAAGTTGGTGACGTTTGCCGGGATGCTCGGTAGGCTGCTCCCCAATAAAGGGGGACCGGGAAGTGCATGCCGCCGTCTCTACGAGGGTGTGGTACGCTCCAAGGCGCTCTATGGGGCGCCTATTTGGGCGGATGCCCTCAGCGCCGCGAACGTGGTCCAGCTGCGACGACCGCAGCGGATCACGGCGCAGAGGGCTGCACGGGCGTACCGCACCGTGTCTTTCGAGGCGGCGTGCCTGTTGGCACAAAGTCCCCCTTGGGATCTCGAAGCAGGGGTCCTTAAGAGGGTCTACGAGGAGGGCGCCATGGTGCGACAACAAGGAGGTCGCCCGTTGCCGGAGCAGGTCAATCGCTGGAGACAGGAGGCTCGCGACGATCTGTTCCGGCAATGGGCCTTGAGATGTGCGGCTCCGACCGCGAGCCGAGTGCTCGTGGGGGCCATCGGTCCCGTGCTCCGCCAGTGGGTGGAGCATGCGCAGGGGGCTCCGACCTACTTCCTCACCCAACTTCTCACGGGTCATGGCTGTTTTGCCAAATTCCTGTGGGAAGTGGTGGGGATCCTGTCGGAGCCCGTTTGTCATCACTGCGCAGGCGGCGCCGTAGATACGGCGCAGCATACGCTCGCTGTGTGCGCCGCCTGGGACACGCAGAGGTTGGCCCTCACGGGCATCATCGGCAGTGTAGGTTCGCTGCCGGCCGTCATTTTCTCTATGGCCGGCAGCGAAGAATGTTGGGCCGCCGTCGCCTCCTTCGCTCGGGAGGTGATGGCGGCAAAGAGAGAGGCCCTGCGGGAACGGGAGCGTGCAGGCCGCACGCTTCCGCCCCGCCGGGCACCAGTCAGGGGGCGACGGCGTATTGCATACGCCCAAGCCCCCGACTGATAGGGCCGTGGGTGGTGGGTCGGGGGGCCCACCGCTCACGCGAAAGGCCCTGAGGAGTCCGACGCCCCTTATGTGTTTCGGGGGCGTCGCTTCTATGTTGATTGGGGGGGTTAGGCCCCCCGTGTTGAGCTCGAAAGAGCGCCCCTTTGCCGGGCCGCCGTTGCTTAACAGTTTCTGTCTATCCGGCGGCCCGGCTAAGGCGAAGGAGAAACACCGTGGATAGGTTTTAGTGGGTAGTCCGGCCCGTTTTCCATCCAAGGGCCGGGAGTCCCACACGAAGCCGTCTCGCTTCCCCCCGCAGCGAGACGGTGAAGTGCGTAAAAGCATCACCGACCACGTAAAAAAAAAAAAAAAAAAAAAAAAACCTAACATTTATATTTGTTATTTATTTAATTTAAAATAGGGACAAAAATATTTAGTGAACGATTTTAAAGAACATTGAGTAGAAATAATTTAAAAATATTAAAATGTGTAGCAGATTCCACCAAGTGCGATCAATCGATAGTAAAAATAAAAATTATTAAAACATGTTTTTAACTTCGAGAAACTATGAGTTACAGTTGCAACTCCAGACATTTAAGCATATAAACGAAACGAAAAATCTTCTCTTTAATCAATCACATCCATTACTAGGTAGCCTTGTATGGGACTGATGGAAATCAGTCATGAAAGAGACAGGTAAAAGTATGGTGCTTTTTTTCTTAGAAGGCAGAATCTTAAGTTTGATTATCGTACAGCTGCGGCGGTACAGTGTGCGGCAGCCTTAACAACAATTACTAACTTATTAAATGTTAAAACAACCACCGTGCATCATTGCAACACGAGTCTTGTTTAAAATTGACCCATTCAAGACTCGTACGATTTTGTAAAAAATAATTTCAAAGCCAAAATTATGCTTACGAAAGTTTATCTAATTACACACTTATAACCTTTTATTTATTACACTATTTGACGGTGGCAGTTCCGGAAAATTTACAATAGTATCGCTACATCATCATCATTCACCGTGCCTTTTCCCAACTCAGTTGGGGTCGGCTTTCCAGTGTAACTGCGATTCGGCTAAACTTCAATATTTTCCGTGAAGCGACTGCCATCTGACCTCCACAACCCATGGGCGATATCGAAGTTCTGTAGTTAGACCGCGGGGATTTTTGATTTAGGTTCCAACCCCTAACGACTGCCAAAGAGATGTTCGTATGAAAACCGGGACCGACGGCTGAACGTGCTCTCCGAGGCACGGAGGGGTCTCGGTTTCTTAAGCAATGGTTACCCATCCTAAGACCGGCCTGACTAGATGTTGCTTAAACTTTGCAATGTGTTAACATTGTCGGTTACCACTAGACCACGAGCCCCATACATCGCTACATACTCTTGTAAATTTTCCAGAACACCCACCGTCAAATAATTGATTTGTCCCATTCAAAACGTGTCCCTTTCATAGCACGTTCTCCCTAAATAATTATTTATCATATCTGTAGCCCCGGAGAAATAGCCAAAGGCGGATTTTTGATTGAGGGCTCCAACTATTTGAAACGACTGCCATAGATGTTCTTATGACAACCGGGACCGACGCGACGCGTCGGCTTAACGTACTCTCCGAGGCCCGGAGGGGTCTCAATGTCACCCATCCCAAGACCGGCCTGACTAGATGTTGCTTAATCTTTGCAATGTGTTAACATTGTCGGTTACCTACCACTAGACGACGAAAACCAATAATATCGTAGGAAATTACAAATGTGTTGATTGGGTCATATGATCGACATTTTCGGCGATATCATTGGTTATCGACAACCTCTTCTGATGTCACGCTTGTAGGGCAGGACCACCTACAATACCTGCCGTCCTGGCATTGACATACCACGTAATTGAGGGTGACGGAGATGAGTCTATTGCTGCCAACATGTCAATTATGTGTGTCAGAAACTTATCTGTTGATCAGAAAGTGCACGATTTGAATATCAGAGAGATCTGAGCAACTAATAATTCAGGTAACCATCATCTCTATTAACATGGCACAGAAAAAGTTTGTCGATAACGAATGTTACCCAAACATCGATCACATGACTCAATTTACTCCGATTTAATATTTGTTGTTATAACGGCAATAGAAATACATCATCTGTGAAAATTTCAACTGTCTAATACTATTACTGTTCATGAAATACAGCCTGGTAACAGACGGACAGCGGAGCCCTAAGGCTTCCGTTTTACTCTTTGGGTACGGAACCCTAAAAATGACGAAAGAACTATGGGAATAGGCGAAGCTGGACGAAACGGAAAGACTTGACGAAATAGGAACCGGACGTAACAGCCCTGATGGAAGCTGATTAAAAGAGTTCTCACAAATTATTTTAAGCCCAAAATTAGCCAAATCGGTTCAACTATTCTGGATATTAAGATAGAAATTATAAATAAATCACAAAAACTGATCTCATCGGCGGGACTCGAACCCACGGCCTTTCTCTAACCATCTCTAACAGGGGGAGTGCTCTGACCAGCTTAGCTACGATGACCAACACCGAGACAACATCGAATTTTTGCTTCATATCATATTCACAATTTCTACATCGCTCTATTAAGGTTAGCGTTGGAGCCACCTACCGCACCACTGTTGGTACTGTTGGTTCTACCAAACCAACAGTACCAGTGTATCGTGTTACAACGATATTTAAACACGTTGTGATCTATTTATAACTTCTTTCTTAATATTTTAAGAATAGTTTAAGCAAACTCATTGCTTTGAAATACAGAACTATTCTGGAGTTACAGTGATGCAAACAAACGGCAATTCATTTAATATACTGCCCGAAAAAGGCAAAATGCTATTTATGTGGGGATTAAGGAATTGGCGAAATGTGGGTGGAATAAGCGCCTCAGTATAGGACATGATCTGTGTCTGTCTGTCTGTCCCTCCCACCAGGAGCCTGTAACCTGAACAACTATGATTACCAACACTAGAGGGTAGATTTTTCAGTGAGGACTAGGTAGGTACTATTGAAACCGCTGCTTAATTCATATTAAACTATAAAGTTAAATAAGTATACAAATATTGAACAAGACATAGGTAATTAAAATAAATATCTATAATTTTTTTTCCACGGCCACTCTTGTGCATTCACACATGAGAAGTATGTATTTCAACCAACAGTCACTAGTCATACTCTCATGTTTATATCCGGCGAGGGTAGGCATAGGTGCAATAGACACCCATATTTTGCCAGGAGTTTAAGCTATACAAATATAAAACTGCAGTTAGGTAAAAAATACAAATTTTTTATTATACTAAACTGGTAAAATGTAAATTCATATCAACAATACATTATCTACACACAAGTTATAGTACTGTGTTCCATCACATCAGCAGCTTGAGACGGCTCAGTTTCCGTTTGACATTTTATTGAGTTTAACCAATCATTGGTCGGGTCTATTTTCTTTGCATCTGGATCAGAACTATCACTTTTATCATCATGTGTATAATCCTGACTACCTTCAAATTCATCTACATTATTATTTAAACTACTTGGACAATTTTCACATACATTAAATTGTGATAACTTTATTTCTATCTCTCTAAATTGTTTAGACACTTCACCTGGTTTGATATTCACATAACACACACAATTCTCATTGGTAGTTACCTGTTTTAAAGCAGCCTCTTCTATAGCTTCTATATCATCATTTACTACCTCCTTTAAATCCTGTATAGTTTTGTAAGAGTACATGTGATCATTTTCTGGACTAACATAATCTTCAAGTGTAAAGGTTTTGCTATCAAAGTTAAGTTTCTCGAAATCAATAACTCCATATTTACTTACGTTATCTAATATTGTGGACTCTTTCTCGAAGCATATTCGAATATTTTGAACACAATTTCTCTTCAAGTCTTTGTCTTCTTGGCATTGTTTACATATAGCATCCAGTTGGCGTAAAGTTTTTAATTCCCTCGCTTTTAAACTTGCATAAACTCGTGCGAATGACTGTTTCACGTTATACCTAATCTAAAAACAAATAAAATAGCTTGCATATAACAGGTAGGTAGCAATAAAGAAGATAATTATTTAGTTTAAAAATAGTTACATTTTCTAAGTTTTTTTCCAGTTCATCTGATTCACTCGCCTCCATATTATTTATTGTTTACGTTGTCTTTTAGAAAGTTAGACATTTCTTTTAGAAAGTTGCCGAAATACAATTTCGTAAATCTACCTTTGTAGTTCTGTTTCATTCAAATTCTCTAGGTAACATTCCCTCTCGCACTTCCATTCAACCTTTCATTCTCTTTGTATACTTGTGTTGTGTGTAGGGAAATAGGATGTCGTTTTTAGGTGGTTAATTTATGTTTATCACTCAATCATTGCCTTTCATTTCTATTATTTGAACATTCAATAAGGATATGGTACACATCTTCAACTGTTCCATTATGTTGTACAGTTGGGAGAACCAGCCCGTCTCATTAAGTGAGCAAACTTTGCACATGGATAATGTCCTGAGCGCAGCCTGTGATACAGAACTATTTGTATTTTACATAATCTATTGTAAATAAACCACGGAATTTGAAGAGGCTGACCGATAACTGTTTTGTACCAAATCCCTATTCCTTGCTACGTTCAACAAAATATTCTATAAAATCATTGTAAGAAATGTTTTTTTAATTTTGACAAGTGATGTGACAAACCTTCAAAAGGGAAAAAAGGAAAGGAGTTTGATTCAGGGACGTAAATGTACCATTTTATAAAAATCACTTTGCACATATTAATCTACCATCAAAAGTCTGTAGATTAATAGTCTGGCAACACTACTTTTAAAAAGTTACAGTATTGATTTTTCGTTTGACAATCCGCTGTCGCTGGAAAACATTCCTGTATTTTCTGTTCATATTATATTAAAATAAATGCTCTAGTGTTTTTGAGTAAAATTTACTGTTGCTAGTGGAAAAGTGTTTTTAACGAACTGTAAAAAAGACATGACAGAGCTGAGACGTCGTTGGGGAGAAGGCGATGGTAATGACAAACTGGAGAACGCAGGCGAATCCGATCATGTACGTATTTGTTTGTTATTTATAATATTTGTACATTAAATTAATGTTTAATCGACTACAATACATTTCTGACTCGTTGTGCAACCCATAGGTTGATTCCGAAGAGGAAAAGGTTTTAGAAGAGAAGTATGTGGACGAAATGGCTAAGAACTTACCGCAGGGCACGGACAAAACACCGGAAATCCTTGATTCCGCTCTCTCGGGACTATCATCAAGGTAATTCAAGTCAAATTTTATTTATAGTTAATTACCAAAACCAGAACCTTTTTGAATCGAAACCTTAGCACTTAAGTGCTTGATTTTATTTTTTTATTAGATTTCATCTTTACTATGTACTGTTTGACTGACATGATTTTTTTAAATAGTTGAATTTTATTCTAGAAATTTTCATATTCGAAATCCAACGGTGGTGGTGTTAACATTCTGTAATCTGAAACTTCCTATTGGCCATCATGGCAAACTGCATTAATTATCATTAGATTACATTTTTTATTGAAGACCACTTTCTTAAATGTAGGTACTTATGCATGTATGCATTTCTACATTTATGCTCTGAGCATTTTGGTTGCAATTAATACTATGTAAGAATAATGATTCTACCTCTAAATGATGAAAAGCACTCAACACATCTGCTCATAGTTGAAAACTGAGTGCACAATGTAGCACAAAAAAAAGAATAATGCTCTGGGTACATATTATTGACGATGAAGTGACAGGTCAACTAATATTTGTTTTTTTTTAAATTACACACATTTAAATAAATAAACTTGAAAAATATTAACAAAGTGGACTCTCAGATCAACCATTGATTAGTGGTGTCACACATTTTCTTCAAGGTGACTAGTATATGTTTACGTTCCACTAGTGGTGGATTACATCGAAACACGTCAAACAATTATTAGTTTCATTTTTGGCCGTCATCGTTACGTCATCCTTGACTGTTCTGACGTGCAGATTGGTTGTTAGTGCTTCAGACCGGTTAGCAGCACTCTATATATACGTAGTATAGAGATAGTTGCCCTGATGGTACACCTCTCACCTCTTGAATAATAATTTTATAACGAGTATTTACTGTTCCATAATATTATTATAATTTATTAATTTGTGTTCTGAAAAAATGTGTTTAGCATATTAACAGTAATTCTTGTCACTTCTTTGTCACTAAACTGAGACAAACAATGAAGAAATAAAATAGGTACTTAAAATACTTGTTGCCTCTATGAAGTTTGCTACAATACATAATAATATGAGTGTGGATTGAAAAGTAATCGGCCTAACCAAGAAAATAAATACATAATAAATGAAATATATTTTTATTTTTCAACGTAATCACCATCAAGTTCAATGCACTTTTGCCATCTTCCCTTCCAAGCATTTAGACCGTTGAAAAAAAAAGATTCTTCCTTAGAGTCAAAATATGCGTCTACTGCTGCTTTGACCTCGTCATTTGTCAAAAATCTGACCTCCCAAGTGCTTTTTTAGGTTAGGGAACAAAAAAAGTCTGACGGTGCCAGATCAGGTGAATAAGGTGGATGCGGTAACAGTTCACAGCCACAGTTGTGAATTTCTGCCATTGATTGGACAGACGTGTGAACACGAGCATTATCTTGATGAAACAGGACTTTTCTTCTGATCATTCCTGGACGTTTTTCTTTTATTTCCTCTTGTAAATGACGTAGTAAGGTGCAGTAATAATCAGAGTTCATAGTCTGACCCCTTTCAAAACAATCAACCATAATCACACCCTTCGAGTCCCAGAATACTGAAGCCACCTTATTTGCTGACAAAATCGACTTAGCCTTTTTGGGGGGTGGTGAACCAGGTCTTTTCTACTGTTTTGGTTGTTGTTTTGTTTCCGGTGTACAGTAATGAACCCATGTTTCGTCCATAGTAACAAAACGATTCAAAAAATCACATTCATCAGCTTCAAAAAACTCCAAACAGTCGCGTGCAATAGTCAATCGCATCCTTTTTTGCTCAACTGAAAGCAGTCGCGGAACCCACCTCGCAGACACCTTGTGGAAACCCAACACGTTGACTATTATGTTTTGAGTACCTTCATAAGAGATGCCTATAATCTCGGCTATCTCTCTAATTTTCAATCTGCGGTCTCCCATAATTAAGTCGAGTATTTTTTTTACATTTTCGTCAGTAGTGGACGTCGAAGGCCTTCCAGAGCGGGGTTCGTCTTTCACACTCTCTCTACCACGCTTGAATTCTGCTATCCATTTTTTGACGGATGAATATGAAAGAGCGCAATCCCCTAATGTAGTGACCATATCATCATGAAGGCTTTTGATGACAGCCCCTTCTTATGGAAGAACTTAATGACGGCACGCTGCTCGATTTGCTCCATTTGCGGAAATGATGTCAGATTGCTTTGTTAATAAATTTATAAAATTAAAATTAATTATCGCACACGTTTCAAACTTCACACAATTAACAGGTCTAAACTGAACTAAATAATGTGGGTAGATTTGATTTTCAGAACTAAACGGATCAGTTAAATAAAATAAATCTAACTACTTTGCAATATTCCGCCACATGCAAATTACCCAACTCTCGTATTTATTCATGCACAAGTCCGCCCTCGAAACCCACTTAGGCCGAAAGAATAGAGAAATAATTTTGAAAATAGAATAAATATGAGAGTTGTGTTATCGTGCAAAAAAATAATAAAAAACCTCGACACGTGTTTCGCCCCCAACCAGGGGCATCATCAGGAGATGTCGATGGCTCGGCGCACGGCGACCGAATGAGCCACAACTCGTAAACCGCACCTATTTATATCCTAGGTTTTTTATTTCTACCCACAACCATAATACCAAATTATTTTATGTCTACCCACCACCGTTGTTTGAATGACGTATACCTACCCGCAGCAAAGGGGAAGAGGCGAAATTAAGTTGATCATTTAAAATATTAGGGTTCAAGCGTCTATGTTTGTAGATTTCTAATTGTTCCAAAACCGAAAGCCTCAGTCCTTTGTTGCAGGTGTGCAGAACGTCATAAGTGTGAGGATTAGGTAGGGAGTGACCGGAGTCCAACAAATGTTTTGCGAAATGAGACCGTTCTGGGCGATTGTTTCTAAAAGCTGATATATGTTCTTTATATCGCGTCGCGAAACTACGGCCGGTTTGGCCAATATAAACACCCTCACAATCCCCACATTTAAGCCTATACACACCTGACTTCCTGTCATCCCCAATTTTTCTCCTTAACATTGCAAATGTTTCTCCGGATATTAACTTTATAAACGGATCAGTGTTAGGCCGACTACTTTTCAATCCATCCTCGTATATTATTTAATAAACCAACACTTAGCTGTACACTTTTCTGATCTGACTACACAACTTACAGCTTTTCCTCTGTGGTATGTGTATGAGACTGCCACAACTGTGGTTATGGGTATATCCCGGGGTCTCGTAACTCTTTCAATTATACTTAGGACATCTTAGGCAGTAGAGTTCTTTGTGGGGCTTACTAATTTAGTGATGTTTTATTCTTTTTTTATTAGATGGCGTAACTGGGTGATTCGCGGGATATTCACGTGGCTCATGATAGCTGCGTTCTGCCTTCTCATCTATGGTGGACCTCTGGCACTCATGATCACGGTACGTCATCTTAATATCAATGAGGTAGTTGTAATTGTAACACAATACAGGCTTCTTCTTCTTCCTTTTTTTATAGTTGTGGCTACGTCGTGGGTTGATGATTTTGCCAATGTCAAGGTAATGCTTGATTTGATAGTCACACACATAAGAGCAAGTTATTCCGAATTAGCTCCAGGTGCGGGACAAAATAAGATACTTTGTACGGTATAAGTGCGGAGCGCCAGAGGTAACCTAAAACTAAAAAGCCACCACTCACGTTCTCAGTAAACGGGAACCCTATTACTGAGACTTCGTTGTCCGTCCTTCAGTCTTGAGCTGTATCTCATGAACCGTGATAGTTAGAGAGTTGAAATTTTCAGAGATGATGTATTTCTGTTGCAGCTATAACAACAAAATACAAAAAAAAACAGAATATAATAAATATTTAAGGAGGCTCCCATACAAATACAACAAACGTGATTTGTGCCATTTTGGTACGGAATCTGTGCGCGAGTCCGACTCGGACTTGGCCGGTTTTTATAATAATTAGTAAAGATATTCAATTCAAATTCCCACGGTAACACATTACTGAGATAAAATGTATTCTATATGTCAATTCTGAATAAAATTGGGTAAATGATTAATCGCCTTCTCGCTTCTTTTGTAACTAGTAAAGTACGGTGACTTGCGCGGTGCTTCGCGCCGCACCACGCCCTAGGTTTTGGCCTATAACTTTTGACCCCTTAGGGCTAGGTCACACTTTTTCATGGCTTACCTCCAGATCGAGGGCTATCCATAGAGGGGTCAACCATCATTGGAGCATAAGCAGTTCTCGAGAGCTAAGGGGGGACAAAAATTACATTCCCCGTTTCTATATATAGTCATAGCTGTATTTATGCGGTGCTAATTAGATATTATTTATGTCATTTACTACTGAATGTTGTAACAATACGAGAAGCAAGTGTCTCTAATAGCATAATTATCTCGATAATGAGATATTCGTAATTATTATGCTCTATGATTAAGACACTCATATTATTAATTAGTTGACTGTTAATATTTGTGTGAGTAATAATTGTATGTCAGGAGTTGGCTCACATAAAATTTTTAATGTTATTCTTTTTCTTACTACCGATTTGTGTTCATAATCATCACTCTTCATAATTTTATTTTTCATACGTTTTTTATTCATACATTTTTATTACTATCATCGAAACTCATAACAGTTAGTGATTATAATTTATTTATTAATACTGTTACTACCAAGAACCAGTTTAAATCCATCATTTTTTTTCAGACCTTTTTTTCTTCATAACTTTCTATTATCATATTGCTTTAATTAATAATGTTGTTACTACGAACATACTTCAACTCATAACGTCGTTGTTCAGAATAGCTTACTTTATAACAGATAATTATCTGGCGCTACGCCGGCCGCTGCCGCGGCACGCTCGCTTCGAATTTATTCGAATGATTATGAGTTTCGATCATTAGGATAAACAAATATATTAAAACAAATATTAGTAAAAACTAAGTGTATAATTTGTGATATTATGAATTTAAATGATTATGTTTTTTAATATTTAGTTGTATTTGTTTTTATCATTATAATTTTAAATGGTATGAGAAACATTTTCGGACCTTCGATGATAGGAGTTGAAAAGTTATGTAAAACAATGCGCACCCATATGTCAGTGGGGTTACGTGTACGTACGACCTGCTTCGGTGGCGTCGGTAGTGCATCGGCTTTCGACTCCGTAGTCTCGGGTTTGTTAACTGGGTCGAATCAAATATTTGTGTGATCCACAAATGTTTGTTTCGGAGATAGGATGTTTTCTATGTATAATATTTAGGTATTTACTGATATATAAGTATGTTTATCAGTTGTCTAGATGCCATAGCACAAGCTTATGACTTTGTGTGAGAATGTCCAAAATATATGTATTTATTTTATGTACCTATCATGATCATGTATATGAGACTGCTGTCCGTCCGTCTGTCTTTCTCCACGCTGACGTTGTATCTCATGAACCGTGATAGATAGAAACTTGAATTTTTTACAGAAGATATATTTCTGTTGCCGCTATAACAACAAATATTAAAAAGAGAAATATTTAAGGGGGCTCCTATACAACAAACGTGTTTTCTTTTGCTACAGTATCCTACGATCTTTTAAATATAATTGAACAAATTAAATTGAAATTATCCATTTGTGGCAACAACGGTTATGACGTAACTCGTAACTAGTATATGCGGTCAATGTATGTTTGTTTGTATGTAATAATTATGAAAGGATTCGATTACAAAAGAATTGTTTAATCTCGTTTTAAGTTTGTTAGATTTATACGATTTATACCTGTTAAATTACTTAGGTATGTAAACAAGGCATTTTCTAAGTTGGAAACTGAACGGTTGGAAACTGAACTGAATGCTTATTGTAAGGGCGGGCACTGAATTAAAAGGCGAAGGATATTATTATCTATCTTCTTCTTCTTCTTCTTATAAATAAAAACCGGTCAAGTGCGCGTCAAGCCACGTATAATATAGACCCCATTTTATGCTAAACTAACAAAGTTATCCGGTCATGAATTTATCATTTATTATTTAATTCATACCATCATGAATTTTTTCAGATTCTTCGAGCTAGCCGTTTAGATTTAAAAGGGGGGGGGGGGGGGGGGGCACACTTTTTTAACAAAAAATGCACCTTAAAGGTATCTCGCAAACGGATACTTTACTTGAAGGGGAGGTACCCCAAAAAAATCGAGGACGGCCGGATATGACGAAACTATTAAGGTTCCGAGACTTCTACGGAATCCAAACAAATTATCGTTTTCGTTTATAAATAAATTATAAATATTAATTTATAAATAAATTATAAATATTAATTTATAAATAAACGTTTATAATAAATAAATTTCGTTTGTCTCGCTAGAACTGTCGGACCGATTTGGCTAATTTCGGTTTTAAAAATATTCGTACCAACTCAGGGAAGGTTTAAAAGTTTTATTTGAGGTGGTACGAAGTTCGCCGGGACAGCCAGTTTTTGATAAAATGATACCCCTAGATTTAACCTTATTTCATCTACTTAAAAATTAACTAGCGGGCGCCCGCTGCTTCGCCCGCTTGACTTATATAAATTATATTACACTAGCGACCAGCCCATGCTTCGCACGGGTGCAATGTAGACTATCTAGCATGTCAGTCTTAAAATTCAAATATTGCAATGCAAATATTTGTATGCTTTGCATTGGTTGAATGATTGTCTTTATCTGTGGTAGAATGATTGTCTTTATCTGTGGTATTAGAATTGTGAAATTAGATTCGTCTTTGAATTTCAATGCCAAACAATGTTCAATCACTACTGACATGCTATCAATTGATACTATCGATCGTCCTTGTAAGGAATCGATGTATCGTAATTCATGGCAGAATTTTCTTTATTTACCCACGTATTAGCTCTGGCTCTCTGTAATCGATGCCTACCCCTATCCTAGCTGAGGCGAGCCTCAAGCTCGGCAGACGATTCTCTGGCTCTCCGAACACTGCGATCTCCCGGTTCCCTGCGGTTTCCCGATCTTGGCTGCAGCGAGCCTCACGCTCAACTGAGGATTCTCTTACTCCTTCAGCTCTATATCTAGCCCGAAGCTGGCTGAGCCGAGCCTCACATTCCCTTGACGAATCTTCGTCTCTAGCTGAAGGTGCTCTTTGGGCATTCCCTGTACTACGACCTATGTTTGAACGACGACATTACTTTAAACCGCTTTTGGCTATAATTCTATTATGTTTTATTCTAATTCCTATTCAACCTAGTAGGTACCTTACCTACTATGAATTTCGAAAAAAATGTCAAATGAATTGAATGAATGAAAATGAATTTTTAATGAAAAAGCCTATGATATAACCTATTAATCTGTAATATCTTCGAAAATATTCATTTAAATTACATGCTGTAAAGGGCCATATTGATCTATATTAAAAGCAAAATGTATTTAAGGTACTTAATTGGATAAGGATTTATGCTGTGTTGCTTAAAATCTCTGTGTGTTCACTGCCGTCATTGGCCACATATTATTTATATTTTTTTTCCATCACGAGATATCTCTTAAGTCATTCGTCCAAATTCTATGGTTTGAATGGCAATTTTGGTCTACATTAAATGCACAACGTATGTAAAGTATTCAATTAGATAAGGAATAATACTGCGTTGGTAAAAATAACTTGGCAAATGACACATTATTTTTTTGTCATTTATAAAAGATAAAAATGCTTACTGCGAGTTATCCTTAAGAGATAGACATATGCTATCGCGGACTTTTTTGTAGACCTTTCTATGGTGTACAATACTGTAGTACATTATTTTGATCTGTCTCGTAGGGTTGCGTCAGCGTTTGCAATGAAAGCGCAAAAAAATGTGTTTATTTACGACATTACATTAGAAACCTCTAAAATAATCAGTATTACTCTAGTATATTAGGTATACATGTATTATACATTAAAACCTTTCTGTTGAATCACTCTATCTATTAAACCGCATCAAAATCCGTTGCGTAGTTTTAAAGATCTAAGCATACATAGGGACAGACAGACAGGAAAAGGGACTTTGTTTTATACTATGTATAGATATACAAAAACCTTCCTTAAAATCCGTTGCGTAGTTTTATACTATGTATAGATATACAAAAACCTTCCTTAAAATCCGTTGCGTAGTTTTAAAGATCTAAGCATACATAGGGACAGACAGACAGGAAAAGCGACTTTGTTTTATACTATGTATAGATTTACAAAAACCTTCCTTAAAATCCGTTGCGTAGTTTTATACTATGTATTGATATACAAAAACCTTCCTTAAAATCCGTTGCGTAGTTTAATACTATGTATAGATATACAAAAACCTTCCTTAAAATTCGTTGCGTAGTTTTAAAGATCTAAGCATACATAGGGACAGACAGACAGGAAAAGCGACTTTGTTTTATACTATGTATAGATATACAAAAACCTTCCTTAAAATCCGTTGCGTAGTTTTATACTATGTATAGATATACAAAAACCTTCCTTAAAATCCGTTGCGTAGTTTTAAAGATCTAAGCATACATAGGGACAGACAGACAGGAAAATCGACTTTGTTTTATACTATGTATAGATATAGAAAAACCTTCCTTAAAATCCGTTGCGTAGTTTTATACTATGTATAGATATACAAAAACCTTCCTTAAAATCCGTTACGTAGTTTTATACTATGTATAGATATACAAAAACCTTCCTTAAAATCCGTTGCGTAGTTTTAAAGATCTAAGCATACATAGGGACAGACAGAGAGGAAAATCGACTTTGTTTTATACTATGTATAGATATACAAAAACCTTCCTTAAAATCCGTTGCGTAGTTTTAAAGATCTAAGCATACATAGGGACAGACAGACAGGAAAAGCGACTTTGTTTTATACTATGTATAGATTTACAAAAACCTTCCTTAAAATCCGTTGCGTAGTTTTAAAAATCTAAGCATAGATGGGGACGGACAGACTTCGTTATATACTATGTTATGATATTATTTACCTTATTTCGAAAAATAATGCCACACCACGCCGCGGCATAAGTACCGCGTACGTGCCCATAGTAATATAAATTCTAAACGGATGAAATAAAGATAAATATAACTGGGCAAGATGAAAATCGTTTGCTGTGCAGCCAGGGCTGTGCCACAGCCTTTATAATACCTATTGACTGGGAATTAGGGACACACTTATTGGGTAATACTACATCTCCTTTAAGCCCTTTGTTTTATACTGGTAATAATACGTAAATTACGATCTTTCATAGTTTTATTGTATCAAAATAGTCAATTGAAGATGCGAAACGTATATATCTAATCGGCTAGGAATGTGGTTCAATGAATAACATAACATATATAAAGTAATGGTACATAAGTAAGATGTTAAAAACTTTTAAAATTTAATAGCATTATTTTTCGCAGGGTTAAAAGGACAACAAAACGTCGACAATTGTTTCGCCTCTAAACGAGGCATTATCAAGACTGTCTCAAAGAGAACAGCCTTCTCTGCTGTTGTAGCTGTTCTCTTTGAGACAGTCTTGATCAAAGAGAACAGCCTGGCTTTGGCTGTTCTCTTTGAGACAGTCTTGATAATGCCTCGTTTAGAGGCGAAACAATTGTCGACGTTTTGTTGTCCTTTTAACCCTGCGAAAAATAATGCTATTAAATTTTAAAAGTTTTTAACATCTTACTTACCATTACTTTGTCATGGATTTTCGCCAAGTAACGCCTGTTTCTATCCAATATAACATATATATTATTTTTTTATTTTACACCACAGGTTAGAACATACATTAAAAGCATACTTATAACTACTAAATGTACAAGGGTGGCTTTATGGCTAATAGCGATCTCTTCCAAAACTTAAAATTACACAGTTAGTGTACCTACATTATTACTAGGCGGTTCGCCGGGATGTCGAAATAAATAAGACGGAGTGATAGACAGGTTAATTGCATTACGGCATAAATAAATCACACCAATCGGATGAATAGTTAAATAATTTGAAGTTTTGAATTATTAAATTTGGCCCGCGAAATCCAACGATCGAATTTTTTAGTACTGTGAAAGGTACGTTACTTTAAGGTTTGATAACTCAAAAACTATGTAAGTACATATACCAAAAATGTACCAAATATGTGTTCTATCTGCATGCCAAATTTCAAGTCGGTAGGTTTAAAATTGCGACCAGTAAAGTGGCACAAAGTTTTAGAGATTTCGAAACGAAAATCTCTTATACAACAGTAATGTCCGTCCGTCCGTCCGTGAACAACTTTCACTCGAGAACGGTAAGAGCTAAGGACTCAGTGTAAACGCTAATTGACTTAGCATGGTCAAAGACCTCTAAAATGAACTTGACGTTTAACCTCTGATCTCAAGGTCAAGGTCAAAACGAGGTCAAATCGAGAACGGTAATAGATAAGAGACTCAAGACCAGCTGCAATCAACTCAGCGTGGTCAAAGACCTCTAAAATTAACTTGACCTTTGACCTCTGATCTCAAGGTCAAGGTCAAAACGAGGTCAAATAGAGAACGGTAATAGAGACTCAAGACCAGCTGCAATCAACTCAGCATGGTCAAAGACCTCTAAAATGATGTCGAACTTCATGTCATGTGACATTTTTTAGATTTTATGAAAAAACTTTCGAAAACTCTAAAATAAAATATATATTTTTTGTATTTCTAAGCAATGAGTTTGCTTATACTATTCTTAAAATATTAAGAAAGAAATTATAAATAGATCACAAAAACTGATTTTATCGGCGGCGGGAGTCGAACCCAGTAGGTGGATCCAACGCTAACCTTAATAGCGCGATGTAGAAATTATGAATATGATATTATGAAGCAAAAATTCGATGTCGTCGGTAGTGGTCATCGTAGCTCAGTTGATCAGAGCAGTCCCCCTGTTAGGGAAAGGCCGTGGGTTCGAGTCCCGCCGCCGATGACATCAGTTTTTGTGATCTATTTATAATTTCTTTCTTAATATTTTAAGAATAGTTTAAGCAAACTCATTGCTTTGAAATACAAAAAATATATGGATTTGGTAAAGATTCATCTAAAAATTCAGTGTTTAAATATCGTTGTAACACGATACACTGGTACCGTCAGTTCGGTATAACTGCGGTAGGTGGATCCAACGCTTAATAGCGCGATGTAGAAATTATGAATGTGATATTATGAAGCAAAAATTCGATGTCGTCGGTGGTGGTCATCGTAGCTCAGTTGGTCAGAGCAGTCCCCCTCTAAAATATATGTAAAATTTTTGCCACATTTTTAACTTGTTTAGATTGAGACCAAGTATGAGGAAGACTCCGCTGCGTTCCGTCTTAATGACGACGAGCAATCATTTGCGAGTGTGAGGAGGAAGTAAGGTTAAAGTAATTTGAATCTCATCTCGCAACGTCAATAATAACCCCACGCAGTGGATCTTAAAATCCCATTCGAGGCAATGATGTTACCTTAGAATTAAATGGCGCTGTGCAAAAATTGACATTAAATATTTATTTATTTATCCAGGTTCTCTGCGTACAAGTGAAATGCTTCGAAGAGATCATCAACATAGGCTACGCTGTGTACCGCGTCCATGGACTGCCGTGGTTCCGATCCTTGTCCTGGTATTTCTTATTGACTTCCAACTACTTCTTCTACGGAGAGAATCTGATTGACTATTTCGGAGTTGTCATCAATAGGACGGTGAGTATTTATAGTTTATTTTTTTATTATACATTTATGCCCCATTCGAACGGGCGTTAAAAAAACGCGTAGTTCTTTTAACGCTCGCTAGACGTTGAGCGTGAAATTGACCTTTACGCTTAACGCCCAGCGCTTAAAATACAACACGCTGAAAGGAACCGCCGCGTTTTAAAACCGCTGACATGTGAACAAATGGTTACTAGGCAATGCTTTGATCTACTTATAACTTACGTTTTTTTAACTTTCATACAAAAAATCACACCTGTTTCCCCGAAGGACCAGCGTTATAGGGGGCGAGTCTACTCCCGCTTACTAGGAACTTGCTTAGTGTTTTTTTTTGTGAATCATTTGTAAGGTAGTTAAGGGGCCCTTTCAATATCTTCGAGGCCCAAGTCTTCCATCACCTGCACGCGGTGCTGCAAACTAATGGACGAGTCTTTAAGTACTTAAAGTTCCCGAAAACACCAACAGTACAAAGTAGGTATCTGGAGAAATGTGCGCGTAATACCCATTCAATAATAAAGGTATGATTGTGCGTGTGTGTGTGTGTGTGTGTGTGTGTGTGTGTGTGTGTAAATAGGTTATCTGTTATAAATGCTGAGTAACTGTCAATCACCAATCGTACGATATTATGATCATTGATAAGATAATGTCAGAGTACGATTATGTATAGACTGATAACGGGTTTATTGGATTATAGTACTTAGTGTAGTATTTTAAAAGTACCAAGCTAACATCACTCGCAAGTGTACCTACGGATCAACAAACTACAATAAAAAGAGTACTCTATACATAAAATGTTATCAATAAAGAATAATTATAACAATAAGCCGCGCAAGATGACAATGGGATTGGCGGCCATGTTGGTGACGTCATAGTGACGTAGAAATCCGAATGTTGGCCCTAACCCTGTACCAACCCGTCAGGCCAGCGTGGTATATGTAGGCTGGATTCCCCCCTCTTTGGTGGAGACCAGCAGTGGGAGTCATATGGGCTGAGACGATGATGAATCTGAACTTTGGTTTTGGTTAACTCTCCAAAAGATTTTGTTATTTCCATAGAGAAATCGTTTTGTAGAACATTTGGCTAAATTTATATATTATTACAATAAAACATTAGACATCTTGGGTCTGTACATTGAATAAGTTTATCAAAAAATGTGTATGATAAATATATGGCACGTTTTACCGTAAAAGGCGTAAAGAACTCCCACAAATACTGTTACTAAAATTAAATTAGAAAACAAGAATATAACCTCTCCGAAAGATATTGTAAATGCATTTGAAGATTATTTTACCAACATTCCATTTAAAGTCACTTCTTCTGTTAATTCATGTGCCCTCGGTGCGGTGGTCCTTCTCGAAAGTAATATTGGTTCTTCATCTAAATTTAACTTCAAACACATCGACCCCAGTGACATCTTGAAAGCATTTAAAAATCTCAAAATTAACAAGTCGGAAGATCACTGGGCCATATCAGTTAGCTTAATCAGTAATGAAATTGATATTATTGCACCTGACTTGGCACTAATTTTTAATGAATGTGTAGATGAAGGCATATTCCCTAACCTAATGAAAAATAGTAGACTAATACCATTATTTAAGAAGGGATCCAAGTCAGAACTTGGTAACTACCGCCCCATTTCCATTTTGCCAGCTCTGAGTAAGGTGTTTGAGAGAGTGATGCTAAATCAAATGCAAGTCCACTTCACGACCAACAATCTTTTCCACAGCCAACAATTTGGCTTTACTCGCGGAAAATCTACCACCGATGCAGGAGCAACCCTTGTTAGCTTGATATTATTCACTTGGTGGCCATATCACCATTTTAGCTAATAAGCTTAGCTCTGCTGCATATGCTGTAAGACGGATTAGACAGTTGACAGATGTAGCTACTGCTAGGCTAGTTTACTTTGGTTACTTCCATAGCTTGGTGTCCTATGGAATACTACTGTGGGGAAATGCAGCAGATATAGAATTTTTATATTACAAAAGAGGGCAGTCCGTACCATTTATTGTTTAGGTAAGAGAGATTCTCTTAGGGAGCTATTTAAAGATATTAATGTTTTAACTGTAGCTTCCCAATATATATTTGATAACATACTGTATGTCAGGAAAAATATATCTATCTATACTAAAGTATTATACAATTTTTTTTTGCATTATACACGCTTTCTTTTTATTCGTCCACATTTAGTCTTAAGAAAATGTGTAAATGAGTAAATTATTGAAAAAGAGTGACCGAGAGTTTTATTGCCAGGTTCTTTCTCTCGGTTCTACTTATTGCTTTGCGAATCTGGCATTACATGTAAATATAGAAGCAATGACATTTTTTTATTTTAAGTACTTACTGACGTTTGTAAGAGAAATTTAGTGACCTATACAGATAAATAAATAATTTCATTTCAAACGTTTTTTTTTTCGGAGTTTGGGTATTTTCTATGTAGGTATATTATGTACGTATTTATAAATAAATAAGTATTTTTATCATTTGTCTAGATACCATAGCACAAACTTATAGCTCAGTTTGGGTTAGATGACGTTGAGTGAGAATGTGCAAAAAATATTTATTTTATTTATTACCTATTATATTTCTCGTGCCTCGTGGTCTAGTGGTAACCGACAATGTTAAACACATTGCAAAGGTTAAGCAACATCCAATCAGGCTGGTCTTAGGATGGGTGACCATTGCTTAAGACACTGAGGCCCCTCCGTGCCTCGGAGAGCACGTTAAGCTGTCAGTCCCGGTTGTCATACGAACATCTATGGCAGTCGTTACGGGTAGTTGACCCCTAAATCAAAAATCCGGCCGGTCTAAGTACAGAACTTTAATAGCGCCCATTGGTTGTGGAGGTCCGATGGCAGTCGCTTCACGGAAAATATCGAAGTTCAGCCGAATCTAAGTGAAACTGGAAAGCCGACCCCAACTGAATTGGAAAAAGGCTCGGTGAATTAATGATTTATTATTGTATTTATTTCACTCACGTGACATGGGGCGAGGCTATTGACGTACCCGGCAAGGTTATATAATTTGCCAGTTCATCTGTCAACAGCTGCAAAGTCGGCAGGTCAAGATGACATAGGCCTCAGATATGTTGATAAGTCCCATTAGGTTGTAAAACATGTATAGAGTTGTATCACCATTCAGCTAAAGAAACCATAAAACATTATAGTTATGCATTTAAAAGTGAAGCCTTTGAACAATGTACGATGTATCGAAGCCTTCGAGCGATTTAGAAGCCATGTCGTAAACATGCTTACACAAGCGCTTGGCAAATATAACCGAAGTGCTCGGAAATTGCAATAGGGTGGGTGGTTACGTGGGACCAACCAAAGATGGCGTATTATACTTACCTTTCTACCCCTTGGGGGATAAATATATGAGTTTGTGTGCACAGGCACAGATATAAGAATACTATACTAGCATAGGAAAGGACCAGCTTGAAAGCATTTACCCATTCTCACGTTAATTGGATCAGTTACATGTTTAAGTACCTATAGGTACGAATGCTTTTTTTAAAAACGTGGCTCCATCGTTATCGATGATTTCGCCAATGTAATGCTTGATAGTTCCGCACACACAGAAGAAGTAGTTATTCCGAACTAGCTCTAGGTGTAGGACAATATAAGAAACGTTGTTCGGTATAAGTGAGGGTCTGGGAACCCGATTTTTGCGGAGCGCCAGAGGTAACCTAAAAAGCCACCAGACACGCGGTCAGCAAAAATCGAACACTACCTATAGGTTATTGTTGGATAGAATTCGAGGATTGTCACGATTTCTGGAAGCACCATGATCACGAAGGAACTGGAGTACTGGCAGTGAATGTTAAAAGAGAGGTAGGTAGGCTGTTTCAATATTCACGGCCCGTACTCACGGATCTTGACTCAGTGATCATGGCGCTTGAATATTGCCGAAATATCGAACACATACACACATACATATCACGCCTATATCCCCGCTGGGGTAGACAGAGGTGCATTACACACCCACAATTTGCCAGTATTTTTAGTCCCACGCAATAGGGGCAAGCCGTCACCGGCCACACACATAATGGTATATGTCCAAAACGGCCGAATGAATTTAATAATAAGTCTCGGCGTCTCGGACTTATATCCGAAATGTATTAAATAAATTTACAAAGTTATCTGCATGTGGAGCTCAATCTATTTGGAAATCCAAAATGTTTCGACAACCATCAAAAATGGGATATTGGCTCGTCAATTTTGACAAATGATGGTTGCGAAAACCAAATGGTAAATATCCCAATTATTCTAATATATATGATGTAAACGAACATTATAGTTTAAATATCTATATCCGAGCGCTGTGGTTGAGCAACGTACGCCCTAGTAAGGATATCCACTGGACGCCGGCGGACGTAGGCCAGCTATGTGTCCCCCTTTCAAGGGTTGGGTCGGGTGTTATCCCATATCTTTTGGGGATCGGGTTTTATCCCGCATCCTGTCCTGCTTAGTAGATTCTCCAGACCCCGACCGTGGAGGTTGAAAGTGTTGGGAGTAGAATCCGACCCTGAAATACTACCATGATCTCAATGGTTATTTACAACAAATCTAATTCGATAGAGTATCAACGCGAATTTAATCGATTTCTTTATTAACCTAATTGCGTAATCGAACTACACAGTCATGTAACCAATAAACTAATTGGACGACCTCTTTTTAAAGTCGGTTATGCTTAACTAATTAAGAGTTCAGTAGACCTACTTATTATATTTGTAAGGGTTTCCATTGCTTAATTGAGTACCAACCCTGTATAGTGATAGATTGATTAGTCAGACAAGCGTTTTTCCACCAGGGGTCCGGATCTCGCCCGCAATGCGTGTCGATGTCCAATATGTCCATGTCAAATTTCGTAAAACAATTAAATCCGTTTCATGACGCGCGGGCCGCCTGCACACCGGTTGATATCGACACGCATTGCGGGCGAGATTTGCACGTCCTGGTGATTTGATGTCCTGATGATTATACTTAAGACAAACGGGTCTTTTACGCGATTATTGAGATATATACATACCTCTTTATTACCCGACGTTTCGACCCTGTTACAAGAGCCGTGGTCACGGGTGGACTGGCTTCAGCTCATCGTCGTCTTCGTAAAGTGTGTTTGTTCAACTACCCTCACTTCGTCGCCACTAAATATTGTGTTCGAAGAGGTACCACGGCGCATGTTTTGCCTCTCCACAGATCCCTGTCAGCCATCCTCTCCTATCTTACTCCCTCTCTTGACCTCATCCACTTTAAAGCATTTCCATTCATAATTTCTTGGGCCTACCTCTGACTTTTAGCCAATACATTCATCCTTTGCACCTTTCTAACTACATTACTTTCTCTCTTCTCATAGCTCATCGTCTTCGTAAAGTACGGGGGTTTGTTCAAATACCCTCACTTCGTCGTCACTAAATATTGTGTTCGGAGAGGCACCTTGGTTTATAATGTGTATTGTGTTTTAAAACGCCGAAAAGTTTCAAAAAAATAATCACAGATGTCTTGGAAAAAGGCCAGGTTAAGTACCCTTTACCGACAAAGCAGTCTTGAAAGTTAAAGAAGTATGTATAGTATAGAGTACCGATTGAAGAACGGATCTGGTACTGCTCTATCAGCATGGCCAGTGGTAATTAAAGTCGATCGACTAATTCAACCAATGATATCTTAGGAAAGTAACGGTCAAGTGACCCAATTAATACATAAAATAAAATCATTGGATACGATTGAAGTCGATGCTGGCTTTTTTTTAATTCCTTCCGTTGCCGGCACGTCTCTGGCTCGCACGCAGAAGGTATTTCCACGGCAGCTTCTCTAAGGAGGGCGGGGTGACTATCCCGCCGTCCTCACTCATGGAGGTCGATTTTTTTATATTGGGTTCGCCAAATTGACGCCGCCCGCCTGGTGGTAAGTCGTGACGACGTCTAGCGATTGTGGGCTACTCTCACAGCATACAATACTATAGAGAGTGGCCCTCGACTGACGACCTACTGATGTGCCTCTTCACGCTCCGCTTAAAGAACCCAGGATTATATGTGGGAGTAAACACGTGCACAGGCAAGGCGTTCCAGGCCACTATCGTTCGGCAGAGAACGAACGTTTAAAACGCTCGGTTCTCGCGAACATTCTATCCACTGTGTGGGAGTGGCATCTCTGCCCGGCACGCGTTGTTCGGGATCGGAAGGAAGAGGGTGGGACCAGATTGAAGAGCTCTTCAGAACACTCGCCGTGGTAAATACGGTAGAATGCGGCCAAGGAAGCTATTGTTCGGCGCTGAGCTAGCGGCTCAAGACTTCCCGTTACCTCCGGACAACCTATAATACGGATAGCCCGTTGCTGCATAGCGTCGAGAGCGTCCAGCAGATACTTCGCGGAGCCGTCCCAGAGGTTGAGAGCAGTATTCGACGCAGGGTCTAATCTGCGTCTTGTACAGCAGACACCTCTGGTCCGGTCGGTGTAAAGAATCTCTTTACCTTATTCAGTATTCCTAGTTTCCGCGAAGCTAGCCCTATACATCTTTCGATGTAGTTTTTATTATTGAGCTCTCGACGACGTCTGTGCCAAGGATGTCAAGGTTGTCCTTCATTGGTAATAATGCATTCTGAAGAGAGGGATAGGGGAAGGAAAGGGGATTTCTTCGCTGTAAATGCACACGCCTGTGTTTTGCGGGCGTTGAACTCGACCAGGTTCTCGGTACCCATTGAGAGATACAGTCCGAGGTTCCTGTCGAGATCAGTCACGAGATGTAGTCTATCCTCCTCAATCTCCCAACCGCCCTGCCCGCCGACGAGCCCAGTAGCTCCCGTGCAATGTGCTGTAATCTGCATAGCAATGAATGCTCCCGAGGGATAGCACATCATTGATATGCAGAAGGAAGAGAGTTGGTGACAGCACGGACCCCTGCGGTACCCCGGCATTCACTTGCAAAAAGCGAGAAGCCTGGCCATCGCAGAGGACCCGCATTCGGCGTTCGTTCAGAAAGCTGGCCATCCAGCTGCACAGTTGAGGAGGTAGACCATATGACGGAAGCTTGGAAAGGAGCGAAGCATGCCAGACTCTATCGAAGGCTTTGGCGATGTCCAGGCTAATCGCCAAGGACTCGCCGTGCCTTTCCATAACCTCACCCCAGACATGCGTTACGAATGCCAGAAGATCACCCGTTGATCGTTTTGGCCTGAAGCCGTGTTGCCGATCATTTAGTAGCGAGTGATCTTCGAGATATCGCATGAGCTGCTTGTTGATGAGGAGCTCAAACACCTTGCAGATGACTGAGGTGACAGCTATGGGTCGATAGTTGCCCGGATCAGACCGATCCCCTTTCTTGGGGATCGGTTGTACGTTCGCCTCTTTCCAGACCTCCGGCACGATTCCTGTGGAGTAAGACAGGCGGTACAGACGAGTTAGTACAGGAGACAACTCAGCTGCGCATTTCCGTAGTACCACCGCCGAAATGCCGTCAGGGCCACTGGCTTTCCGCATGTCGAGTGATCGCAGCACTGCCCGTACATCGCATTGCCTGAGTACAATGTCAGGCATAGTGTAGCCACAGTTGGCGATGGCGGGGGGCTGCAGGCCACGGTCGTCGACCCGGGAATTAGCCGCAAAGAGGTCTGCGAGTATATCCGCTTTCTCTTGGGCTTTGTGAGCCAGTGTTCCATCTGGGTAACGCAGCGGTGGCAGCGAGGGCTGACAGAAGTTAGATTGCACGGCCTTGGCCAGTTGCCAGTATCCACGGCTGCCCGTGGGATAGGAAGTGAGCTCCTGACCAAGCCGCGCGATGCGCTGGGCATCCGCTCTCTTAAAGGCCCTCTTGCTGGATTTTGTGGCCAGGTTGTACGCTGCTTTGAGGTGGCCCACGTTTGGGTCGCGCACAGCCCGGGCCCTGATCCAGGCGCGATATGCCGACTGTTTTTGTCGAACAGCTTTGGCACAATCTCGCCCGAACCAGGGACGGGCTCTGCGGATACTGGCGACATCAGTGAAAGGGATGTAATATTCCATCCCTAAACTGATCTCGCCAGCAATCGCAGAAGCGCTATCCGAGGGAGCCTTTCCTACAAAGCAGCGCTGGCTCCAGGGGACGGACGCATAGTAATCGCGTAGACCGTCCCAATCCGCTGACGAGTAGTGCCATAGTCGTCGTGACATTTGTACAGCACGTGCAGGAGGTGATACCTTCATGCCAGCGTGAACAACACAGTATTCGGAACTACCCAATGGGGCTCCTACCGAAACACTGGTATCCGGGTGATCCCGCATACCATCTGGGTCAGACCGTGGGAGAGAGCGAACGCATGGGCGGCCCTACCCGCATGATCAGTCTTGAGGGACCCCAGCCATTCAATGTGATGGCCATTGAAGTCCCCCAGAAATACTAGGTCAGCGTTCGGGAACCGCACCTGCGCTTCATCAGCCGTCTCGCTGAGGTACTGGAAGAGCTTTGTTGTCTCAGAATCCCCTGTGTGGGAACGGTAGACGCATACATAGATCTGGCTCATAGAGCCATGGTCTACGTGCAGCCAAAGGACAGAATTGGAGGGGTTCTCTAGGCAGCGCAACCGGCGGCAGCAAACATCCGCCCTAACGAACACGCACACCCCGGCTTTGTCTCGAAATTGTTCCTCGATGACATAGCCGGGGTAACACAGGTAAGACGTGTCGTCAGGGCGGCGTATTTGTGTCTCCGTGAGGAACATCACAGCGGGCCGTGCCGTCTCAAGGTGATGGTGGACGGCATCGAGGTTCGCATGGAGTCCACGGACGTTAGTGAACTCCACCTCGAAAAGTGAAGTCGTGGGGTTTCCTAGGGCCGCTGTGTAACGTTTACTTTTTTTTGTTGCACTGCCATTGTAGATTTTGAAGACGAAGAAGCGTGAAGACAGGGCGACATCTGGTGCAGCAGTAAGTGACAAAGCGCAGGGGCTAGCTTTGTCTAGAACCGTGTGGTTAGGTCGGAGCCGACTCGCCGGACGGAAGGGCTCCCAAACCCCCCTGATGCAAGGCCGCCGCTACCCCACACCGGTTACCACCCGGAGCGGCGATCCCACATCAGGATTATGCGCAACATGTGGGGCAGCCTCCTGGGGTGGTTGGTCCCAGGCGGGCCCCATGACTGTGTTGCGGGCGGCCGCGGCAACGCCGTTGCTAAGGGTCTCCCTGGCCGACGAATCGACCCACACCACCCACACTAGACTCCGTTTCGCCCCCACTGGTCCCATGCCTGCTGCACCATACATCGCCCCGGGCCCGGCGGTGCAGCTGCTGAACCCCTAACGCTTTAGCACAACTGCACGGTGGTACCCCCCCGGACCAACACTGTTGTACCACCTGGTACCCATGTAGGGGCCGAAGCCACTCCATAGGTACCATAAATTAACGAGCCTCGTCCGTTGATCAGCAGGTGCGCCACTAGCAGGTGAGGTCGCTGGGGCTCTAAAGATGTTGGTAGAGCCCCTTTGCACCCGATGATCTTGGGCGTAGATGAGTCTGCGGCGCCTTCGCCTCTGACTTCAGAACTCGGCGGGTATAGGGTTGGGTACGCTCCCTCTCCCTCTCGGCAGTCGATGCTCTCTGTGCGAACTGCGATTCAGCTGAACTTCGCTATTTTCCGTGAAGCGACTGCCATCTGACCTCCACAACCCATGGGCGATATCGAAGTTCTGTAGTAGTTAGACCGGTCGGATTTATGATTTAGGGCTCCAACTACCCTGGCTTAACGTACTCTCCGAGGCACGGAGGGGTTTCAATGTCTTAAGAAATAGTCACCCATTCTAAGACCAGCCTGACTAGATGTTGCTTAAACTTTGCAATGTATTAACATTGTTGGTTACCACTAGACCACGATCCCTTGATAATTTTACGTAAATAATAGTCGCTAGGGAAATAGTCATATTATAGAACAGCCAAATTTCTGAATATGGGGTGGGTATCTGTACTAGTATAGTATAGTTTTATCTGGCGAGTCAGCGCCGGGACCTCGTAGTGGGTCTGGGCGTGGATACACTCTCGCTGGAAACCATGCTCCAAGCCATGGTCTCCAGCGCGAGTAGGTGGAACGCGGCCGAGAGGGAGGGGCAGCGTACCCTCCCCACTGAGTTCCGCAGTCAGCGGCCTCAGCCCCACAACACGCAACCAGATTCACGCACCGACGCGGTCAGAACCCAACCCCAACGACGCGAGATTTTCATTCCGACCAAAACCCCTAAGACACACAGGTGGCCAAAGTCCGCCGGGCGCCACTGGAAATACCTTCTGGTACCAGAGACGCCCGCAGCATTGAAGGAATTTTGTCTGTGATTATATTTAGCCATCCTAAATAAAGAGTAGTTTTGTTTTATACCTTGTTAAACAGGAAAAATCAATCTACTACTCGTTCGTTAATTCGACAGGTGCACCACGTGAGGTTTACTTGGGACTAAATCATATTGAGACGCCTTTATTCCCTTTACATTTCGCACTTAAGTAGGTATTCTTCTTATCAGATCTTCTAACATGTCAACTGAATCAGTCGGCCACATAGAGTTGCCGCATAGACAAGTTATCATAATATCAAGGAGCTATCACATGAAGAGTTACGAGATGTATTTGTCAACAGGACTATCTCAAATTCCTCGTGACATACCACCGCTTCATATCCTTCAGTCTGTACTGCGTGGGGTTCGTGTGGTTTGTCTTATCTCTCGTGAAGAAGTACTACATGAGACAATTCAGCCTGTTCGCATGGACTCACGTCGCTTTACTCATCGTGGTCACACAGAGCTACCTTATCATACAGAATATATTTGAAGGTAAGTTTTTTTTACCTTACATTGTTGCCACAAATATTTGCCAAACAGCCACACACTCCTACTCGCGATACTAGTATAACTCGTGGGCGTTAAGTTGAGACTTTGTCGCTGAGATTTCAATGTCGTCGTCGCCGCGTCGTTTGTTTGTACAAGTACAAAAAATCACTAAAACGCTTATTTTCGAAATTATTTCGCTTTGAACTAATTGCCTTAAGCCAGGCTAATCTCCTCGCATTACTCCTTGCGGCAAATATTTTCAAACAGCCACACACTCCTCTACTCGCGATACTAGTATAAGTTCAAGACTTCATCTGCCCTATTTTTAGTTATAGGTTTTATTGTTCTCGGGAAAAACGCAACTTTATACGAGAGTGGATTGAAAAGTAGTCGGCCTAGCACTGATCCATTTAGTTCTAAAAATCAAATCTACCCACATTATTTAGTTCAGTTCAGACCTGTTAATTGTAGGAAGTTTGAAACGTGTGCGATAATTAGTTTTAATGTTATAAATTTATTAACAAAGCAATCTGACATCGTTTCCGCAAATGGAGCAAATCGAGCAGTGTGCCGTCATTAAGTACCTCCATAAGAAGGGGCTGTCATCAAAAGCCATTCATGATGATATGGTCAGTACATTAGGGGATTGCGCTCTTTCATATTCATCCGTCAAAAAATGGATAGCAGAATTCAAGCGTGGTAGAGAGAGTGTGAAAGACGAACCCCGCTCTGGAAGGCCTTCGACGTCCACTACTGACGAAAATGTTAAAAAAATACTCGGCTTAATTATGGGAGACCGTACATTGAAAGTCGAGATTATAAGCATCTCTTATGAACGTACTCAAAACATAATAGTCAACGTGTTGGGTATCCACAAGATGTCTGAGAGGTGGGTTCCGCGACTGCTTTCAGTTGAGCAAAAAAGGATGCGACTGACTATTGCATGCGACTGTTTGGAGTTATTTGAAGCTGATGAATGTGATTTTTTGAATCGTTTTGTTACTATGGACGAAACATGGGTTCATTACTGTACACCGGAAACAAAATAACAATCAAAACAGTGGAAAAGACCTGGTTTATAAAAAGGCTAAGCCGATTTTGTCGGCAAGTAAGGTGATGGCTTCAGTATTCTGGGACTCGAAGGGTGTGATTATGGTTGATTGTCTTGAAAGGGGCAGATTATAAACTCTGATTATTACTGCACCTTACTACGTCGTTTACGAGAGAAAATAAACGATAAACGTCCAGGAATGATCAGAAGAAATGTCCTGTTTCATCAAGATAACGCTCGTCCACACGTCTGTCCAACCAATGGCAGAAATTCACAACTGTGGCTTTGAACTGTCACCGCATCCACCTTATTCACCTGATCTGATACCGCCAGACTTTTTTCTGTTCCCTAACCTAAAAAAGCACTTGGGAGGTCAAAGATTTTTGACAAATGACGAGGTCTAGCAGCAGTAGACGCATATTTTGACTCTCAGGAAGAATCATATTTTTTCAACGGGCTAAAAGCTTGGAAGGGAAGATGGCAAAAGTGCATTGAACTTGATGGTGATTACGTTGAAAAATAAAAATATATTTAATTTATTATGTATTTATTTTCTTGGTTAGGCCGATTACATTTCAATCCAACCTCGTATTAAGAACTAAGTGATGAGAGCGCAAGTCTCAACTTATCACGCACGAGTAGTCCTTCGCAGCTCGTCGGGTATGTTGGCTAAAGGGTAAAATATTATGGTTTGCTCAGACAGCGGAGATTGTAGGACGTTCAAGCGAATCGATCGGTCAGCTTATGACGACGTCGGAAAATTAGGTCACTGTACTTTCAACACTTCACTCACGGAACCTATTTCGGCTATCATCTATGTAGGTGCCTACTTAAATAAACACATTATATGATGTTATGTCACGTGACCCAATTTTGACCGACTTAAAAAATGGAAGAGGTTTTAATTTTGACTGTATATATTTTTTAAGTTTGTGACCTCATTTTTTTTTTGACTGGGTTGAGTTTGATTTGATTTGATTTTAAATTAAAAGCTTCTGCTGCCCCTGTGGTCCCATTTAAATTTGGTCCAATTCCGACATTAATTGGGTCCCATTTCGGTAATTTTAAGTCGGATTTTATGTCAATTTTTGACGTGTTTTTTTTAAAGGTTTTTTTTTGGGATATCATTCATCTAGAAGTCTAAGAATCTAAAAGTCATCTTACTGTGACTGTAGAACTACTATTGTTTTAATAAATTATGTGAACGTATTCCTATTCAATATATCCGAGGACAAAAAAAACATCATTCGGAAACTATACTACCTTACCTTACGTGCGACGTGTGTGTTCTTTAACTTGTACATACTTACTAGGTACTCTCTCACATGGGTACACTACATAAATACGAATAACTTTATTCCGTCAGTCACGAATACGAAATACGAATACGAATACGAATTTCAAAATACCGATTTTCATAATTCCGACTGGTTCAAAATTCCGAATATAAGAACTCCGATTGATCATTGTTCCTATTTTTATCATTCCTAAATTGCAATATTCGTAACGTTTATAATTACTACTCTCTAAATACCGAGCTTCAATAGATCGAATAACAAAAAGTTCGACTGATATGTCGAAACATCAACAATACGAATTCTGATTATTAAAATACCTAAATAGCAAGACATATAAACACATAATTGCTCATCAGGGAGAAGTAGGTATAATATTATATTTGTCTTGATGCGTTGTCCTACTCATAAATTGCATAGGTTGTTTACATTTATTTTCCTTGTGTATCTCATTTAAAACTGATGTTTACTTTTGAATAAAAATATTTTTGTTTCCCTGGTCACATGCCAAAGTATGTTTCCCAAATTGTTGGTATAATACAGATCAATTCCGGCGCTTCGCTGGCCGCTGCCGCGGCACGCTCGCTTCGCTCACTCGGCTCGCGCTCTGTTGTGGTCACAGTTCTAACCTAACCTAACCCACCTCTACCCATTCCAGAGACCCAGACCAGATTGCGTGAAGTTGGTTCTGCAGCGATTTCTTTCTGTCACTAAATTCTGTAGAACAAACATGTTGACTTTTAGTTTATTCGATGTATTGAAAATCGGAATGTCGTGTTTCGGACCGAGAACCCTTCGAGCATTTGACGCTTCGAACGTATGAAAATCGGAAAACCAACAAATCGCATTAATGACTTTCGGTAAAATAAGTTTCGTGATTTTTAATAATAGACATTACAATTCTTAGGTATTATGAAATTCGGACTTTTGAAGTTTTTCGGAGTATTTGGGTTTCCCCTCTCACATACATACATACCTACATTATATTCTGCCTTGGGACGCAGAATAAAAGAAAAACTCCTGTACCCCTCACTACAGACAGACAGTGTATTAGACACCCACATTTTGCCACATATTTCGTTCTAGAAAAACTTCTTTGGGCGTATGTAGAATAGTTATATCCCTATGTTTCTTTGGGTATAGGAAAGACACGGGAAGTTGGGGGCATCAGGTATCTCGTAAAGATTATCGAAATTCTCACGTCGTCAATTCGTGTCGATTCATTATAATTTATGACATGATAATGCGTCGCCTTCGTATTTATCAGTCAGTGAACTTGACCCGACAGGTAGTGGCGTTCTATTCATACTAATATATCGATTAATATGTGTTAAGTTAGATTATAAATAAACAAGTATTAAGTAACTATTTGAAACAGCGTCATCTATATATTTTTGTATTTTAAAGCAATGAGTTTGCTTAAACTATTCTTAAAATATTAAGAAAGAAATTATAAATAGATCACAAAAACTGATGACATCGGCGGGACTCGAACCCACGGCCTTTCCCTAACAGGGGGAATGCTCTGACCAACTGAGCTACGATGACCACTACCGATATCGAATTTTTGCTTCATATTATATATTCATAATTTCTACATCGCGCTATTAATGTTAACGTTAGATCCACTTACCGCAGTTCTACCGAACTACTGCGTCATCTAGCCAAAGTAAAAAGTTTTTCTTTCTCAAATCGGAATCAGGTGGCAGGAAAAGTTACCTAGATAAGATAAGATATTTCTTTTGCAGACCATGTGTGTATAATTAGTACAAATTAAATCTTATTATAAGGTATTATAGTACGTGGGCCGTAGAACATTGAAAAATATTGATTAACAGCAAGCTCATTTTTCGTAAGGAGCTTTATTTTACCGAGTCCTACACCAATATCTCATAAAGAAATCTCAAATCAGGTAGCTAACAGAGTTACCCAGTTAAAATATTTGGAACAAAATTTTAAGGTTGCATTAATTCGTATGGAGCTGCAAAGTGGTGCAGATATTAAGTACATCATTATAAATCAAATATCAAAAGTTCCCATCGATCCGACTTGTGCTAAAAAAGTTATTCAAGGTTAAAGAAGAAAATTTTCGCTTTTTTGGATTTTTCTCGTAAACAGTGAATTAAGAGTATATAAAAAAATAGTTCTGTACAAAATTGTAGATAGTAAAATAACCTACACAAATGACCTTACAACTTTTTTCCTAGGAATTACTATTTCTGTGAGATTGCGGTTATTAACGTCCAACAAGCTATAGTCTACACGTAATGCTGGTCCGCTCTTATTAACTCAGTCGTAATGTTATATAGCCTATGTTACCCGCTAAAAATGTAGCTTTATATTACCGAAAGAAATTTTAAAATCGGTGCAGTAGTTTCTGAGGTCTCACTTTGTCCCGTACAAACTTTGTCCCACTTTAGAAGTAGAATTTTCGAAAATCCTTTCTTATCGGATGTATACGCCATATAATAAACACTCCCTCCAAGTTTTAGGTTTCTACGATCAGCGGTTTAGGCTCAACAGTCAGTCATTTAGGATATAGAATGTTATATTGTATGGTTAACTGTAATTAATATCGATTAACGATTCAACGTTCACCCTAAACCGCTAATAAACTAATATTGAAAGAGGAGAGATTTGATTGATTGTTTACATTGAGTAGACTCGGAAACTAGACAACCGATTTTAAACATTTGAAAATTTTTTTGTGTGATCCACAAATGTTTGTTTCGAAGTATGTGTGTTTTCTATGTATAATATATGTATGTATTTAAAAATATATAAGTATGTTTATTAGTCGTCTAGACCTCATAACACAAGCATATACTAGCTTAATTTGGGCTAGATGACATTGTGTGTGAGACCTATATTTTATTAACTGAAATGTTGAAACTTGTAACTCGCCTTTTGTTTTGGTTTTAAATGATAATATACAACATCTTAATAAGCTGCAACGACATACTGGTACCTTAATTAGTTTGACCAAAATTTAATGAGTTCATTGACTCAATTGTCAGATCTCAGAAGGTCACAAAAGTCATTGGCATTAACGGATGCAATGACTTTTGTGACCTGTTTGAAATAAATGCATTAAATATTGGATGGAAACAGGCGTTACCTGGCGAAAATACATGACAAAATTACATTATTTTCGCAAAATTAAAAGACAATAAAACGTCGACAATTGTTTCACCTCTAAACGAGGCATTATCAAGACTGTCTCAGAGAGAACAGCCAGTCTCTCTCAATTGAATCGCTTTGCCTTTCCATCTAAGTTAACAGTTAAAACTTCAATTGGTATAAGTTTCATCGGAACGTATCAGAATTCGATGTTTATATACTTAACCGACATTGAGTAAGTAGGTATGATGTAATGTCTTGGTTGCTAACAATTTCCGATTGCTGCTCCGCTCCTATAGTTCGTAGCGTGACGATAGTTAGACTATTTAAGTCTATAGCCTCGATAAATGAACTGTTAAAAACCAAAAATATTTTTTTCAATTCGAAGTAGTATAGTTTCAGTTGTTCCTAAAATTAGCGCGTAAAACTAAACAAATTAACTTTATAACATTAAATAAAGAGATCCTCGATAAAGCTACATTTCTTTTGATTCTGTGGATTAAGGTTGCCTGTAAGATATTGCTTTTTATGTATGTTTATTTTACATATTTATGTATGTTTTTTATGTATGTATGTTTATTCTTCGCCTATACATAACCGTTAACGTCCGTGATAGGACAATACCGTCCGATAATATTGTGTCTACATCTATGTCATGTCGACATTGTCACGGACAGGGTAAGCCTTTGAAACGTAACTGGGTTGTTTGTTGGGGTGAGACTACGTTAGCGAGATGCGCGGAATGTTTCGATGTAAATAAATAAAATCCTATATTTAATGCTAGATTTGTAAGGTAAAACTTGAGAGAAAAGAACCTGGCAAATCACGGTTACTCTTTTCTAAAAGTAACAATATTATATAATAATAATAATAAATTGTTTATTTGCAATCCACAAACTAAAACATTTGACAGTTGTAGATGGTATAGACTATATGCAGTAGTTTAGAGTGTGGATAGCTGGTGCCTGTGGTAGGTAACGAGACCTGAATTACAGTTCACCAGCGCCCCACTGACAGATGTAGAAAACTGACCACAATCAGCCCATGTAGCAACAACATCGTACATTACACAAGACAATGATACGAGGGTGGATTGAAAAGTAGTCGGCCTAACACTGATCCATTTAGTTCTAAAAATCAAATCGATCCACATTATTTAGTTCAGTTCAGACCTGTTAATTGTGTGAAGTTTGAAACGTGTGCGATAATTAGTTTTAATTTTATAAATTTATTAACAAAGCAATCTGACATCATTTCCGCAAATGGAGCAAATCGAGCAGCGTGCCGTCATTAAGTACCTCCATAAGAAGGGGCTGTCATCAAAAGCCATCCATGATGATATGGTCAGTACATTAGGGGATTGCGCTCTTTCATATTCATCCGTCAAAAAATGGATAGCAGAATTCAAGCGTGGTAGAGAGAGTGTGAAAGACGAACCCCGCTCTGGAAGGCCTTCGACGTCCACTACTGACGAAAATGTTAACAAAATACTCGACTTAATTATGGGAGACCGCAGATTGAAATTTAGAGAGATAGCCGAGATTATAGACATCTCTTATGAACGTACTCAAAACATAAAAGTCAACGTGTTGGGTTTCCACAAGGTGTCTGCGAGGTGAGTTCCGCGACTGCTTTCAGTTGAGCAAAAAAGGATGCGATTGACTATTGCACGCGACTGTTTGGAGTTATTTGAAGCTGATAAATGTGATTTTTTGAATCGTTTTGTTACTATGGACGAAACATGGGTTCATTACTGTACACCGGAAACAAAACAACAATCAAAACAGTGGAAAAGACCTGGTTCACCACCCCCCAAATATGCTAAGTCGATTTTGTCGGCAAGTAAGGTGATGGCTTCAGTATTCTGGGACTCGAAGGGTGTGATTATGGTTGATTATTTTGAAAGGGGTCAGACTATAAACTCTGATTATTACTGCACCTTACTACGTCGTTTACGAGAGGAAATAAACGATAAACGTCCAAGAATGATCAGAAGAAAAGTCCTGTTTCATCAAGATAACGCTCGTGTTCACACGTCTGTCCAATCAATGGCAGAAATTCACAACTGTGGCTTTGAAATGTCACCGCATCCACCTTATTCACCTGATCTGGCACCGTCAGACTTTTTCTGTTCCCTAACCTAAAAAAGCACTTGGGAGGTCAAAGATTTTTGACAAATGACGAGGTCAAAGCAGCAGTAGACACATATTTTGGAAGAAGGAAGAATCTTTTTTTTCAACGGGCTAAATGCTTGGATGGGAAGATGCCAAAAGGGCGTTAAACTTGATGGTGATTACGTTGAAAAATAAAAATATATTTCATTTATTATGTATTTATTTTCTTGGTTAGGCCGATTACTTTTCAATCCACCCTCGTAGTTACACGGATTTCTGTAGCAAGTGTAAATGTAAAAAAGTACTTTTAACTAGCGTGAAAACTGTATGTATGTAAGTTTAGGAAGCGAAAGAAATAGGGTGTCCAGTAGCTTTTAGAAACTCATAGATTTTGCCTACCCCAATGGGGAAAGAAGCGTGATCCTATGAATGTACATACATACATATATCACGCATATATCTGGTAAGCAAAGGTGTATTACACACCCACTCTTTGCCAGTATTTTTTTGGTCCCACGTAACCTATTACGTGGGACCAAAAAAATACCCCTAGGGCAAGCCTATTGCCGTAAACGGGCACTATGGAAAGTATTTTATGTATGTTATAGAAATATGAACCAACTGATGCCCAGGGCTCTGCTACTTTATGAGAAATATTAGGGTACCGAGTACTGAGATAAATATTAGAGGCCATGCAGCTTGAGTTATACATACATATATTGGATAGAAACAGGCGTTACTTGGCGAAAATCCATGACAAAACAATGGTAAGTAAAATGTTTTTAAGAAAAAACCTTTTAAATTTATATAATAGCATTAATTTTTCGCAGAGAACAGGCTGTTCTCTCTGAGGCAGTCTTGATAATGCCTCGTTTAGAGGCGAAACAATTGTCGACGTTTTGTTGTCCTTTTGATTCTGCGAAAAATTAATGCTATTATATAAATTTAAAAGGTTTTTTTCTTAAAAACATTTTACTTACCATTGTTTTATACATACATACATAAACTCACGCCTCTTTCCCAGTGAGGTAGGCCGAGACCACGGATTTAGTACAAATACAACGCGGAATCTTGGCACTCGAATACTATATAAGTAATTATTACAAATACCATCTATAAAATAAACAAGATTGTGCATTGATGGTTGACATAGAATTAGTTCGTAATAATTTATATAAAAGCATCAATGTACAGCGCCGTTGTCGCATCCCTCGAGAGTCAGCAAGCGGAACAGGAACTTAGTACAAAAGCGCGCAGGTGCGCAATGACCGAGGTGAACTGGTGCCGTTTTTAAAGCACTGATCGGTTATATAGGTATTTTTGATCTAAGATCTAAGCATCCCTTTTTCTATCTTGGTCACTACATCTTCTGTCACACCATAACGTTCCCGTATCACGCTGAGCCAAAACAAACAAAAGCCACCCACGCTTAACAATATAACCGCGACCTTAGCAACTTTTACTGAAGCTAATATTAAACTGTGCTTTAAATAGAATACGCTGAATTGAGTCTGAATTTACATGTTTTGAACCTTGTGTTCTACAGTATAAGATCATAATTCCTGTGGTTATTTTGAAATATTCTCTTTAGATATTTACTAAAGCAATCTTACACGTGTGGACTTGAAAGAATGTATTGCTTCGTATGTAGAGAACTGTTGTTTTTAGGATTCCGTACCCAAATCATAAAACGGAAACCTAAGACTCCGCTGTCCATCCGTCCATCTGTCACCAGGCTGTATCTCATGAACCGTGATAGTTAAAAAGTTGAAATTTTCACAGATGACGTATTTCTGTGTTGCCTCTATAACAACAAATACTAAAAACCATAATATAATAAATATTTAACTAAAATCGATGACATGTTTCCTAAGAACAGATCTTCGAATGTCTTATAGCTTCAGATTTTCCCACACTGACCCATATGAATGTTACTATCAAGCTACGACTTATAAGAGTGGAGCAGCAATGAAAAATCTTCCTAAAACGGGAATGCGAGCAAACTTCGCGTCTTTTGAATTTAAATTATTGAAATTTAACACAACATATTGAAATAGCTTTAAATTTACATGAACCCAATGTTGTCTATTCTTTGAACGTGGAAACAATGTGGAGGTCGGAGATCAATGTTTTGTTATAAAATACCGTATGTTTACTCGAGCGTACGTAGTGTTAAGGAATATATGTTTGAAACATCTGTTCTATGAAGTAATTCCCATTAACGATACTCTTGTTCCTTGAGTGAAATCCTCGTTACGTCTATGTTTTCTACTAATATTATAAAGACAAAAGATTTCATTTCATTTATTCTTTTTGTACACATAAAAATCGGTAATTTAAGAACAATATGCACAAAGAATAGAAAGAAAGAAAGAAAGAATATGTTTTATTGTTGCATAACAACTTTACACGATAAACAAAGAAAACATACAACGTTACACAACAATAAGTTACACAGATAAGTTATATTTTTACAAAGAAAAATATAACTTATCTGTGGTCACGACGGCCACAGACGTAAAATTGACGTAAGTGACACGATCGTGTCACAATAACTGTCACAACACAGTGTGGTTTTTTTGACACTTATGAGCGTGTATGACACAAAGCGTGCTTAAGTCAATGGATGACTTATCTTCCAGCAGACCCAGAGTAATATAGGATAGGTACAAATTTTACATGAGAGAGAAGAGAAGCAAAACCGCGTTACATTACTTAGAGAGGAGAAAATACAAATAATAAATAATAATGCGTAACATACAATCTTACTAGATAAATACATAACATAAAAATACTTAATAATGTAATAAAAAATATTAAGTATTTAATAATATAAAAATAAAATAAGAAGACGGTAGGCCAATATTAGTTAGATAGCAAATGTCCCTGAAATGATTTGTATGTTTTGTAATAACTAAACTCAAAAAATTGACATAAATTGTCTCACCTTCAGAATGATATGTTATGTAAAGCTTGGAAGCATTCTAGCTAATCCCACAACCAGGAAGACCCGAAATCTATTCAGATTCTGTATTATATCTTTAAAGCAGGCGGCGCGTAGTGGGCAATAGTAGGTACTAGGGATAAAAGGTAGTGTAAACGTAGGAATTATACTATGAGGCTGTCATGACTGGCTAGACTACTCAAATCCTCCTTTAAATATTTGATTTAAAAAAATCTTGGACACAAGCTTCATATGAATGTACAGTAGCCTTTGTGCAGGAGAAACCGGTGAGTTTTTAGAGGTAGAGCCTGTCAGACTCTTTTCCAATCGCCAGTTATTACAATCATTCCATCAATCATCGGACTGTGATTATAATCTTAATGTTTTCAAAATCCTACGGTGACATATACATTTGCAACTTGCATGAAACTTGTGACGAATAATGTAATAATGTTCTTGAGTTGGCTCTTGAGATGGCTTTTGAGTTATTTATCAAGTTATGGAAGCTTTCATGGCTTGGTGATTGACTTAGGAGTTGTTGATAAGTAATTGGACTTTCTTTTTGTACACTAGCCCTTTATAGTTCATATTATTTCTTTTACAGGCAACCTTAGGATGTATCTAAGGTTGCCTGTAAGAAATCGCTTTACGCGATAAGGCCACCCTTTGTACATAGTCTCTTTGTTTAAACTTGTATAATTACTTAATATTAAGATTTGAATTTGAAATATACCGGTATCGAGTACAAGGAGCAAGCTACTGCGGTGAGGGTTCCAGAGACAGGAATTTCACCACAATATGTCCCTTATCGAGTAATACTGCTTTCTGCATCATACTCTTGACCCAACTGTCTATGTGAGCCTCATTAGGTGTTAATCGAGCTTCTTGGTTATTAATCCATGCACGGAAACGACTCTTATTATTATAATTATAATGGAATAGTGCCCTTAGGTCACAAAAACATAGTCACGTAAACGACAAAAGCACAGTAAAAAGGTTAATATATTTCTTGTTTGTTTTCACAGGTCTCATATGGTTCATAGTGCCGGTATCCATGATCATATGCAACGATGTGATGGCGTATGTGTTCGGTTTCTTCTTCGGCAAGACCCCTCTCATCAAACTCAGCCCCAAGAAGACCTGGGAAGGATTCATTGGAGGTGGTTTCTCTACTGTTTTATTTGGACTAGTGGTAAGTTCAAATTTCTACATGTTAGATAAAAGTCAGTACATTGTGTACTAGAGTTGCCCTCAATCGCTAGATGAAGGCACCTTTATGGCGAAACTTAAAAATTAATCTTAATTAACTTTATATCCGATACCTATGGGTCCCGACTGTTGCAGCCTATATGTTACACACTTCTGAACTATTTTTATTTATCATTGTTTTTTAAAGTTGTTTAAACCTAAGCAAAATGGATAAAACATCACCAATTTTGGTACCAAATAAAAGTGGTCTTTTGTGACCACAGTACAAAGTATGACTGTAAATGGTTTTAGAAGTAGAGGTAGGCCAAAGAAAAACAGGGACAGGGGACAAGGAAGGGAGTGACTGTGGAGATGACATTGTGATAGTGATGTGTAGAGGAGAAACACGTGTTGCGTCGACCCCAAATAATTGGTATAAGGGCAGGTAGATAGTAGGAGGGCTCGTGGTCTAGTGGTAACCGACAATGTTAACACATTGCAAAGTAAGCATGACTTTAGTATGTGTGACCATTTCTGAAGACATCGAGACCCCTCCGTGACTCGAAGAGCACGTTGTCGCGTCAGTCCTGGTTGTCATACGAACATCTATGGCAGTCGTTAGGGGTAGTTGGAGCCCTAAATCAAAAATCCTCGTGGTCTAACTACAACTAACTTTTGGGTTTAATTACAGCTTGCTTACTGGATGTCCCAATACCCTTACCTGGTATGCCCAATCGAGTACTCAGAATCATTGGGCCGTATGACCATGGACTGTGAACCTTCTTTGCTGTTCCGACTACAAGAATATACTCCGCCGCAATTCGTGCAGCCCTTCATGAAAGTTGTAAGTGGATTTAAATATTAAATAACAATAAATATTTACGACACTGAGGTGAAACTTTTCCTGAAGTTTTTAAGTACCAGTAATTCTAAAGATTGAGGATCAAAAGCGCTATCTACAATTTGTACAAGCCAAAGATAAAGTACCTACATGAACAAAAGCGCCCCCTAGATTACCTGCACGAAAATAAAATCGTCTACGTATCCATGTTTTTAATTCAAATGTGTCCGTTAGACCCCTAGAATCTATGCTTTGTACCTACACAGCGCCATCTAGCCTAGAGTAAGCTAATTATCTTGTGTCATGGGATCTAGATAACTGATAAATATCTATATTACATATCTATACTAAGATTATAAAGAGGAAAGGTTTGATTGTTTTGAAGTGGTTGTTGGGAGTGTATTGCAACGCTTGTAGTAACAGTATGTGAATTGAATTTATTATTAAAATATATTCTTATATCAAACAAGCATATCCCCACATTGACACAAACAGGTTTAGGTGGGAGTGGATCTAAACAATTGGACGAGTATAAATACCTATACTTATATTGTACTTATAATTTATTGCTTATACCTAATTGGCTAGTTCAATTATAAGGAGGTGTGGCGTGTGCGCGGCTGGAAATTGGTAGAAATTTGTAGAAGGGGCTAGAACCGCCTTCTCGTATTATCTTGACGTTTCGTATAAATGATGTCAGAGGTTCGTTAACTATACGCCACAGTTTCTTTGCATTGCATGCTCTGAAACTACTGAACCGATTTGAAAAATCTTTTACACAATATGTAGCTACATTATCCCTGAGTGCTATTATTGAACATCCATAGGTTTATGCAGGTAAGCATAGTATCAAAACAGACATACAGCTAGTGTTGTCATTACATCTGAGAATATTCAATGATGTTTGCTTATGATACTTTTTATCCCGTTCTCGTAGAAATAGGGATCGAGAATACTATATCACGCGGGTTGGTACGGCGACAGTAATCGGCTAGTATCGTAATTTTTTAAATTCTTCATTACAGATAAGGATGGAGAAATTCAACATGTATCCGTTCATGATCCATTCGTTGTGTCTCAGTACATTCAGCTCTGTGATTGGTCCGTTTGGTGGTTTCTTTGCTTCGGGATTCAAACGCGCTTTCAAGATTAAGGTCAGTTCCTACATCTTTTATTTCAAACGTGATATTTAACGTCTAAAGGCAACAAAACACTGATCCTTCGTATACGACGTATGCCATGCGACGTGGGAGACCGTGACACACTGGTCCTACGTTAGATGTCTGACATAATATACAGTTTGCCAAAAAATAGGAATAATTTAATTGTATGTATTGTTCTAAAATTTTGTTTTTTGACGTTTTTAAATATTATATGGTTATTAGGGGTATTGGAACGCCAACTTATACTCGACAATCTGTACGTTATTGACGTCCAACACTTGTGTGACAGCGTCGTACGCGTGGGATAGTATGGGAACACGCGAATCTGGCGAGGGACGCTTAAGACAGCGTTGCGAATGACAAGTGTGTTTCTAAGCATACAAATTGCATAGTCCAGATGGGTTTGACGCAGAATGCGCACTTCGCAAAATGAGCACTCGACGCAAAATGTGCATTACGCGGAAGGAGCACTTCTCACAAGGGGCATTTCTCATAATGTGCATTTCGCATAATGAGCACTTCGCAAAATGTGCACTTCGCAAAATGAGCACTTCGCAAAATGAGCACTTTTCTAGGGTATGGGTCAGCCCCCATGGTGGGTCAGTTAGTCACAAAATAAAAATGATATGACTTGTATTTAAAATAAAATAAACACTTTTACAATGTAATCATTTATTCATTTATTCAAAAATAATAAGTCTAGACTTAGTTTTCATATATTGTCAGTTAAATAATTAAAAAAGTAAGGAAAAATAAGAAAGTGTAAAAAAATATTATAAGTACATACATCAAAAACATTTTGCTTTATTTGATTTTTTAATCTATTTAAAAAAAAAACAAAATAAAGAAACCACATAATTATAAACTTGTAAATACAAATAAAAATCACATTTTTTATTAAACTAATCTTTATCCTATTGTTACAAAAATAGTGTAAAGATTTAATAAGACAAGTTATATAATTTTAAATTATAATATAATATAAATATATGACAAGTATTTCAAAAATTGCGAAGAAATAATATGCTAATCTTTACACTATTTTTTTGTTAAATTGGTGAATTTAACAAAAAAATAGTGTAAAGATTTAAGCGGACAGTTACGCAATTTCAATCATCAATTTCAAAAGATATATTACACTTATGAAGAGTGACTACCTACTTCTTTTTACATTCCCAAATAAACTTCTACATATATGACGGTCCCAATATTTGCTTTCTTTTTTTAAGTTGTGAATAAACAAGTATAGGTTAGGATTTTTAGGTATGCGAGTATTGATACGACGATGCCATGCTTCTAAGGCATTAGTTGTTCTATGCCTTTGGTTTGCAACGCTCAGCATTGATGGCAGCATTTTTGGGTACCATGTTTTTCATAGTAATTTTGAAATCGCATCATTTCTGGACTTTGTGGCGCACAATTTAAAATATAGTTCGTGGTAGTATAATGCGTGGTATACGTCGCATGTGAAGGATGAGTTTGCCAGTACCTTTAACCTTGACTGTTCGATAATGGGCGCCGGACCTTATTGTTCGCCAAAGCTACAGTAATAGCCAATGATAATGAAACATCGTCATATGATATTATAGGACTTCGGTGACGTGATCCCCGGCCACGGCGGTATAATGGACCGTTTCGACTGTCAGTTCCTGATGGCCACCTTCGTCAACGTGTACATCACCAGCTTCATACGCACCGCCACGCCGCAGAAACTGTTGCAACAGGCAAGTGGACTATCTACTTAATTACATACATATAATCCAGCCTATATCCCCGAGGGGGCAGGCAAAGGTGTATTACACACCCACCTTTTGCCAGTTGTTTTGTTAGTCCCACGTAATAGGGGGGGGGGCTTGGGGGCAAGCGAATTGCCGTAACCAAACCACTATGCAAAATCCGTAACTATTCTGTAAATACATGATTATATTTCACAACTTTATTTGATTTATTTTCACCGATCGACTGTCTAACACATCTTCAAGCCATTTAAATGGCTTAAGCTAGACAGTGAAGTAAAACACCTTTGATAAGGGTAGTATTTAAACGAGTGACTGTAATACTAAGTGAGCCAATTATAAAACGATCGAATAATATTATATCCGTGCGACCACATTACTAAGTGAGCGACTCATAACATTTGAGCGATGCAAGTCGTTTCTGGCACTCGCCGGCCGCTGCTGCGGCACCGCTCGCTTCGCTCGCTCGGCTCGTGTGTACTCGTGGTCACAGTTTTAACCTAACCTAACCTACCCATTTTGTTTAAAGAAGAAATTAACCCTCTCTGTATTTCTAGTCGCTCACTTAGTAATGTGGTCGCACGGATAGAATATTATTCGATCGTTTTATAATTCCCCCATTGATAATGCTGAAAAGCGATTTGTGAAATAGTGTACAAGATTGTTTGTTCATCATATATTACTATATGTTCCACCAAGTGCCAACAATCGAAAGTATAAATTACGTTCAGTAAATAAAATCCAAATTCCAACCGCCAGGATAGATGCAGTCTGAGCTGACACACGGATAGTTTGGTATACCGCCGTTTGCCCGAATTTTATTTGCCCTAATTTAATTTGACATAATAGTCAACAGACATAATATTATATGACATAATATTCATTTGCCCTACTCTTAGTTGCTATATTAGTCACGTGCTAGAAGCTTCGTTTCCCATAAAGTCTCTTACCATAATATAATTTTCATAATCATTGTAAGCCCTATTTATCACATGCCCTAATTATCACATGCCATACTTATCACATGTCATGTCAAAACATCAGTGAGGTTTAGGTTAGGTTAGAACATGAAAGACAACGCACGAGCCTAGCGAGCGAAGCGAGGGTGCCGCGGCAGCAGCTGGCGAAGTGCCACAATCATTTGTCTAAATCATAGCCCTTTTTTTTAAGATGCCGCGCATTGACGTGGCCATACTGCGTCCATTACCGGACGGCTCTGGTAGTTGCGGTGGTATTTACCCAGTGGCACCCGACCGATAATCATAGCCCTATTATCAGATGCCATAACATCATTTGCCATCGACATTGAGGTTTAGGTTAGGTTAGAACATGAAAGACAACGCACGAGCCGAGCGAGCGAAGCGAGGGTTTTGCGGCAGCTGCCGGCGAAGTGCCAGTAAGCTAATAACGGGTTTGTAAATCATTTTAGAGCGCTTGTAGAAATATCATGAGCAAATGCATAGCTTGGAAGGAAAGTCGAAAACAATTTATTATGGCTCTTAAATATCATGTGTAATGATTATTATGGCGTTTAAATATTATGTCTAATAATCATTATGGCGTTTAAATATTATATCTAATAATTATTATGGCAATTAAAAATATGAAAAACAATACGTATGGCACTCGTATCTTATGGTATCTAAGCTTCGGGCAATTAAAAGTATGTCATATGTCTTTTAGGGCAAACAAAACATTCGGGCAAAAGAAATTCGGGAATATGATGATTATGGTATATAATTTTCGGGCAAATAATAGACAACCGGATAGTTTATATAAAAAAAAATATAAAACTACCACACGTTCGCTAGTTCAAAATAAAATTGTAAATTATGGTGTCTGTCAAATAATTACACCCAGAAAGGATGTCAATCTACACTACGTATATTGGGAAGTTTACATAAATTAATATAAATAAAATATGTTAGGACAATCCACACAACGCCATCTAGTCTCAAACTAAGCAGAGCTTGTGATATGAGTACTAGATACACTGATATACATACTTATATACTTCTTTTTTGTAAATACATACATATTATACAAAGGAAACATCCGACAGACAAACGTATGTCATCACACAAAGTTTGTCTCGACTGGGAATCGAACCCGAGACTCCGGCGTCGAGAGCCGGTGCACTACCGACTACGTCACCGAAGCAGTCCGAACAGTCGCTAGGGAACATGAGTACCGTAATATAAGTCTGCGTAACAACCCCCCATTATTTTTGTATGGGATAATACAAGCTTATACTAGGTATGCGATGCATGCTGCTGTTGCAAAAAACTGACCGAAGTGTTAAATTTTTGAACGACAACGATATTTTTTTTTTAATTAATCCTCGATGAAAATTTAAAATCTGACATTTTCATTGTTTTTTGTTCTAAACCACCCTCACGCAATACGTTACCATTGTGGTAAGTTTGGAGTAGATCGGTTCAGGCGTTTAGAAGGAGTATGCGGACAAACGAAATACATGAATCGTCTAAGATTGAGCTTCGCTCACTTCGCTCAATTATTAAGCTTAATTTGGACTAGATGACGTGTGAGAATATCCAAAAAAGATATTTATTTATTGAGCGGAGTTTACGAAGCTCTTTCTTAGACGACTCGTGTATTTCGTTCGTGATCGAACTCCTCCTAAACGACAGGACCGATCTTTTTGAAATTTGGCACGGTCATAGTGACAATCACCGTGAGTGTATATATCTGAATTCATAAAGATCGGTCCAGTCGTTTAGGAGTTCGACCCGGATCGACAAACTCAGCTCAATTATTGCTACAGCAGAATGCATTGCATACCTAGTTTATATTTATTTACGTGGCTGCCATGCACATAGCTGGAGCTGATAGTCTTGTAGGTTATACTGTATTCCGAAGTAACGTCAATGAATTTTTTTTTTTTAATTTTTCTTTTTCTTTTTCTAGGTATACAATCTGAAACCGGAACAGCAACTGCAAATGTTCTACGCACTGAAGGAATCCTTGGAACACAGGAATATACTCAACTTAATTCCTTAGATTGCAGTCAAAAGATGCAGGTAGGTAGAAGACCAACAGTTAGGGTGTTTATACACTGCACCGATAAATTCAACATTTTGTTAACTTTTGATTTTTATAGAAATTCTGCACTGTGAAAATTATTCAAAAATTTATTTTTATTTAAATGAGTTGATCTGTTAATTTTTTTTTTTCTAACTGGTGAATTTAAAATTTTTCAACATTTCGATTTTTTTCTAATTCTGCACTGTGAAAATGATTTAAATTTTATTTATAAATAATAGATAGTTTCAAATATATAATCTATTGAATTCAACTTTTGGTAACTAATAGAACGTTTATAAAAAATATGGTTTAGAAAATTAAAAAAAAAAGTTAATAGAAAAGTATTTATTTGTGTGGTGTACAAGTCCTCTATTGTGGAACATATCTAGCGTACCTGGAGTAAATAGAATTCATTTTGGTCTAGTCTAATTATTGTGTTTGTCGTTTACTCTGAAAATCGTGTCATTTTTTGTCAAGCATTGTTATCTGTCATATTATAATTAAGTACTGCGTTTTTTATGATAACATTCCAATTCAAACAGCGACTTTTTATCGTAACCTACTTATAATATAATATATTTCATATTAATACTTACTCAGCAGTTATTTGTGTGAAAAGAATATTAATAAATGCAAAAAAAATGTCACTTAATGTCAGTTGCTCAGTTTTCATCACTTAAAAAATGTGATGTTTAATTGTATAAAGTTACCAAAGAAAATCAAAGTAAACGACAACCACATGTCTTATAATGTAATTTAGTCGTAATTTATTTAACACCTGCATTCATTATACCTTATTAGAGGTTAAATATTACTGAATTTTAATGTTAGATGTAAAATAGTTTACAATAAATATACAAAAAAAAAACTATGAATCATCATGAACGGTTGAGTGCATGAACCTTTAGTTGTGTCTTTTTAAATGTAAAGGTATGAATCCACCGTGTTGGTAATATGTCAATTCTGTGTGTCTAGTACCAGTTCCTAACGTTAATTTGCTCGAAATACGTTTCCGTATTCCTCCATACATTTCACACAGTTCCCTGACGTTACCGCTAGGGGCGCTGGTACTAGACAGTCGATCGGTATTAATATGTGCTGTCCAATATTCTTTATCATTACAGAAGGTTATTTTAAATGTAAAAAAAAAATGTTTATAAACCCAGACGAAAAACCAATAAAAATAGTAAAAATTAAAATCCATTATTAATTACGTAAAAAAATTGCGCATCAACGTGTTGACTGATTTTTGAAATTTGAAAATCACAGCAGTGGGTTCATGTCTTAATTATAAATTATTTGTGATGTTCACAAAAACTATAATTATCTTAATAAACATTCATTCTTACGGAATTAAAAAAAAATGGATGTTGCACTACCAATTAAAAAAGTAACTCTTTTGTGTTGTGGTTTATGGTGAGAGTTATTATATAAGTATTTATAATATAATGTACCTACTTCCTCGAATTTTTGTGCTGAATGTGAAGGATTTGCTTTTTTTTTAAATAGTTGTCTATAGCTAATTCTTGATAGTCTGTGGTTGATATCTGCTTAGCTCGCTTAGTATAAATCAATTTTAAAAGTAAAAATACCGCTAAAATTGGTTGTATTAATTTAAAAAAAATACATATTAGGTATTTTTCTCAATCAATAATGTTTATTTTAGTCGGGTAAAACATGGCTGTGTAATAACAATATTTTTTAATGTTGTAAAATATTACAACATTAAAAAATATATAAACTTATAAAAAAAATAGCAAAATATACTATTTTATACTATCTTATAATGTGGTAATTAATCCTGACTCTGCAACTGGTAATTAATCCTGACTCTGCAACTGGTAATTAATCCTGACTCTGCAACTGGTAATTAATCAGGAAATATATCTTAATCCAATTTAGCGGTATTTAACAAAACGTTTGTGTTTGGATTAGACAGGGATATTGCATTTTATAGTTATGCTTTTAGACTGAACGACTAATGACTAATGACTGTTCCCATGTGCTAAATACATTTTTAGAGTTTACTTTCTATTTTTTGGACTAATTTATCAAAAATGTTTTTCGGTGTGTGTCAAAATTAGAATTCATTGATCGTGGTATATTTTACCACTAAGTAGAAAGTATTAAATAAAGATAAAAGAAAAATTAAAATTATACAGTCATATGTAAACTCTGCACATTTAATTAACTCTGCAAAATTGCAGAAAATATCTAAACAACCCTACTGATTTAATGTATATTCTAAATTTGGTGAAATAATGTCAGCATTACACTTGCGAAACATGTTAAGTTTGGTAAGAATTTTTTTATTGTGATTTTACGTAACGTTGGGTATTCTCATATTGATTTATCGCTTTGTTATTTTAATTATCGTTCGCTAGCTTTTAGTGTTATTTATAGCATTTGTTAGGTTAGATATTAATTCTCTATTATTATTGACTTGGTGGCAAATAGTGGCGCAGAGATAGTGATAACTCTGCACACTCTAATTAATATTTGAAAATCTGTATTTAGTTCTGTATTTTCTATTTATAGTACTACCACTCAATTGTTATAAAAACATTCTCATTTGAGTAATGTTTGGTATTATTGCAACTTCTTCACGTACCATTATAATTTTTTTTGTCTCTCAAATTCAAGATAACTGAATCTAGAAAATTTAATAATTTGGAGTCGTAAATCATTTCGTCCTGTTTTGTGGTACATACTTATATGTATACTTAAAGAAACCGCCCCAATGCACTGAAATCTAATATATATAATGCATACACTAAGTATTACCTATATTATAATATTCTGTATTTTATAAATGGACCAATGGGTCATTTTATATGTTGTTAATATAGATACTATTATATTTATTTGCCATAGGACAAACTCCACTGTTTGTTATATTCGTTTATATTCCTAAGTATATTATTTATTTACAATATTTCCTTATATATTAAAATGTTTATTATGTGCGAGTAAAATGTTTTTGGTGTTATATATATATATTTGAATTAGTCAAATATGTCCATCTATTTAGTTCAAATATTTGATTTGATAATCAAGATTTATTCAAATAGTCCTTTCCGATTATTATAAATATCAACCTAGCCTTCCCATTATGAATCTATGGAAGGCTAAGAAATAAATGAAAATACAGCTCATCAGTATTGCTTTATGGTTTTGGCAATTCAGTTAGATTCTGCTAGTAAAACCTATAGCGGATCTATATATAAGCACATTCGACACATTCTCATTTACGTCAATTCCAAAAGAATTCAGTCAATATGCAGAGTTTTTAAAACTCTGCATATTACAATTTAATCGTCTGTTTTCAACATTAATAGTACTAAAGTTTCACTGAACTTAACATTTTACTCGCTTCATATTCTATCCCGTTGAATAAAAAATATTGTATTTGAAGTATCGATATTATGTATAAGATAGCTCTGTATAATATAGTACATATATGTTTACTGTATGTAATGTTTTGATGTACTATTGGTATAATTGTAAAATCCAGGAATTATCTGTACGATCACTGAGTACCTAGAAAATTTATTGACACATTAATGTCGTTGTCGCCTTCGAAATATTAAGGCGCCTATTCCATTATGCAAGTGTGACATGACATTTGCAACATGTATACAACTTATCTATAGGTTTCTTCAACTTCTATGCAAGTTGCAAATGTGATGTCATACTTGCATAATGAAATAGGGTCGTTAGACTACTTCAACCGAATTTTTTTTTCAAAGATGATAATATGTCTAATTAAATATGGTTTCTGGTAGTTATACCGACAGCTCTGTAACTATGATTACCCGTATAGATTGGGCTACCATGACCTTAAGGGCGCTATTACATTATGCAAGTGTTGCATGCAAGTGTGACTTTACATTTGTAACATGTATACAACTTCCATGCATGTTTGTTCAACTTCTATTAAAGTTGCAAATATGACGTCATGTTATCATTCAAGACTTGCTAAATAGCCCTCTAAATTCAATTCAATTATGGACTTTAATGGATAGCTGTCAAAGTTATAAAGAAACTGTTATATTCAGTTTCAACTTTTTTTTTGTTTATGGCACACAATCATGGTCATAAAGCATAGAGTAACTGTCAATTTTGTCATGATATTATTAACACGATCGCAATATTTAATTTGACTGCATTGCTGTCCGTTAAATGTACAGAGTGTCTAATACCAGTTCTTTACGTTCGTTTGCTCGAAATACGTTTTCGTATTCCTCCATACACTTCACACAGTTCCCTGACGTTGCCGCTAGGGGCGCTGGTGTGAAATGTATGGGGAATACGAAAACGTATTTCGAGCAAATTAACGTAAGGAACTCGTACTAGACACACAGTACAGAAAAGTTGTTGACAGATTATTTATGACATTGACAGAACTAAATATGAATGACCACTGTCACGGTATACCATCAACATTACCTCCTTTGAATCTAGATCTGTAAACGTCGTCACAAATAATTAAGATCTTCATAAATTAAAAAAATGTAATGTTACTCCCCCTTACTACGTATGTCATGAAAAAATCAACTATTATTGTTGTATAAGCCGCGCAAGATGACAATGGGATTGGCGGCCATGTTGGTGACGTCATAGATTAACGTACAATAATGTTTTGTTGCGTCCGTACTTTGTGTCTTTCCGTACCGACAAGGCTATCCCACTCACATCGTGCGCGGCTTATAATGAGAGTTAGATTTTATTATCCGTTTAATTTATTTTAACTGTATATATCGGTGCATATTTTGTTTTAAATTTATCAATTTGACTTTGGAATTCTAGTGTTGCCATTCAAAAATAGTTTTGCCAACATGAAAATATAAGTAAAGGGGGTATTAAATGTACAAGCCCGGTGTACCTAACCTCTAATTACTTAAATGTCTGTGTTGTAGAATTAGGCGTGTTTTATGACAAATTATTTGTTGGATAAATGTGAAACTTAATTAATAAATGAACCCTATACACAATTATTTCTTTTTATTGTTTTACTAACAGAACCAGAAGAAAAAGTAGCCTCTATAGTTTCTCAGGCTCTTTTTTTTTTTTTAGTTCCGCGGCCGCTCTAACGTCCGTTGCCGGGCGTCTCTGGTTACAAGCAGAACGTATTTCCAGTGGCGCCCGGCGGTTTCTCAGGCTCTAAACTATCTGCACCAAATTTAATTTCAATCGGTCCAGTAGTTTAAACGTACAGGACTAAGAGAAAGACGAAACGGCCATATACACACGTGGACTCATATATTGCATCACTGTTGCCATGTTAATACCCCGTGAGAGAGCAATCCGACATGGATAAGTCAGAAGACTTGAGGCGGGAGCTTCTGACTTAATTTACAAGCGATTCATCCACGATGAAAGTCGTACAAGCCCCTTTTAGAGTTTTCAAAACGAAAATCTCTTAGGGCCGATACTGCGTTAAGCGGGCGTCCGCGACGGGCAGCCGTCGCTTGTCTACGCGCGTGGACACGCAGGCGGGCTCCGTGGGAACGCGACGGAGACCGGATTATCGCAGTGTCGCTGACGATTGGAATCGTTGGATGATTTGATGATTACTCTTACTGCTACAGCCCCAAAGCTGGATACCATAAGTCCATACTGGTATCAATATGTACCTGTTTGTATAATAGGACTTTGTTATGTACTGATAGGGGAGAGTGTCTTCCAAGCAGCCAGTATATTTTCTGGTAGCGTGTTTTCAATTCTGTTTTTTTTTTCTTGACGTGTGCTTTCCAGCGCAGCTTAGCGTCAAGTGTCATACCCAGATATTTAGCTGTATATACAGGAAAATATTGTGCTCTTTTATTTGTGAAGTCAACGTGAATTGACTTGCATTCATTTACCTTAATCCTCCATTTTGTAGTCCAGTCAAGAACTTGATTAACTGCTTTATAAACTTAAGACTAACGGGTCTTTTACGAGATTATTGAGATATATACATACCTCTTTATTATCCGACGTTTCAATAATCGCGTATAAGACCCGTTAGTCTTAAGTTTATAATGTGTACAAAACGCGAAAGTTTAAAGAAGTATTTGATTAACTGCTATTTGGACTTTTTCAACAGCCTCTTAATGATTATTACCTATCGCCATAATAGTCATATCATCGGCAAAAGTGGCAATAGGAAGATTTTCGCTAATTGGATATCAGTGGTGTAGAGTAGGTACAGGATCAGCCCTTTCCCTGTAGTAACCCAGCTTCGATAGGCCTAATTTCTGAGAAGGCGTATTCGTGTCGAATGCGAAATGCTCTGTTGGTTATGTATGAGTCGAGAATGTCCGCTGCCTCGGTAACATAAGATTTAGTTTGTGTATGAGGCCGTCGTGCCAAACTTTATCGAAACCTTGTCATCAAGGAATATGGTAGAACACACTTCCTTGTCTTCTAACGCTGTTTCGATTATATTCGATATCCTGTGTACCTGGTCAATAGTTGAATGTGATTCTCTAAAGCCAAACTGATGATCAGGTATAAGATTATTATTTTCTATAACTGGTTTGAGCCTTTTTAATAATAGTTTCTCAAATAGTTTTGCTATTGTTGGTACCTAATAGTGAAATTGGTCTATATGAAGTTGATTCCTGTGGTGGTTTGCCAGGTTTTGCTATCATGATTATTTCAGCTACTTTCTACAGATAAGGTACATACTTTAATCAAAATGCAGCATTTATAAGGGTGATTAATTTTACAATCGCTTTACGATTTAAATTCCGTACCCGTATCACCTAGCGTTATTGACCAGACAAGTCCGTGCGTGTTACCGCTGGCGGGCACGGCGCGGGCCCCCGTTAGTTAGTAGGCGGGCCCCGTTGCGCGGGTGCGGGGTGCGCCTCCCCGTGACGGACGCCCGCGCAGGTCCCCGCGACGGAGCACTTTTGTATGAAACCCGCGTAACGCAGCGTCGGCCCTTATACAACAGTAATGTCCGTCCGTCCGTCCGTAAACAACTTTCAACTCAAGAACGGTTAGAGCTAGAGATTCAGTGTAAACGCCAATCGACTTAACATGGTCAAAGACCTCTAAAATTAACTTGACCTTTGACCTCAGATCTCAAGGTCTAGGTCAAAACGAGGTTAAATCGAGAACGGTAATAGTTGGAGACTCAAGACCTGCTGTAATCAACTCAGCATGGTCAAAGACCTCTAAAATGATGTTGAACTACATGTCATTTGCCATATTTTTAACTTGTTTAGAAATTGATTGTGGTCAGCTGGGCCCAGAAACTCACGGTATGGAGTTATGATATGTTATGAGAAGAGAGGAAAGTAATGTAGTTAGAAAGGTGCAAAGGATGAATGTATGGCTATAAAGTCAGAGGTAGGCCCAAGAAATTATGAATGAAATGCTTTAAAGTGGATGAGGTCAAGAGAGGGAGTAACATAGGAGAGGATGGCTGACAGGGATCTGTGGAGAGGCAAAACATGCGCCGTGATACCTCTTCGAACACAATATTTAGTGGCGACGAAGTGAGGGTAGTTGAACAAACACACTTTACGTAGACAACGATGAGCTGAAGCCAGTCCACCCGTGACCACGGCTCTTGTAACAGGGTCGAAACGTCGGGTAATAAAGAGGTATGTATATCTATATATAGAAATGGGGAATGTAATTTTTGTCCCCCCTTAGCTCTCGAGGACTGCTTATGCTCCAATGATGGTTGACCCCTCTATGGATAGCCCTCGATCTGGAGGCAAGCCAAAAAAAATTGACCTAGCCCTAAGGGGTCAAAAGTTATAGGCCAAAACCTATGGCGTGGTGCGGCGCGTAGCACCGCGCAAGACCGTACTAGTATCTCAATAATCGCGTAAAAGACCCGTTTGTCTTAAGTTTATAAGGAAAAACATGTTGCGCCGACTCCAAATAATTGGGATAAGGACAGGCAGATGATGAACTGTGCCCAGAAACTTGGGACGAGTTGCCCATTTTAAAAATTGATAGTGGTCAAATAGGGTAAAATATCATTTTGTGAGTTACTAGCTATATTAGCTTACCGTGCCGGTGTTAGCAGTGGGTTCACTTCAGTATTGTGGTGGTCGGGGATTGTGTATCAAGTGTGTCAATATCTTTATTATCTCAAGGTCTGTCTGCAATTCCAACTCCTAGTTATTCATCATTCACCTTCAGCCAATTGTCCGCTTGTGATGTTAAGAAGAGTATACTAGCAATTACTTCTAAGGCTGTCGGTAATGACTGTGTCAAAAAGAATATGGTCACTCCTATCCTTGACGAGATCCTTCACGTCCTGTGTAATATCCTAAACTACTCGATCACCTGTGGAATCTTCCCAACTGATAATTCCGCTACCTAAAAAACCTAAACCCTCGTTTACTGATTACCGTCCTATATCCATTCTCCCATTCCTATCTAAAGTCCTTGCGCGACATGTGCACGCTCAATTAAGCTCGTTCCTCAACAAAAATTTAACCCTTAACCCTTTCCAATCTGGCTTTCGACCTGGACACAGTACTACCACAGCACTAGTAAACATTACAGAGGATGTCAGACAGGGCATAGATGGTGGAAACCTCACTCTCCTCGCCTTACTTGACTTTAGTAATGCCTTTAACACCGTGGATTACGACATTCTGCTTGGTATACTTAGTTCTACGAGTATAAACATATCTCCAACGGCTGTTGCATGGTTTCGTAGTTACTTGTTTGGTCGCCGGCAGCGTATGCGCGTTGAAGAATCTTATTCTTCATGGTGCGGCACGACGGTTGGTGTACCACAAGGTGGTGTGCTTTCTCCCTTACTCTTCGCAATTTTTATAAATTCCATCTCCGATAAACTAGTTTCGTCCTATCACCTTTACGCTGATGATTTGCAGATTTATTCACAAGCTCTTTCAAATCAATTGACTGAGGCCTTTTGTGCAATGAATAAGGACCTGGAACGTATCTCTGAGTGGAGTATAAATTATGGTCTTACTGTGAACCCAAACAAAACACAAATAATCCTTATTGGCAGTCAAAGGCTGGTTGCCAAAGTGGACTGGTCACAGTTACCACAGATAGTTTTTGCAGGAGCTCCATTACCAGTGAATAGCAGTGTAAAGAACCTAGGTATTCACATAGACCAGACGTTCTCATGGGGACTTCAACTTCAGGAAACCAGTCGCAAACTCTTTGCTACCAATCTCCACTAAAACTGCTCTAGTCCATTCCCTCCTTCTTCCTATTTTAGATTACGCCGATGTCAGCTATCCTGATCTTACCGAAGAGCAACTGGATAAACTTGAGCGCCTTCAAAACTTTTGTTTAAGATTCATATTTGGCTTGCGCAAATATTATCACGTATCTGAATTTCGTAACAAACTCAAGATAGCTCCCCATTCGTCTTCGCAGGAATAGACATATTTTAGCCTTACTTTATAACATTTTGTTCCATCCTTTTACTCCCACCTATCACAAGGAACGCTTTAACTTCCTCTGTGACACATACGAAATCCTTGCGGTCATCCGAGAATTTAATGTTGGAGATACCAATCCACAGTACCATCTTTACTGAGAAATTCACTATAAAAGCCATACGACTGTGGAATACACTACCTTTGGATATTAAACGGGCTCAAACCATAAACTCCTTTAGAACGAAAGTGAAAGATCATTATTTGTCATCTACCGCTCAATAGAATGTTTTGTTTACCGTATTATGTTTAATTTCCTTTTTACCTATACTTGTACTCAATTTACTCTTGTAATTGCGTGTGGTGCTCTGTGGCTGGACCACAGTTTATTACTCAGATGCTATAGTTCGAAATAATACCTACCTAAAGTCTACTTTCATCGGAATATATATATATATATTTTTAGTACCTCAAGAGATATCTTTTTAATTAACAATTTATGTGGTCCGGCCGCCAGGCAGTGCTCTCTGGCCGCGCCACCTCAAATTAAATTCCACGGTTTTGTGCTAATAATTTATTATTAAATGAAAATAAAACTAAATGTGTAAGATTCACCTTACCTAATGTAAGACTTGTTAAAACCAGTGTTAAGGTTAGGGATGATATAATAGAATTGGTCGATGACACTGTCTTTCTGGGCATAACGTTAGACTCCAAATTGCAATGGGGGCCTCATATCGGGAAAATTTCGGCAAGGCTTAGTTCAGCAGCCTATGCTCTCAAAAAGATCCGACAACTTACAGACATTAAAACGGCGCGTCTTGTCTACTTCAGCTACTTCCACAGTATCATGATATATGGCATAACTACTGTGGGGTAACGCTGCCGATATTGAATGCATCTTTGTGTTGCAGAAGAGGGCTGTCCGGACTATCTATGGAATGGGGTCTCGGGAGTCATTAAGAGATAAGTTTAAGCATATTAACATCCTTACAGTGTATTCACAGTATATTTATGAAATTTTATTGTATATCCACAAGAACAAAAGTAAGTTTGTGAAAAATAGTGATAATCATAATCTAAACTTAAGAAATAAGGATAAACTGGCTGTTCCTAAATTTAGGCTTCATAAAGTGAGTAATTCTTTTGCAGGGAACTTTTTTAAAATAATTGCATTATTTTCGCAAAAACAGAAGACAATAAAAACTTCGACAAATGTTTCACCTCTAAACGAGGCATTCTCAAGACTGTTTAGAGAGAACAGCTGTTCTCTCTGAGACAGTCTTCGGGATATTGATTTATTAATAGTTAAAGTAATGGTAAGTATGATGTTCAAATTTTTTTAAAATAATAGCATTATTTTCGCTAAAAATAGAAGACATTAAAACGTCGACTATGTTTCACCTCTAAACGAGGCATTCTCAAGACTGTCTCAGAGAGAACAGCAAAAGTTTGAACATCATACTTACCATTGCTTTGTCATGGACTTTCGCCAGGTAACGCCTGATTCTATCTAATATTAAAGCATATTTCGTTATATTTGTTGAAAGTAAACCTCCCTAGCCGCGCCACATACTTTAAAGATGATTGATGAGATTTAATCAAAATGAATAGTTTCTTGAGAGAAAACAGTATCAACGAAGAGTAGAGAAAAGGTACTATTATATAAATTGATTTATGGATAGTTAATATTAAATATTGCAAAATCGACTTGCTGCAGAGTATACCTTCCAGCCGGACCACACCCTACGACCAATAACTCCTTAATTAAAGGGGTTTATTGGACCATATTTGTCGTATGCAAGGTACTCTTTAGGTAGTTTTTTTCGGGATATTGATTTATTAATAGTTCATTATACTCTATTTAAGTTGAGGTGGCTCGGCCAGAGAGCACTGCCTGGCGGCCGGACCACATAAATTGTTAATTAAAAAGATATCTCTTGAGGTACTAAAAATATATCTATATATTACGATGAAAGTAGACTTTAGGTAGGTATTATTTCGAACAGAGGACCACACGTAATTGCACCATCATCCATATGTGCGTAACCTCATTCTAGTCCATCCAAAGGTTGCCTGGAAAGATCGCTTTAAGCGATAAGGCCGTCCATTGTACATTAATTGCTATAATCAATTGTTAACTTTGTTTGTTTATTATGTTGGTGTACAATTTTTTTTTTTTTTTTTTTTTATTTTTTTTTTTTTATTTAGTAGAAAATAAATCATAACATGGTATTAAACAAAATCGCTTACGCTGTCTGTCCGTCCCTATGTACGTATGCTTAGATCTTTAGAATTACGCAACGTATTTTGATGCGGTTTTCACCTATGGATAGAATAAACTATTCTATCCATAGGTGAATTTTTTATACATAACTTTTTTTTTTTTTTTTTTTTTTTTTATATTTGGATCGCCAAATTGACGCCGCCCGCCTGGTGGTAAGTCGTGACGACGTCTAGCGATTGTGGGCCACTCTCACAGCACTCATTACTATTGAGAGTGGCCCTCAACTTGACGACCTACTGATGTGCCTCTTCACGCTCCGCTTAAAGAACCCAGGATTATATGTGGGAGGAAACACGTGCACAGGCAGGGCGTTCCAGGCCACTATCGTTCGGCAGAGAAACGAACGTTTAAAACGTTCGGTTCTCGCGAACATGCTATACACTGTGTGGGGGTGGCATCTCTGCCCGGCACGAGTCGTTCGGGATCGGAAGGAAGAGGGTGGGATCAGATTGAAGAGCTCTTCAGAACACTCGCCGTGGTAAATACGGTAGAATGCGGCCAAGGAAGCTATTGTTCGGCGCTGAACTAGCGGCTCAAGGCTTCCCGTTACCTCCGGACAATCTATAATACGGATAGCCCGTCGCTGCATAGCGTCGAGAGCGTCCAGCAGATACTTCGCGGAGCCGTCCCAGAGGTGAGAGCAGTATTCGACGCAGGGTCTAATCTGCGTCTTGTACAGCAGACACCTCTGGTCCGGTGTAAAGAATCTCTTTACCTTATTCAGTATTCCTAGTTTCCGCGAAGCTAGCCCTATACATCCTTCGATGTAGTTTTTATTATTGAGCTCTCGACGAACGTCTATGCCAAGGATATCAAGGTTGTCCTTCATTGGTAATAATGCATTCTGAAGAGAGGGTAGGGGAAGGAAAGGGGATTTCTTCGCAGTAAATGCACACGCCTGTGTTTTGCGGGCATTGAACTCGACCAGGTTCTCGGTACCCCATTGAGAGATACTGTCGAGGTTACGGTCGAGATCAGCCACGAGTCGTCGTCTCTCCTCCTCAATCTCAGATCGCCCCGCCGTCGGACGAACCGAGTAACTCCCGTGCAGTGTGCTGTCATCTGCATAGCAATGAATGTTCCCGAGGGATAGCATATCATTGATATGCAGAAGAAAGAGAGTTGGTGATAGTACGGACCCCTGCGGTACCCCGGCATTCACTTGCAAGAAGCGAGAAGCCTGGCCATCGCAGAGGACCCGCACTCAGCGCTCGTTTAAAAAGCTGGCAATCCAGCTGCACAGTTGAGGAGGTAGACCATATGCCGGAAGCTTGGAAAGGAGCGAAGCATGCCAGACCCTATCGAAGGCTTTGGCGATGTCCAGGCTAATAGCCAAGGACTCGCCGTGCCTTTCCATAGCCCCCCTTGACCTTGAGATCAGAGGTCAAAGGTCAAGTTCATTTTAGAGGTCTTTGACCATGCTAAGTCGATTTGCGTTTACACTGAGTCTCTAGCTCTTACCGTTCTCGAGTTGAAAGTTGTTCACGGACGGACGGACATTACTGTTGTATAAGAGATTTTCGTTTTGAAAACTCTAAAAAGTAAATACATAGATCTCGAGGAAGGTTTAAGTATGTAATTTGCTAGGTAAGAATACAGCCACCAAATGGCTAGATGAGATGACCTACAGGCAAAATTTCTAGATTTTTGATTCTGCCAGACCTACGCAAACTAACTAGTAAGTGATTACTAGAAGTTAGTAGACAACCTTTGGATGGTCATAAAATTATTAGAGACTAGTGGTCGCCCGCGACTTCGTTCACGTGGTAATTTGGATATTTTGCCGTTCCCGTCGCACCGCGTCATATTTTGAACAATTCACACAATATCTTTATAAATTGTAGCCTATGTGTTATTCGGATGTATAAGCTATATTATTGTAAAGTTTCATTAAAATCTATTCAGTAGTTTTTACGTGAAAGAGTAACATCCATCCATCCATACATACTTACATACTCACAAACTTTCGCGCTTATAATATTAGTAGGATGTGAAACTAGCATACATAACTTAGCACATTAGACATGTAGGAATCAATAATGATTGTGCTAAGTTTGTTTTCACCACAGTCATTCATTGCAGTAATATAGTAAGGATTAGTTATTTCCTATGAACAGTAATAGGTACCTATGGTTATTGTCCATTGTTTATTAAACGGACGTGATTACACAATAGGGATGTCCAGTCGATGCAGTAAATTGGCTTTTATTTGCGATTTGTTACGGTATTGGTATAATCGAGTTCCGTTGCGTTTAACAGGAAGAATTGGAAGGATTAGTTTTTTAATTGCCTTCCAAAAAGGAGGAGAATCTTAATAGTTTTTTTTACGTTTATTATATCCTAATATCCAATACCAAGTTGTCCCACTTCAATTTGGTCCCATTCCGACAATTATTTTTTATTTATTACTTATAATTAAAAATATATTTTTTTTACATTCTCACACAACGTCATCTAGCCCAAACTAAGCTATAAGCTTGTGCTATGGGATTTAGACAACTGATAAACATACTTATATATTTCTAAATGTTTGTTTCGGAGTTTAGGTGTTTTCTATGTATACATAGAAAACACCTAAACTCCGAAACAAACATTTGTGGATCACACAAATTTTTGATTCGTCTCTGGAATCGAACTCGAGATTCTGAAGTCGAAAGCCCAAGCTAAGATTCTGTGGCCTTGGTAAGTTGGCAGAACACTCCTCGTGGAAAGAAAAGTCGCCGGTTCCAGACCTAAGTTTTGGCTATAAGCAACTACAGCACTATCGTTTCTGTTATTCATATTTTTGCTCGAGACCAAATAACAGGAGTTATGGATTTAAAGTTTTAAGTTATGGATAAAAAAACAAAGATTAATAAAAAAATGAGATTTGTAACGTAAGATTAGTATATTTTATGTGTGTGTTTGTGTGTGTGTGTGTGTGATTATTGTAAAATTATTTTAGGAAAGTTAGCTTTCATTGCTTAGAAATATATTCAAGTACCTACGGCGTCTGGGTACGGCAATAGGCTCACCACCTCCATGTGACCCGAGATCACCTCTGCCTACTCCATCGGAGATATACGGATATCGACGGACAGACATATATCACGCCTGTATTCTGAAAGGGCTAGGTAGAGGTGCATTATACACCCACACATTGCCAATAATTTGTCGGTCCCATCTACGGGCAAGCCTAGGATATAGGCGTGATGTTATGTATGTATGTAGACGGAAGTACAGTTCCGCGCAGTTTTTGCATATAGAAGAGTGGCGCGTGCGCAGTTCCCACGCGTCTATTGCGCAACCCAATCTCGTTTCATATTGTGTTTGGTTTGATGCGCGTTTTCATTACACACACAGACATACATATAGCACGACTATATCTCTGACGAAATAAGCAGAGGCGTAAACAGGTGTACACATTCTGCAGGTATCTTCATCTATCATATTTAGTTTAATTTATCCTGCGTATGTAATAAAGTTAAGGACCTTCCAATTGCAGCTTTTCACATACCTACCTACATTATAAACTAATAAAAAGTAAATTGTGCCATAAAGCTTATTATAGTATTAATGATTTCTTAGATGACAAGACTGCCTGGTTGTAACACGAAATGCTCCTTTCTAAATAACTCTGTATTAGATTTAAGATGAAATATTTTGAAAAAAGCCGAACTGAGTTTCTTGAGGGCTCTTCTCAGTCTCGTTGCATTTTGGAACCCTCGGTAGAGTCACACCAACTTTTGACGAATCTAAATAATTTTCTAAAAATTTCAAAGATAATAAACGTTATTTTATTTTATTTTATTTTATTTTCTAATCAGGCCTTATCCCTGAGAGTTAGTAGATAGTAATTTAATTTGTCCCACTTTCCTAATCTCGTACCTACACAATATATTTATAATACATAATACCTTTAATAATGTATCTGGAGTTATTATGTTATATCTAGTTCTTAGGCATATACTTTTTCTATTTATTTATTCATTAAGATTAGCATTTTATTTCTATTTTTTTAGTTTGTACTCGTTTATTAATTTATATTTGGCACCAATGTTTTACCCACCTTAACGCTTGTCTCTTTAAATACCTGTCCATCGTAAGGTTGTCTGTAAGATATTGCTTTTAGCGATAAGGCCGCCCTTTGTACATCCTGTTTTTGTTGTATCTTGTGATTTTTAATTGGTGTACAATCAAGTTTATTCTAATCTAATCTAATACGGAGTAAAGTCCGACGATTTCCTGATACGACTTGATGTATGATGCTTAGTGTACATAATTACAACTATAGGTTGCCCATATATGGTCCAACAGACCTTTCAAACCTGACAAGTAGACCAAACAAGTAGACCTTTTAAATATTAAAAACATTATTTAGGTTTTTACCCCGTTTTTCCTCCAATCAGAAAAGCTCACGACGAAAAAAATGTGTTTAAATTATGGAACACTTCTTGTGCCACGTTTCATGCAGATCGGAATAAAACTGTGGTCGCTAGTCCGGTACATACATAAAGACAGACAGACCGGGAGACAAAACAGAATAAAACGAAACTCGCGAAATCTAGACTCTTTGCTCTCTCGGTCAAACAGTACCAACTAAATATATCTATAAACTCATCTAATGAGACAATGGAAACGTACAATTTAAATAGTATTACAGAGATCACAATTACAAATTCTGAACGCATCGTAATGTCGTCGAACTGAATAAAGCGAAAGCATTTGCAGTTAAACTGTTTTATGAGACAAAATCAGCATTATCCAGAATCTAATGTAACTTAAGTAATGTTCTGCATACAGATTTCATACATCCTTAGACTGTTGAACTACTTTCACTTCAATTTTGAATTTATGCCGCTGTCTATGGATGTAAGTGTAATGATTACATTACAAACATAAAATCATGCCTCTTGCCCACTGTGGTAGGTAGAGACCATGGATTTCCTGCTTGCTACGTCTACGTATCTTTTTCAACTCCTTTCGGTTTATCAACTTTAATTTTGCCAATTTATGCAACCTGCAAAAGTAATCCTAAATCTATAAATCGGCAGCACACACACACACACACACACATTTTGCCAGTATTTTTAGTTGCACATAATAGGGAGCAAGCCTATTGCCGTCACCGGACACATATAATGGGTTATGACCAAAATGACCCAATGAGTTTAATAAAAAGTAGCAGCTGAAGCGGAGCGTGAAGAGGCACATCAGTAGGTCGTCAAGTTGAGGGCCACTCTCTATAGTATTGTGTGCTGTGAGAGTGGCCCACAATCGCTAGACGTCGTCACGACTTACCACCAGGCGGGCGGTTTAAAAAAAAAAGCTATATTGTAATTATGAAAAAAGAAATTGCCTTGCGATGAAATGTTGATTAAAGGCAACAAAATCTTACGTGCTAGCCGCTATGCCGCAGCCAATTAAAGTCCTGGGCGTCGGACTAAATCGGCAGCACAGAATAGGGAATAGTAAGTACTATTGGCGGCGAGTGTCTGTATCCCATGACCCAGCGTCTTAACCCCAAGGAACTCATCATCTGCTTCTAGTTATAAACATATAAAATTATAATTGAGTATGAATCCTCACTACCAGGGAATCACCTATTAGAATTTTATTAAACTGGTTTCGTTAAATAATCGCATTAAACAATGTGTTAAAATGTTATTCTTTTTAATACAAAACTAGTTAATGACCGTGTGTATAAAATTAGATATTATTAAACTTTATGACCTCTTTGAAATTGATGCGAGAGCCTGCGCAGGTGATTTCGGTACTGTTGTAAGCGCCATCATGATCATGGAGGAACTGTAGAGTAGGTACTGGGCGGTTTACGATGAAAATACACTCTCGATCTCATGAAATAATCATTGTACTCGTATCTACTCGCGAAAACACACAACAAGATTATATTAAAATGTAATACAAAAACAGTAAAGTAGTATATAAACTTTTTTATTATTAGTAATTAAAGACTGCCTCGGTAGCGCAGTGGTATAAGTATGCGACTACCGTCCCTGAGGTCCTAGGTTCAATTCCGGGTCAAATCAAATTATTCGTGCGACCGACAAACGTTTGTGTCGGAGTTTGGTTATTTTCTATGTAAAATATATATGTATTTAGAAATATATAAGTATGTTTATCATTCGTCTAATCCCATAGCACAAGCTTATATTAGCTTAATTTGGGCTAGATGACGTCGTGTAAGAATGTCCAAAAATTTGGAAAAAAAATACATACATACATATAACAACCAGGCATTTCCCTAAGAGGCAGAGCAACTTGTCACATGTCGCTAGTTTTCCTTTCTAGTTCCACGTAATAGGAGACGAGTCTTCTGAGATATTGGTAACATCCAGCATTATTTCCCAACGTTGACTAACTTCACACAGGTCAAAAAGTTTGGTGATAACTCTAATTATGTAAATTAAAGTTTTAATTATTGTGGAGGATTACATTTATGTATTTAATTTTATTTGTGACTACTCAATAATAGACTGCATAATTAAACGGCTATTTTGTCGAGTTCATGGTCATCTCTGCACAGAATGTTCCGCAGAGATCCTGATTCCACTTCCTCATTTCCAATCTGGAATAATAATAATTATATAGGTTTGTTGGTTGGTGGGTCATTCTCACAGTGTCATCTAGCTAGCCCAAACCTAGTCCAGCTATAAGTTTGTACTATGGGATCTAGACAACTGATAAATATATACCTATGTATATATTTATCAGTTGTCTAGATCCCACCCAAACTCCGAAACAAAAATTTTATGGATCACACAAATATTTGATTCGACCCGGAATCGAATCTGGGACCTTTAACCTAACCTATGTAAGTACGAGTAAAATCCGGACATTAAATATAGGACCTATATTTGTATTATCTATATATTTAATACGACAATTTGTCTGTCTGGCCGTCAGTCGCGTTTTTCAATTATAATTAATAATACATACATTTGCATGAAATATTAAAATATTATCTTTTTTTTTATATTTGAGGCGATACAAAGTTCGCCGGGATAACTAGTTCTTTTTAAAATGGGACAACGGTCCTTGCTAGTCGAAGTTCGGTATACAGAACACCGCGGAATTAAAAAAAAAATATTGTAGATTTTCTTTTGTGGTCTGAGGTCTATATGTTCTTTTTTGTGTTTGTTATCTCATATCTTTGATATCTATGGAATGAGTGAACCGATTTTGATTTTTTTTAATTTAAAGGTAGTTACCGCTTCCCGAGTGGTCCCATTTTAATTTGGTCCCATAATTATTTGTTCCCATTTCGGTAATTTGAAGTCGGTTGTTATGTCAATTTTTGACGTGTATATTTTTACTTGAGGCGATACAAAGTTCGTCGGGACCCATAGTGTACGTTAGTTGGTACCTACTTAAAGTAAACATGGGAACAATTAGTGAGAAAGGTTTTTAAAATTTAATATTGAACATATAACATACGTCATTCAAATATGAAATTAACTTAATTATAGAATCTTATTTCACTTGAAAATAAACTTTATCACAAATAAATACAGTTAAAATTTGGTAACATAAATGAATTCGAAAAAATTCGATCAACGCGCGATTTATTGAGTGATTATCGAAACCTGTCCACTTTTCTTCTAAATATATCTATCTCGGTCACTCTTAGGACAATTATATGTGTTAGATAGAGATAGAGATATGGGGGACACCAATAATGTCATCGGAATATTGCTTTCTTTGACTAGTAAGTGGGTTGGTTAGGTTATGTCAGGTGTGAACTTTCTATGAGCTGTTTATGAAGTGTGACAGTTATTATAATTGTATGACAGCAGTACCTATTGGTTAATACTCGTAGTTTACTTTTAAAACTTTTGAGGGGGTTTAAAAAGTGTAGTATTAGCGTAATACTATAATACTATGACAGTTAAATAAGTAAAGATCTAGTATGTGATTAAAAACCCTTTTACGTTAGGGGATACATGCGGTTATACCCACGGTTTTTTTTTTCACGATAAAAATTGTCTATAGACCAAATTTAAAATAAAAATTAAGAAAACGGACTTGAACGAACGGGTTCCGTACCATTTTCTATTATACAGCAAAAAAAACATGGTTGTTGTTTGAGAGCCTGCTTAAATAATTATTTTATTCTGTTTTTAAGTATTTGTTGTTATTGCGGCGACAGGAATGCATCATCTGTGAATATTTCAATTTTCTAGTTATCACGGTTTATGAGATACAGCGTGGTGACAGACGGACAAACGGATGGTCGGACGAACGGACAATATAATTTTAGTACATAAAATATTTATAAAGTTTTACATATACAAAGTTTTATCCTATAATATCCTTAGTAATTTGATTCGTACGCATCCCAATCTACACAACGGCAAACAACCTTCAGAGGGCGTACCCTGAGTGCCTAGCAATGTTTTGTAAGTATTAAAAAAAATTCGCAAGCAGCCTTACGGAATTTCATTAGCAAACCTTATTTACTTACTATCATCTCTACATAGTTCTCCTAACTTGATTATGCTATGTATCAGAGCGATTAGCACACTGCCGGCCGGCCACCTAACTTTAGTAACCGAAGCGACACAACACGTATCGCACGTATCTCTCGCGAATCCGACGTTTCACACGACCGCGAACACGCGCTCACAATGTCGTGATGTGCTTACAAAAACATATTATAAATAGTGATAGTGACTTTCTTGTCTTTTTATAATTTTTTTTTGTTGTTTTTTTATTGTTATTAGTTTAGTTTTAGTGTTTTATCAAAACAAACCTTGACATGGTATTGTGTTATTTTCGTTCTAAGTGTGTTGCTTAAGTGATAGTTCTGTCTAATAGCAAGTAAAGTAATTTTCACATTTAAGGTAAGAACAAGTAAGGTATATTAGGGTTCCACTAAGATAAACTCCAGCAAGTGGTACACCTGTCGATCCACGGACGGATTTTAAGTTTCGTAGCGGCAATAGGAAAGTCTCTTATTAAATGCTACTAACAAAAATTCCGGTGAAAAGTGGGTATATAAAATGCTCTCCTATCTTCCTATAAATACACAGGCGTGATTATACGTCTATAATTCATTTGAACACACTGATATATTTCATTTTACAATAAATAATATACTTAATTGTACATATTTATAGATAGTAACTATGTATGTGAAAATAAAGAATTTGTGTTTTGATTTTAGTAAACATGCAATAAAATAAAAGTGTACATACAAATAAACGTAATATAATACAATATTTAGATGGAGATTCGTTTTGGAAACAAAAATACATTCGAATTCGAAGAATTTAAATTTTTTTTATTTAGCATAAACATAACATGTCGTCTTGTATCTATTTTATACTTTTGTTATTTTTTATGAAGTTAGTATACAGTGTGGCATACGTAGGTCACACTATAAGTTTTGCGTAACTTAAAAAAACAACATGTTAAAACCAAAATATTATGTTTATTGCTTTTCAAAATACTCTCCTTTACATTTCAAACATTTTTTCATGCGATCGAACCATTTTTTAAAACAGGAGGACCACAGATCTGAAGGCATATTTTCTACTTGCTGATTGAACGCTATCACTGCCTCTTCGGAGTTGGAAAAAGCGAAACCTCTCATCAAATCTTTGATTTTGTGGAAAATACAGAAATCACAGGGTGCTACGTCGGGGCTATGCGCAGGATGGGTGACGAGTTGTACTTTTTCGAAAGCTAAAAATGACTTTGTTTTGTTGGCCGTGTGTGAAGTAGCGTTGTCATGATGTAGGAGAACGCGGCTTTTGGGTCATCTTTCGCGAACTTTTTCTAACACCCTGGGTAAACAAATTGTAGAATACCACTTGGCATTAACACTCTTTTGATCTTCAAGTAGAATTGTACAGATGGGACCCGTAGCTGAGAAAAAAAAACGCGAACATTTTTTACCAACGTTTCTCCCCTGCCTCACTTTTGTTGGCTTGTTCTCATTTTCAAACACCCATTCACAAGATTGCTGTTTTTTTCGGGTTCAAAACAATAAATCCACGTTTCGTCTCCTGTGACAATGTCATAAACAGCATTAGAATGTCCGTGGTCGTACTTCAGTAGCATCTGTGAGCACCATTCCACGCGAGCCCGCCTCTGCTCCGCTGTCAGTTCATGAGGGATCCAACGACAACAAAGTTTCCGAACTTTCAATTCTTCGTGTAAAATTTTCTGGATTTGACTCATACCAATCCCCAATAGTCCTCGAATTATCTCATAGGTAATCCGCGGGTTTTCTTCAATTAACCGCTTAGCTTAACAGTAGCCACATTATCACGAAATTCGTCATGTAAAGAAACTCGACCTCTCTCAAATTCAGCAAACCATCGCCTCACGGTGCTCAAACAAGGTGCTTCTCTCCCAAAAGCATTTTGAAGACAAGCGGCACAGTCTTGCGGAGAGAGAGAACTTTTAAAATCATAAAAAATCATCGCCCTAAAATCTTTTCGACTTAATTCCATTTTCGTTGCATACGTAGAACATGTGTGATAAAAAACGGTTACCTATCTTAATCCCGTATTTTAATATTCCGAATATCATAATCCCGAAAACGTTTGGACATTTTTTCATAATCCCGTTTTTAAAAATTCCGTTGTTTTGTTTGCCATATAATCGCAACTCCGAATTTCATTTGCCCATTTATTCATTTGTACGACGTTTTAGAATCCAGACGAATGAGTTCCAGGCACATGAAATCTAAATGCACAAAATACAGATGACCGTAATTCATATGCACGAAAGCCCAATTTTTAAAACACAAATTTTTGAAATACAGTTAATTGATATCCAGTAAAACAATATCCAGATTTTTAAAATCAAGTTTTTTTTATATGAAAATGTCATATTACACAGTTGTCACTTTCACCTGGGACAAATTTCTTTTTTCTATTAATGCAAGTCGTTTCTGGCACTCGCCGGCCGCTGCCGCGGCACCGCTCGCTTCCCTCGCTCGGCTCGTGCGTAGGTAGGCACAGTTTTAACCTAACCTAACCTAGTGAGTCGAATTTGACACTTAAACCTATCTGTAATAGACAAATAAAACAATAAATTTACTGACTGGCAATTTTTATTTTCAGAAGATAGTAAAGATATAGCGAATGGTTCGACGAAAACTATAAAGAGGTTTAGATAGATAAATTGTATCATTTAGACCTAAAAAAAAATTGAGGCTTATTAAATTTTGTTAATAGTGTAGGGTAGTTTAGTAATAATTCTGGAAATTGTTAGCATGGGATACAAAAAATAATATTATTTATTGCAATAGTTTAACTGGAACACGATTGTATGGGAACCAAATAAAAAGATTACGAAAATCTGGCAATAGTTTATTTGGAAAATGGTACGATGGAAAACAAAAAAAAGTATTCAGAGAATCTGGTATAACTATATCTGGATTATAAGAATATGGGAAACAAAAAAAAACTTATAAAAAATTTGGTTTTAGTGCATCTGGAAATTGAATTTTTTAGGGTGTAAAGGGGCTCTACCAACATCTTTAGGGCCCCAGCGACCTCACCTGCTAGTGGCACACCTGCTGATCAACGGACGAGCCTCGTTAATTTACGGTACCTATGGAGTGGTTTCGGCCCCTACGTGGGTACCCGGTGGTACAACAGTGTTGGTCCGGGGGCCAACCCAAGTAACCCAGCCCAGGCTGGGTTGCGTTAAGGGTTCAGCAGCTGCACCGCCGGGCCCGGGGCGATGTATGGTGCAGCAGGCATGGGACTAGTGGGGGCGAAGTGGAGTTTAGTGGGAGTGGTGTGGGTCGATTCGCCGGCCAGGGAGACCCTTAGCAACGGTGTTGCCGCGGCCGCCCGCAACACAGTCATGGGGCCCATCTGGGACCAACCAACTCAGGAGGCTGCCCCACATGTTGCGCATAATCCTGATGTGGGATCGCCGCTCCGGGTGGTAACCGGTGTGGGGTAGCGGCGGCCTTGCATCAGGGGGGTTTGGGAGCCCTTCCGTCCGGCGGGTCGGCTCGGACCTAACCACACGGTTCTAGACAAAGCTAGCCCCTGCGCTTTGTCACTTACTGCTGCACCAAATGTCGCCCTGTCTTCACGCTTCTTCTTCATATACATTATGGCAGTGCAACATAAAAAACGTAAACATTCCACAGCCGCCCCAGGAAACCCCACAACTTCACTTTTCGAGGTGGAGTTCACTAACATCCGTGGACTCCATGCGAACCTCGATGCCGTCCACCATCACCTTGAGACGGCACGGCCCGCTGTGATGTTCCTCACGGAGACACAAATACACCGCCCTGAAGACACGTCTTACCTGTGTTACCCCGGCTATGTCATCGAGGAACAATTTCGAGATAAAGGTGTGCGTGTTCGTTAGGGCGGATGTTTGCTGCCGTCGGTTGCGCTGCCTAGAGAACCCCTCCAACTCCGTCCTTTGGCTGCACGTAGACCAGGTGCGGTTCCCGAACGCTGACCTAGTATTTCTGGGGGACTTCAATGGCCATCACATTGAATGGCTGGGGTCCCTCAAGATTGATCATTTGGGTAGGGCCGCCCATGAGTTCGCTCTCTCCCACGGTCTGACCCAGGTGGTATGCGGGAACACCCGGATACCAGACAGGTCAGATCACGCGCCCGCTCTGCGGCCACACTATGTCTGTTATTGTTATCAGGCAATTTGATGTACGGGCAGTGCTGCGGTCACTCGACACGCGGAAAGCCAGTGGCCCTGACGGCATTCCGGCGGTGGTGCTACGAAAATGTGCAGCTGAGTTGTCTCCAGTATTAACGCGTCTGTACCGCCTGTCATACTCTTCAGGGCTCGTGCCGGAGGTCTGGAAGAAGGCGAACGTACAACCGATCCCCAAGAAAGGGGATCGATCCGATCCAGGCAACTATCGAGCCATAGCTGTCACCTCAGTCATTTGCAAGGTGCTTGAGATCCTTATAAATAAGCTGCTCATGCGATACCTAGAGGATTACTCGCTAATCTATGATCGACAATACGGGTTCAGGCCAAAACGATCAACGGGTGATCTTCTAGCATTCGTAACGCATATCTGGGGTGGGGCTATGGAAAGGCACGGCGAGTCCATGGCTATTAGCCTGGACATCGCCAAAGCTTTCGATAGGGTCTGGCATGCTTCGCTCCATTCCAAGCTTCCGGCATATGGTCTACCTACTCAACTGTGCAGCTGGATTGCCAGCTTTTTAAACGAGGGCCGAGTGCGGGTCCTCTGCGATAACCAGGCTTCTCGCTTCTTGCAAGTGAATGCCGGGGTACCGCAGGGGTCCGTACTATCACCAACTCTCTTTCTTCTGCATATCAATGATATGCTATCCCTCGGGAACATTCATTGCTATGCAGATGACAGCACACTGCACGGGAGTTACTCGGTTCGTCCGACGGCGGGGCGATCTGAGATTGAGGAGGAGAGACGAAGACTCGTGACTGATCTCGATCGTAACCTCGACAGTATCTCCCAATGGGGTACCGAGAACCTGGTCGAGTTCAATGCCCGCAAAACACAGGCGTGTGCATTTACTGCGAAGAAATCCCCTTTCCTTCCCCTACCCTCTCTTCAGAATGCATTATTACCAATGACCTTGATATCCTTGGCATAGACGTTCGTCGAGAGCTCAATAATAAAAACTACATCGAAAGATGTATAGGGCTAGCTTCGCGGAAACTAGGAATACTGAATAAGGTAAAGCGATTCTTTACACCGGACCAGAGGTGTCCGCTGTACAAGACGCAGATTAGACCCTACGTCGAATACTGCTCTCACCTCTGGGACGGCTCCGCGAAGTATCTGCTGGACGCTCTCGACGCTATGCAGCGACGGGCTATCCGTATTATAGATTGTCCAGAGGTAACGGGAAGCCTTGAGCCGCTAGCTCAGCGCCGAACAATAGCTTCCTTGGCCGCATTCTACCGTATTTACCACGGCGAGTGTTCTGAAGAGCTCTTCAATCTGATCCCACCCTCTTTCTTCCGATCCCGAACAACCCGTGCCGGGCAGAGATGCCACTCCCACACAGTGTATAGCATGTTCGCGAGAACCGAACGTTTTAAACGTTCGTTTCTCTGCCGAACGATAGTGGCCTGGAACGCCGTGCCTGTGCACGTGTTTCCTCCCACAAATAATCCTGGGTTCTTTAAGCGGAGCGTGAAGAGGCACATCAGTAGGTCGTCAAGTTGAGGGCCACTCTCTATAGTATTGTGCGCTGTGAGAGTGGCCCACAATCGCTAGACGTCGTCACGACTTACCACCAGGCGGGCGGCGTCAATTTGGCGAACCAAACATAAAAAAAAAAAACAAAAAAAGATTCATCTGAGAAATTAAAAAGGGAATTTTAAAAAGTTGTCATTCATTACATCTGTCTTTTAAAAGTTCTACCAACCGTTTTCGGCGTTTTAAGATTCGGGTAACAGAAATTCGAGATTTCAATAGGTTACCATAAAAACAATTGACAAATGATATAGTTCCGATTAGCTAGAAGTGCAAAACTTTTAGTGTGCCCCATGTATGTTTTTTTTATAAATATATTTGGACATTCTCACACGACGTCATCTAACCCAAATAAAGCTAATATAAGCTTGTCATATGGGATCTAGACAACTGATAAACATACTTATACATATATTTCTAAAGACATACATATTATACGAAATTACCCAATACGAATTATACGAAGACACCCAAACTCCGAAACAAATCATTACGCAAATTTTATGCAGGAGGAGCCGTTTGCATCAACTAGTAATGAGATAATTTCATCCCAAAAACAAAAGCAAATAAACATAAAATTACGCGTTTTATTTCATACAAGTTTCGTACAATTATAACTTATTATTTCACACGGTTATTAACATGGTGTTATGTTGTATTGTTATTTAAATGGAACAAAGTTCAAATGTTGTACACGCACATTTAATAAAGAGGAAATATTTGATTGTTTGTTTGTTTGATTGATAGTCCGAGACGCCCAGGAATGTAATTGACTGTGCCACAGCGGCTGACATCAATATTTCATCGTAAGGCAACGGGTTTAATTTTTTTTTCAAAATTACAATATAGCTGCTACTTTTTATAAAATTCATTCTGTCGTTTTGGATATAACCCATTATAAATGTGCCCAGTGACGGCAATAGGCTTGCCTCCTATTACGTGGGCTTAAAAATACTGGCAAATTGTGGATGTGTAATGCACCTCTGCCTTCTCCTGATGTGTGTGTATGTGTGTTTGTTTGAAGCAAATAGACTCCGTAAATAAAGATCCGATTTTGAAAATTCTTTCACTTATATGTAGTTACATTATCCCTGAGTAACCTAGGCTACTTTTTCTCCCGGTAATGTGTTCCCACGGGAACCAAACACGAGAAAACTATATCACGCGGGAGGAGCCGCGGCGATCTTAGACTATACTACTATTATAAAGAGGAAAGATTTGTATTTTTGTGTGTATGTTTGTAATGAATAAACTCAAAAACTACTGTGCAGATTTCAAAAATTCTTTCACCATTGGAAAGCTACATTCACCCTGAGTGACATAGGCTACTTTTATCCCGGTGATGTGTTCCCACGGGAACCGGGAACGACAAAACTTACACGCGGGCGAAGCCGCGGCGATCTGCTAGTGTTTTATAAATGTAATAAATCTGTAGTTAAGTAAGTTATTACTTAGAAGTGAGCAATTTTCGTATTAGAATAAAAGTATTTCATGCCCACGGCTTCGCATACCTAGAAACTGCCTTGGTGGCGCAGTGGTATATAACTGCCGTCTCTAGGTCATAGGTTCGATTCCGGGTCGAATTAAATATTTGTGTGATCCACAAATCTTTGTTTCAGAGTTTGGGTATTTTCTATGTATATATTTAGAAATATATAAGTATGTTTAGCAGTTGTCTAGATCACATAGCACAAGCTTATAGCTTAGTTTGGGCTAGATGACGTTGTGTAAGAATGTCCCAAAAATATGTACTTACTTACTTATTAAAACTATTTAAACATACATAAACATAGCATCACGCCTTTATCCCCGAAGGGGTAGGCAGAGGTGTGCAAACACACCCACATCTCGCCAGCTATGTTAGGTCTCATGTAATAGGGGGCGAGCCTATTGCCATTTACCGGGCACAAGTTCCAGACTCTGGGATAATTATCTGGGTAAAATGACCCGGGAATTGAACCCGAGACCTCGAGGGTGACAGTCCGTACATAGTACCATTGTGCCACCGAGGTAGTGGTAAATATATTTACAATCTACAAAATATCTTCTAATTAAGTATATTTTTTATTGTATATACTTTTCCAGGATAAAAAGTACCCAGCGTGGTGCCCAGGATATTAAAGAATAATTATACCAAGTTTCATCGTAATCGAACCGGTAGTTTTTGCGTGATGCCTGAACAAACAGACAGACAGACAAAAATTTTTTTAATCACATTTTTGGGTTCGGTGTCGGTCTAGTAACACCCCCTTCCATTTATTTTTTTGATATTTTCAATGTACAGAATTTTCACTTCTACAGATTTATTATAAGTATAGATATAGATATAATTTCTTGAGTGCGTTTTGGTTTTACTAAGATCTTTGAGTCACGACTTCATCTGCAAATGGCGCACCTGCCGGTTACTTCTGGCTAACACAAAAGTTACATATTAATGGTAATAGACTCGCCTCCTATTACCTGGGACCGGCAAAGTTACTAATAGATTTATAATACGAGTCATTAGAGTAGTCGTATTATATGTATCTGCCTGCCCCTTCGAGGAAATGAGTGTGAGTATATGTATGTTTTGTATTCTCTTGTGATAGATTTTGAGCGTATTTACTACTCTAATGACTCGTATTATAAATCTATTAGTAACTTTGCCGGTCCCAGGTAATAGGAGGCGAGTCTATTACCATTAATATGTAACTTTAAATCTATAATCTTAATCTTATAAATCTATAATACTATTATAAAGAGGAATGATTTGCATTTGTGTATGTTTGTAATGAATAAACTCAAAAACTACAGTGCCGATTTCAAAAATTCTTACACTATTGGAAAGCTACATTCACCCTGAATAACATGGCTACTTTTTATCCCGGTAATATGTTCCCACGGGAACCGGGAACGAGTAAACTAAATCACGCGGGCGGAGCTGCGGCCATCAGCTAGTGTTCATTAAAAAGACATAAACGAAACGTGTTGATTTTAAGTATAGAAAAATAATGTGTGTTTAAGAAAATTAATTAATTAAAACACTAGCTGTTCCGGTGAACTTCGTAAAGCATTTTATTTTTCATAAGAACCTTCTGCTGATAATAACGAAAACAAAAAAAAAATTAACGAAATTGGTCCAGCCGTTGACGCGTGATGTCGTGACCAAGGGAAATAGTTTATGCAAATGGGCGCTATCAATCTTCGGAGCCCATGGCATCCTGACTTGCACGTGATACACCTGCTGACAAATAAACGAGGCTCTGATAAATTGCCAAATAGTGGGACCAACAAAGTGACTGACGAAATATGGGTGTATTAAACACCTCTGTATACCCCTGTCGGGGAGAAAGGTGATACAGAAACACAACATGATTTCGACTCTTTTGTAATTGTATAGATAAATACATACATATCATCACGATTATATTATAAACCCACATTTGGCCAGCACCTAATAATTTGATTAGTCCCACATAATAAGGGGCAAGCCTATCGTTCCTTCGTTATTGGACACTATAGAAAATCCATAACCACTTTGTAATTCAAAACAAAATTCCAGCAGCCAGGACAGTTGTTACATACCATTAAATAAAATCTCTGCAGTCCGGGCAACTTATAATAAGAAGCATCACGCCTGTGTTCCAGAAAGTATAGGCAGAGGTGCATTACACACCCACACATTGACAGTATTTTTTTGGTCCCACGTAATAGGGGACATGCCTATTGCCGTTACCAGGCACTGTAGAAAGTTCTTAACTACTCTGTAATTCAAATAAGAAGATTACGTTCAAAACTGTAAAATTACACTGTAAAAGTACAACCGATCACAAAAAAAAAATTTGGCCTTAGTTTCGATAACAGAACCGACTGGAAGAATAACTTTGAAAAACTAACACATTTTTTTTAATCTTAAAATGTATGTGTTGTAAATGAGTACTCGTGGTAGCTCACTGCTTTAAAAAATCTCACTCACTTCGCTCAGTTTTTTTGCAACAGCAGCATGTATTGCATACCTAGTATATTATATATTAATTTAATAAAATGTTTGTTTTTCAAAGTAATACTTCCAGACGGTTCTGTTATTGAAACAGAGTTCAAAATCTTACTTACTTTCACAGTGTATAAAACATATTTATGACCTAAAACCTATAGTATTTCTAGATCAATTTAAACACCTACTTGCTTAAGGCGAGCCAAATATGGAATTGATTTCGTAAATCAAACTGAGATGCTCGCATTCTTAAGCTGCAGTGAAAGGTACCGAAAAGTTCACCAAAACTTGACCGTTATGGTCATGTAGACCATTACCTGTCATTATGGTAACAACAATTTGTTCATTCACCCAAGTATTTATTTATTTACAATAGGAATTACAATATACTTAATACAATGATGAACAAACACACTTGTTCACTATTCTACAACTTTATTAGATTTTTTTTTGTATTGGGTTCGCCAAATTGACGCCGCCGCTGCCCGCCTCGTGATAAGTCGTGACGACGACGTCTAGCGATTGTGGGCGACTCTCACAGCACACAATACTATAGAGAGCCCTCATCTTGACGACCTACTGATGTGCTTCTTCACGCTCCGTTTAAAGAACCCAGGGTTATATGTGGGAGGAAACACGTGCACAGGCAGGGCGTTCCAGGCCACTATCGTTAGGCAGAGAAACGAACCGACGTTTCACCGACGGTTTCGCTTTTCAGCATTATCAAAGGTGTTTTACTTCACTGTCTAACATTATCTTCAAGCCATGTACTCGTATTACTATAGGTTCCACCAAGTGCCAACAATTCAAAGTATAAACTATACAATATACTTTATACCATTGCCCCTCGAAAAAGTGAACTTAATTCACATATAACAGTGAATAAAACGCTCATTTACTCACAAGTGAATAATGACATTTGAATATGGAACGAGCTTCAATAGACAAATTAAGTATACTACAAAAAAAAAGAAAGCTGAACGAAGGCACTGGCAGGCTGAATGAAGGCATTATTTCGTAGACTAGATATTTTACAGGACAGGATCTCTCTCAGGATTCAACTTTTGATTCTAGAATCCTTCTCTACTCTCAGGATCCAACTTCGTAACTCGAATTAAATTTTCTTTTTTTTCACTTGTTGTATAATCTACTATAATTATGTACTAAAAATATTTACAAACAACAAAATATCGTTTAAAAAATCCTCCGCGTCATTGCTGACTGGGAAGGTTCCCAGAATGCTGGCTGTGTTGCCACGTGGGATGGCGATAATTGTTTTTTGGGCCGGAAAATAGCCAGCCTTCTGGGCCTTGACCACTCCTAACACTAACACTTTTAGTTTATATAATTTATGCTTTTAATTTTTTTTTATTATAAATTAGTACAATTCACACAACGCCATCTGGTCTCAAACTAAGCAGAGCTTGTGATATGAGTACTAGATAAACTGATATAAATACTTATACAGGATCGACACATATCGAAAGGAAATTTATTTGTAAATACATACATATTATACATAGGAAACATCCAGACTTCGGTACAAACGTATGTGTCATCACACAAAGTTTGTCCCGACCGGGAACGGAACCCGAGACTCCGGCTTCCAAATCGGATGCACTACCGACCACGCTACCGAAGCAGTCATTGTCGGCACTTTGTAGAACATATAGTATAATACATTATGAAATGACTCACTTGACTTCACTCTATGGCATCTTCAAAGGTGTTTTACACTAATTCACTTCACATTTTCCTACGTTCGTAAAATATGTTAGGACAATTCTAGTCTCCAACTAAGCAGAGCTTGTGATATGAGTACTCGTAGTTATAGATAAACTGCAACTGTATTTATTTGTATGTTAAGTTATAGCTAGCTGATTAACGCAGCTCTGCCCGCGTGATTTAGTTTCCTCGTTTCCAATTCTCACGGGAACACATTACCGGGATAAAAAACCTATGTTACTCCGGGGTGAAGTAGCCACATATCAGTGAAAGAATTTTTTAAATCGGTTTACTAGTTACGGGGATTATTCAATTCAAACCATCAAATCTTTTGTCTTTATAGTAATATTAACCAGTAACTTTTTTAAACCCGCGGCCCAAGGCTGCGGCTGCTCCTACGTCCATTGCCAAGAGCCTCTGGTGAGCACACAGGGAATTTCCAGTGCGGGGCGATATTAGTTTCTAGTTAAATATCAGGCTTTTCTCTTTCTATTTAAGAATCAGTTGTACACTACCCTTTTCATTTCTTTAATCCACTATCCATCCAAAGGTACCACAGAAGATCTCTATTAGCGATAAGACCGCCACTTGTACTTTTAGTTTTCAAGTAATATTGATCTTATATCTCTATTTTGTGTACAATAAAGAGTATTTGATTTGATTGATTGATATTACCTAGTATAGAATAATTTTTGCAATGTATCCATTACCCCTCGCTTTAAATATGATGCTTTATTGAATGTAAATCTTTGTATTTCAGGTAGTAACTAATATAAGAAACAATGGCATCAAAATTGAGACGACCAAGTACCCACGCCTTGACCGTCATTGCTCTGGTGAGTCCATATATCATTATGTCTAATATTTGTCTTATTATAGGGCTGTCCAGGTTGTCATACGAACATACTATGGCAGTCGTTACGGATAGTTGGAGCTCTAAAACATCTGACTGATCTTACTACAGAACTTACTTGAATATCGCCAATGGGTTGTGGAGTTCACGGACAATATCAAAGTTTAGCCGTTTCGTAATTAGACTGGAGAGCCGATCTTCAAGTCGGTTGGGAAAAGGCTCAATAGATTATGATAAGGTGTTAGAACCATGTCCAACACGAAAGTGGCAGTTTTTTGCCCTTCTTTTTGGATGTGTGGTCATCAAATGAGCAGATTTCTTGACCTTCAATAACTGTGTATTGACTGCTCCTATTTTGAATTAAGAAATTCTGACTATTTCCACAAATACACATATCACGTCTATATCCCGAAGGGGTAGGCAGAGGTGCATTACACACCCACAATTTGCCAGTATTTTTAGTCACACGTAATAGGGGCAAGCCTATTGCCGTCACCGGGAACATTTATAATGGGTTATATCCAAAATGGCCGAATGAATTTATTAAAAAGTAGCAGCTATATTGTAATTTTGAAAAAAAAAAATATCTTACGTGCCAGCTGCTATGGCACAGCCAATTACAGTCCTGGGCGTCTCGAACTATTTCCAACCTGATAATAGTCCTCTCAACCTTTTGGAGCTGGTACCTAACAGTTGGTCTTCAGCACAAATTGATTCTGCCACAGATAAAAGAATAATACACAAGTAGAGATGGCACAACAGCAAATTACGGTAATTTAGCTAACGACTATTATTTACGTAAACATTCCAAACTCAATTATTTATTTAGGTCACAAAGACACTTATGAAAGTCATTAAGTGTGATGCTATTGAGGTACTGCATATCACAAAGCAACAGGTAGAGCCTGTGAGAGAATCCAGCAAGGAATCTCAAGGCCACTCGTTTTCAATCGCCGCCCGATACATAATTACATAATTGTTAAGGGATAAATACTACATAATAATTAACATCGGCTGAAGGCTTTAAACGGCGTAAATATGCTAACCTAGCAGGTGATTACATATTTGAGCCGTTTGGGGTTGAGACACTGGGATCATGGGGTCCGAGTGCTCGCCGCTTTTATAGAGACATTGCTAAACGCCTAATCAATGCCTCTCAGGACCAGAAGGCTGGCTATTTTCTGGCCCTAAGAATAAGTATCGCAATCCAACGTGGCAACACAGCCAGCATTCTGGGAACCTTCCCAGTCGGCAATGACGCGGAGGATTTTGTAAACGATATTTTGTAATGTAAATATTTTTGTCTATAATTATGTATATTGTAATTCTTATTGTAAATAAAGGTAATGTTCATTAACATATCAATATAGACACAGACACATATCACGCCTATATCCCCGAAGGGGTAGGCAGAGGTAAATATTTTTGGTCCCAAGTAATAGCAAGCTTATTGCCGTCACCGGGCAAACATAATATAATGGATTATGTGCACAACGGCCACGGAATTTAATAAAAAGTAGCAGCTACTTTAATTGCAATTATGAAAAAAATTTCAACCCGATGCCTTGCGCTGAAATGTTGATGAAAGGCAAAAAAATCTTACGTGCCAGCTTATGGCACAGCCAATTAAAGTCCTGGGCGTCTCGGACTATAACAATATAACAGTAAAAGATAAACTCCACAACTATAACAGTTAAAAACTTATGTTAAGATCCAGATAATTTTAACAATAAATAGTTAAATTCCAAATTAGAGAAGGAAAACTCGACAAAGTAAACCCATACATCCTTCGGTTTGTTTAAAGTCATATGCTGTCTAACCCGTCAGGGATTTAGGCGTGATTATATTAGATTTATGCATGTTTACTGTTTTTTGAAGTGGGATGTATGAGAGGAAATCATACATACAAAGTTAAACTAAACATCAGAATGTAATTCCACTCTTGCACTCTCGAGAAGTTACGTCACTCTCGCACTTGACACACTGCGACCATACTAGTTAGTGCACCCGGCTTTGCTCACGTCAATCATGAATCATGAAATCAGGTACCTTAATTGGTAAAACGTTCTCTTTGTAAATATATAAATATAAATATGTTAGGACAATTCACACAACGCCATCTAGTCTCAAACTAAGCGGAGCTTATGATATGAGTACTAGATAAACTGATATAAATACTGGTATTTTTTTTTGGAAATCAAATCAAATCAAATACTCTTTATTGTACACAAAAACATAAACAAATATATACACATATTTTTAAAAAGATTGTACAACAGGCGGCCTTATTGCTAAAGAGCAATTTCTTCCAGACAACCTCAGGATGGAAAGAAAATTGTTGAAGTGGAAATACACATTATACATAGGAAACATCCAGAGTTTGGTACAAACGTCTCACGTCATCTGTCTTCACACAAAGTTTGTCCCGACCGGGAATCGAACTCGAGACTCCGGCGTCGACAGCGGGTGCACTACCGACCACGTCACCGAAGCAGTCAAATCCCATACATTGGGCGTTTTCACATTGCACGATATTGTGACGATATCGTCCACAATATCGTAACGATATCGTGACAATGTCGTCACGATATTAAACATTCTTACCTTAAGGTTACCGCTGCTACTCGTACTTACGATATCGTGCAATGTGAAAACGCCCATTGGGCTAGATGCTCTGTAAAAGATATCCTATTTATTACATGGCGCACACTAAAACTTTTGCACTTCTAGCTAATCTATTTGAATTTCGAATGTTATATTTTTTTGAACGTTACAACCTTCTTAGTAATAAAAAGAAACAATTGGAGGGAAATCAGTTGTCAATTGTTGTTTATCACACATCAAGTTCTACGTATGCAACGAAAATGGAATTAAGTCGAAAAGATTTTAGAGCGATGATCTTTTATGATTTTAAAAGTTCTCTCTCTCCGCAAGACTGTGCCGCTCGTCTTCAAAATGCACTTTACATGACGAATTTCGTTAAGGGCGGCCTTCAACTGCCGTCAACGAAAATTATGTGGCTAATGTTAAGCGGTTAATTGAAGAAAACCCGCGGATTACCAATGAGACAATTCGAGGACTATTGGGGATGGGTATGAGTCAAATCCAGAAAATTTTATATGAAGAATTGATAGTTCGGAAACTTTGTTGATCCCTCATGAACTGACAGCGGAGCAGAAGCGGGCTCGCGTGGAAAGGTGCTCACAGATGCTACTGAAGTACGACCACGGACATTCTAATGCTGTTTATGACATTGTCACTGGAGACGAAACGTGGATTTATTGTTTTGAACCCGAAAAAGAACAGCAATCTTGTGAATAGGTGTTTGAAAATGAGAACAAGCCAACAAAAGTGAAGCAGGCGAGAAACGTTGGTAAAAAAATTACCGCGTTTTTTTTCTCAGCTACGGGTCCCATCAGTACAATTCCACTTGAAGATCAAAAGAGTGTTAATACCGAGTGGTATTCTACCATTTGTTTACCCATGGTGTTAGAAAAAGTTCGTGAAAGACGACCCAAAAGCTGCGTTCTCCTACATCATGACAACGCTTCTACACACACGGCCAACAAAACAGTCATTTTTAGCTTCCGAAAAATTACAACTCGTCACCCATCCTGCGCATAGCCCCGACCTAGCACCCTGTGATTTCTGTATTTTCCCCAAAATCAAAGATTTGATGAGAGGTTTCACTTTTACCAACTCCGAAGAGGCAGTGATAGCGTTCAATCAGCACGTAGAAAACATGCCTTCAGATCTGTGGTCCTCCTGTTTTAAAAAAATGGTTCGATCGCATGAAAAAATGTGTAAAATGTAAAGGAGAGTATTTTGAAAAGCAATAAACATAATATTTTGGTTTTAACATGTTGTTTTTTTAAGTTACGCAAAACTTATAGTGGTAGCATCGTAAAACCAAATGGCAGGAAAATTGGTATCGTAATATAAACTATTCTAAGCGAGCGAAGTTAAATATAACACTAACGAAAACAATACGGAACTTTGGCTATTCTTCAATACAATACAAATAAGTAGTTTCTTAAAAAAAAACAAAAACTAAAAGTCAACAATTCCGAATAAAATCGATCGTCGTTTCTCATTCGATTCTAAACCGCTTACGCGTACAACATTGCGCAACTGTCACCCACGTTCAAGCCGAATTTCCATTCCATTTTGCTATCACTCGCTCTATAAGTGCGAGCACATTTGTGGATGACATTACCTAAAACGCAATGGATAAGGAATAGTTATTTTAACTCATTATTGTTGAACTTTTCTGAGGTGAAAGGTCATTTACCTAGCAGTTTTGTTATAGGTCAAATTGTACCATTATCGGGCACACTATACTTTCATGGACCGAAAGAAAAGTTTTGTACATGATAGGGCAACTTTGTATGCTGTGTATTATGCGTTGGTAGACTCACTCATCTCATATAGGCTGGCATGCTATGGAAGTACATTTACAACATACCTGGATAAATTAAAATTCATGCAAATCCGATTTCTAAAGCTATTAGTCGACAAACAAACGAAAATGCGTTGTAAAAATATCCATTATGAACAGTTATTTGTGAGTGTCGTAAACTGCCAGTGCATGAGAGGGCTGTGTTGCTAGTAGCGTTGGAACAATATGGTAAGGAGGATTTTAAAATCCTATTATATACAATAGGCCACAAAAACAGTTAGAAAAAGATATGAAGTACCTGTGTGCAATAACTATTTTGGACGAAGGTGTAGTATATATTTGGTTCCTGTAATTTAAAATAGTCTGCCGATAAATGTAGAAAAAAGCGTAACAAAGCGATTGTTTAAATTGAATGTGACTGAGTTCCTGCTTAGCAATATTAGACACAGATTATGTGAGTAATGTTGCTGGGTTGGACTGCAGTATGTGCTATGATGTGCACCTATATACCTGCGAGAATACATTTTTATTGTTTATTTAATGAAGTACTAACTTATAAGGTTACACCCGGGAGCTACATCTGCCAACGAACTGCTCTGCAGTTTGGCAGAAGTAAGAATTTTTGTATTTACTGTGTACTTAGTCGAGAATAAATGCATTTTTTTTAATTAACAGTAGAAGAAAATACTATTTACACTTACTAAACTACACTATATACAGGCGTCAAAGAACTCCTCCGCCTCGTCGCCGACTAGCAATGTTCCCAGAAGGCTAGCAGCAAGCATTGCCATACAACCAGCCTTCTAGTCTTGAGAAGAGTCGATCTTTATCAGTTAAGCCAATTAGGCTTATTGACTTATGTAATTGATAGTATTGATACTTGGGGCGGGGCCCCAAGAGATTAGACTACGTCCTCGCCGTCCGCCCTGGACCCCAACTTGACCACGGTAACGCAGTGGCAAGTTGGGTGACCGAACGTCGACATCGAGAACTTGAGTGGCCAACACAGGAAGAAACTGCTTATCATGAATAAGCCAGAAGAGACCCCCGGTCCTGACACTGCCCTTCCCCGGGCAGTCTCAGCCGACGACTTACTGCATTATTCCCGGAACCTGATTATGCCTATCGATTTGGGGGCTCGCGTCGCGCCGCCTAGTTGCAGCGCGACGTCGACGCCCCAAGGAAATGTTGCTGCTGGGACTGACGATGGGTCAGCTCCCAGTAGTGTGAGGGGTAAGGGCCCTTCTTCTTCGCAGAAGAGGACCCTCGAGAAGGGGGGGCTACCGCGCGACCGGAGCACTAGTTGCTCTGGGTGGGGGTCCCTCCTCTCCAGCGATTCGGAGGAGGAGGTGCCGGTGAAGACGGTGCGCACGCGTCTCGACGCCTACAGAAAGCGCCCGCCAACACCACCCCCGTCATCTGTGCCGTCCCTGCGCAGTCGCAGGGATATCGGTGTGCCGCCCGCGCGGGAGATAATGAGTATTTTCTCCCGCATGAACGCGGCCATGCGGGGGAGTAAAAACATGTCGGGGAGGAAGAAGATTGTGGCTTCACTGGTGGATGAAGCCCAATCCTCCCTCGACAAGCTCCTCGAGCGGAGCGTCACAGAGGAGGAGGCGAAGCTCCGCAAGCAGGTTGCGAGCCTGGAGGTGGAGCTCACTGCCTCCCGAAAGGAGATGGAAGATCTCCGTCGGGAGGTCGCTGAGCTGACCAAAGCGGTCAAGGCACCTCCAGGTCCCATGCCGCCTCCTCCTCTGACGGCTGGACCAGCGCCGAAGACGGCGCCTAGGACCGCGCCCACCATGGCGCCCGGCTCGCCGCCGAAGCCTGTACCGACTACGGTGCAGGTCCTGACGGCGATCGAGAGGCGCCTCGCGGTCCTGGAGGACCGGGCGTACCGCCCTCCGCTAGCGCGTCCCGCGGTTTCATACGCGGCGGCTGTCGGCGGTGCTCCCGCTCCGGGTCCAAGCGGCACACCCGCTGTCCGCCGCCCCGCTCCGCCCCCGTCCGCTTCAGCGAACCGGATGCCGGCCGAGACCGCGGCCCAGGCGCGGAAGGCCAAGGGGCGTGGTAAGAAGAGTGGCACCCCTGCCGCCTCGTCTTCCTCTAACGTCGCTCCCGTTGCTTCCTTACATCCCTCCAGACGGGAGGGATGGGAAGTAGTGGGAGCCAAGAAGAGGAAGACGAAGGCTGCCAAGAAAGCGGCCAAAGCCGCCGCGGCGAAGGCGCCGAAGAGGCCCCGCCCCCCTCGCTCCACCGCCGTCGTCCTGACGGTGACGACGGTAGGTGTGGAGAAAGGGGTGGGGTACGCCGACGTACTGAGGACCGTGAAGTCCTCAGTCAACCTCTCGGCCCTCGAAATACAAGGGGGGCTCCGGTGCAAGACGACACGCACCGGGGCTCGCCTCCTCGAGGTCTCCGGCGCCTCCAGCGGCCCTAAAGCTGACGCCCTAGCGGCTCAGCTTAGGGTCGCGCTGGACGAAGAAGCCGTCCGCGTCACCAGACCCACCAAATGCGCCGCATTGCGCATCACGGGTCTGGATGACGCGGCCACGACGGAGGAAGTTGTCTCCGCCGTCGTGGAGGCGGGCGGCTGCCCCCGTGACCAGGTGAAGGCTTCAGATATCTCCTTCGGCTCCACTGGTCACGGGATGACAGTCGTCCAGTGCCCCGTCGCGGCGGCACTGAAAGTGGCGGACGGACGAAGCCTCCTCGTAGGGGGCTTCCTAAAGGCGCAGGTGCACCTCCTTCGTGCCCGGGAAACCAGATGTTTCCGGTGCATGGTGGTGGGGCACGTCGGAGTGCAGTGTACAGCGGAAGTCACCGTGGGCGATCGGTGCTTCCGCTGCAGCCGGCCCGGTCACAAGGCAAGTGCCTGTGACGCCCCGCCTCGCTGCTTTAGATGCGAGGCGGAGGGCAAGACCGCGGATCACCGGGTCGGCAGCACAACCTGCGCCGCCTCGAAGCCAAAACCTCGTCCGTCCGCTGAGAGCGGTGGGGGTGCCGCCCTTGCGCGGCCAGTTGCTTCGCGGCGGGATGCGGTTATGGACGTCAATTAATGTCTGACGCCCGTATCCGTATCCTGCAAGTGAATTTGAACCACTGCCGTGCTGCTCAGGATCTTCTGTACCAGAGCATCCGGCAGTGGTCCATAAACTTGGCCGTGGTCGCCGAGCCGTACTACGTCCACCCGGGAAGCCCGGTGGACGAGGACGGCTCGGCCTGTTGTATCTTTGGGGGGTCCGCCGCAGACAACTCGCGCCTTGCGATCATTGCAAGGGGCCGCGGGTGTGTTGCGGCGGACTATGATGGGTTGGCAGTCGTGGCCACCTACATCTCGCCGAACATTGACGAGTCTCAGTTTGAGCTATGGCTCACTGAGCTCGACGTCGTCTTCGCTGCGTGCCGTCCTCGTCCTGTCCTGCTCCTGGGAGACTTCAACGCCTGGAGTGAGGCGTGGGGCTCCCGGGAAACCAGGGACAAGGGGAGGCTTCTTGAGGACTGGACCAGAACACGTGGTCTGGAGGTCCTCAACCGGGGGAATGTCGCCACCTTTTGGCGGCGGGGGGGGGAATCGATCGTGGACGTAACGTTCGCATCCCCTGACCTCGCCGCCCGTATTACAGGCTGGCGCGTGGAGGAGGGTGAGGAGACGCACTCGGATCATCGGTACATCCGGTTCGATGTCGTCCCCCCACCTGACCTCCCACAGCCGGTGGCAAATCCCCCGGATCCGCGTTGGGCACTTCACCATCTGGATCGGGAGGCTCTCCTGGAGGCATCCATCGTGCAGGCCTGGATTCCAGCGCCGGACCGGCCTGCCGATGTGGATGCCGAGGCGGAGTGGTTCAGGAGAGCCATGTCGCAAATCTGTGATGCGGCGATGCCTAGGGTTACACCCAGACCGGCCAGGAAGCAGGTGTACTGGTGGTCGCCGGAGATTGCAGAGCTGCGCGCAGCATGCATCTCCGCCCGCCGCCGGTACACCAGGTTTCGCCGGAGGCGTCGCCGCCCAGACGACGCGGCAGCCCGAGAGGCGGAGCTTTTTCAGGCATACAGGGAGGCTAAAGGTAATCTCCAGGAGACGATAAAGCGGGCCAAGACGGCGGCCCGCGAGGAGCTCCTGGAGACCCTGCAGCAGAACCCATGGGGGCGCCCCTACCTACAGGTCAGGGAGAAACTCCGACCTAGGGCGCCCCCACTGACCCAGAGTCTCCAGCCGCAGCAGCTGGAGCGGGTCATGGGCTCCCTGTTTCCGACGAGCGCGGAGGAGCACGTCCCTCCGCGCATGGCTCCGTCTCTGCCCGACGCGGATTGCACCAGCGAAGACGACGTACCCGAAGTCAGGGTGGGGGAGCTAGGTGCGGCAGTACTCCGGCTTAAACGCCGGAAAATCACTGCCCCCGGACCCGACGGCATTCCTGGCCGTGCATGGGTCCTGGCCCTCGAAGAACTCGGGCCTCGACTGATGGGGCTCTTTAGCGCATGCCTCGAAAGGGGCCAGTTTCCCAAGGTGTGGAGGACGGGGAAACTGGTCCTGATCCGTAAGGCGGGGCGGCCGGTGGACTCACCGTCCGGATACCGGCCGATCGTGTTGCTCGACGAGGTGTGTAAGCTCTTTGAGCGCATTATCGCGGAACGCCTCGTCGAGCATCTCACGAGTGTGGGGCCAGACCTGGCGGATAACCAGTTCGGTTTCCGTCGGGGACGCTCCACCGTGAGCGCGATCATGCGCGTGAAGAGCCTGACGGAGGAAGCAGTCTCGCAGGGCAAGGTGGTGGTGGCGGTGTCTCTTGACATCGCCAACGCGTTCAACACCTTGCCATGGAGCTGCGTTAGGGAGGCGCTCGTGTATCACGAAACGCCTCTCTACCTCCGTCGTATTGTCGGGGCCTATCTCTCGGAGAGGGCCATAGCTTTCCCCAGCTGGCTCGGGCCAGCTCGGCGAGATGTGTCGTGCGGTGTTCCGCAGGGGTCGGTCCTGGGGCCGCTTCTGTGGAACATCGGCTACGACTGGGTGCTGCGGGGTGCGTTGCCTAGGGGTGTCGGCGTAACGTGCTACGCCGACGATACCCTCGTCACGGCGCGGGGTGCAACGTACCAGGAGGCAGCACTCAAGGTCACGACGGGTGTTGCTCGAGTCGTGGGTCGGATACGGCAGCTGGGACTGGAGGTGGCCTTGCACAAGTCCGAGGTTCTGTGTTTTCACAGACCTCGGAACGGTCCACCAGAAGGTTCCAGCATAAATGTGGGAGGCGTTAGCATCGGCATCAAGCCCTCGATGAAGTACCTAGGGATCGTACTTGATAGCCGATGGAACTTCGGACCACATTTCCGAAGTTTGGTCCCCAAGGTGACGCAGGCATCGGTCGCGCTTTCGCGACTGATGCCCAACCTAAAGGGACCCAACGCCTCCTGCAGGAGACTGTACCTGGGGATCGTGCGGAGTATGGCCCTATACGGGGCTCCCGTATGGGCGGATAGGTTGGCGGTCAAGGGGAACGTGACTCTGTTAAACAGACCACTTAGAACCTTGGCCGTCAGAACCGTACGGGGGTACCGCACGATCTCCGGAGAGGCTGCATGTCTCCTAGCCGGGACCCCTCCATGGGACCTGGAAGCGAGAGCCCTTGCGTCATTGTTCCAATGGCGCAAGGAGGCGCTGGAGCGGGACCACAGGCCTGCGTCTCGAGAAATCGAGGACCAGCGGTCCCAACTCCGCCAGGATCTCATGGAGTCATGGAGGGTGCGACTTGAGCAACCCAAGGGGGGTGCCATCTTCATCGCGGCGGTGAGACCGATCATGGACGATTGGCTGCAGAGGCAGCATGGTGACCTCACGTACCGTGCGACGCAGATGGTTGCCGGGCATGGATGCTTCGGTAGCTATCTGTTTCGCATGCATCGTGAGGTCACACCCCGGTGTCAACACTGCGAGGTTTCCGACGACGACACCGCACTCCACACGTTGGTGGAGTGCTCAGCGTGGGCGAGTCAGCGCCGGGACCTCGTAGTGGGTCTGGGCGTGGATACCCTCTCGCTGGGGACCATGCTTCAAGCCATGGTATCCAGCGGGAGTAGGTGGAACGCGGCCGTGTCCTTCTGCGAGCAAGTCATGCTCGCGAAGGAGGCGGCCGGGAGGGAGAGGGAGCGTACCCTCCCCGCCGAGTTCCGTAGTCGGCGGCCAGGCCGCCCCAGACTACGCGACTACGCCCAAGACTATCGTCCTCCATGATCGGGGCCTGAGGACGGCGGGATCGCCACCCACCGTCCTTACAGAAGCAGGCTAGAAGGGTTGCGTGCTGCGGGGCCTTTGCCCCATAGCACGCAACCAGATTCACTCACTGACGCGGGATAAAACCCGACCCCAATGACGCGGGATTCTCGTCCCGACCAAACACCCGCAGAGACCACAGGGGTGGTCAAAGTCCGCCGGGCGCCACTGGACATACCCTCTGCTAGTAACCAGGGACGCCCGGCAACGGACGTTAGAGCGGCCGCGGCTTTGGGCCGCGGAATTAAAAAAAAAAAAAAAAAAAAGTATTGATACTTATTTAAAGTGAATTAGTTCCATCCATTCAATTATAGATTTAAAGGAACATCTAAAAACAATTTATGGTAACTAGTAAGTACAATTTTATTTACAATCTTTTTCATATTCAATACGAGTATAAATACATTTTCATTTTGATAAACTAATTGCTATTTTTTAAGATAATATAACGCATTGTCACAAACTTCTCAGACTCGTCAAAATCTTGAATTTAAATCGTACATGTGCCATCTAGCGAATAACGAAGACATTAATTTTGTTCCTAAATATAGTGTTAGTGTATTTCAGCAGGTTAAGTTCTTATACATTTCGACACATATATACATACTTACTTTTAAATATGAATAATTTAAAGTAATATCATGGAATATTAATTGTAGTAATAGGTACAGTTAATAAGAATAAGCGGAGCTTTGCATTTGTGTGAGTGCAGTGTACGTGAACGTATAATTATGTTGTGACCTCTTTTACACACACACACGTGTTGTACACACAGCTACCAAAAAGAGTTTTTACTCTACTTTTCGCGGTCACTCACACAAATGCAAAGCTCCGCTTACGCCTCTAGCCCTATACTTACTCGTAGAAAAGATTTGTAATTCAATTTTACAGATTCAATGCAAACCGCCCGTTGTCTATATTTGCTATATTAGTCACGTGCTAGAAGCTTTGTTTCCCATAAAGTCACTTACCATAATATCATTTGTCATAATCATTGTAAGCCCTAATTATCACATGTCAAAACATCAGTGAGGTTTAAGTTAGGTTAGAACATGAAAGACAACGCACGAGCCGAGGGAACGAAGCGAGCGTGCCGTGGCAGGGGCCGGCGAAGTGCCAGAAAGCTAATAAGTAGGTATATTTATAATATATATATATATTTGTGTAATATAGATCCACCTACGCACACATAAGACTTATTCTATTAAGCATTTCCTTCCCCTGGCCCACTAGAAGAGATTTCTAATGAAATAAGTGGTGCCTTTGTACTCAATCTATCCTTATTGTTCATCTTCTTGTTATTTTATTTTTCATGTGAATACATAAATAAATAAATAAAATAAAATAAAGTACGAGTTCACTCGCCGGGCGCCTTTTTTATTTTATGTGTTTATAAATTCCACGGCCTAAGGCATCCTATATGGTATTATTGAAAGATAACACTACTTTCTTCACGTTTTCGACGTCGCCAAAACCTTATGTACCTACCCCCTACCGGTGCTGCCTCTATTGGATCTTTTTAGAATCTTCCCAGGAAAAAATAGCCAATAAAGAGTCAATTTAAAAAAAAAATTGACAGTCAACTACCGTAATGTATGAATTTGAAATTGAGACACAAAAAAAAAAGTATAACGAGTACAAGTAACCTTTATTAAAAAGGCTTTAACAAACTGGTTATTTAAAAGTTATTTAATTTAAATTTAAACTTAATACCTACTAGTTGTAAATTTAATATTGATCAAAGTATCAAAATAATAACTGATTCATTGAGCTCTACCTGTTAACTGTTTACCGTTACCAATTCCCACGGGATTACTTTACTGAGTTAAAAATTTGCTCACTACACCAAGCCCATGTCACTCGACTAACAATCGCAAAAAATACGTGACGTCAGTAACAACTTCTACTACTACTACTCGTCAGCGGATTGGGACGGTCTACGCGATTATTATGCGTCCGTCCCCTGGAGCCAGCGCTGCTTTGTAGGAAAGGCTCCTTCGGATAGTGCTTCTGCTATTGCTGGCGAGATCAGTTTAGGGATGGATTATTACATCCCTTTCACTGATGTCGCCAGTATCCGCAGAGCCCGTCCCTGGTTCGGGCGAGATTGTGCCAAAGCTGTTCGACAAAAACAGTCGGCATATCGCGCCTGGATCAGGGCCCGGGCTGTGCGCGACCCAAACGTGGGCCACCTCAAAGCAGCGTACAACCGGGCCACCAAGTGCAGCTGGATTGCCAGCTTTTTAAACGAGCGCCGAGTGCGGGTCCTCTGCGATGGCCAGGCTTCTCGCTTCTTGCAAGTGAATGCCGGGGTACCGCAGGGGTCCGTACTATCACCAACTCTCTTTCTTCTGCATATCAATGATATGCTATCCCTCGGGAACATTCATTGCTATGCAGATGACAGCACACTGCACGAGAGTTACTCGGTTCGTCCGACGGCGGGGCGATCTGAGATTGAGGAGGAGAGACGACGACTCGTGGCTGATCTCGACCGTAACCTCGACAGTATCTCTCAATGGGGTACCGAGAACCTGGTCGAGTTCAATGCCCGCAAAACACAGGCGTGTGCATTTACTGCGAAGAAATCCCCTTTCCTTCCCCTACCCTCTCTTCAGAATGCATTATTACCAATGAAGGACAACCTTGATATCCTTGGCATAGACGTTCGTCGAGAGCTCAATAATAAAAACTACATCGAAGGATGTATAGGGCTAGCTTCGCGGAAACTAGGAATACTGAATAAGGTAAAGAGATTCTTTACACCGGACCAGAGGTGTCTGCTGTACAAGACGCAGATTAGACCCTGCGTCGAATACTGCTCTCACCTCTGGGACGGCTCCGCGAAGTATCTGCTGGACGCTCTCGACGCTATGCAGCGACGGGCTATCCGTATTATAGATTGTCCGGAGGTAACGGGAAGCCTTGAGCCGCTAGTTCAGCGCCGAACAATAGCTTCCTTGGCCGCATTCTACCGTATTTACCACGGCGAGTGTTCTGAAGAGCTCTTCAATCTGATCCCACCCTCTTCCTTCCGATCCCGAACGACTCGTGCCGGGCAGAGATGCCACCCCCACACAGTGGATAGCATGTTCGCGAGAACCGAACGTTTTAAACGTTCGTTTCTCTGCCGAACGATAGTGGCCTGGAACGCCCTGCCTGTGCACGTGTTTCCTCCCAGATATAATCCTGGGTTCTTTAAGCGGAGCGTGAAGAGGCACATCAGTAGGTCGTCAAGTTGAGGGCCACTCTCAATAGTAATGTGTGCTGTGAGAGTGGCCCACAATCGCTAGACGTCGTCACGACTTACCACCAGGCGGGCGGCGTCAATTAGGCGAACCAAAAATATAAAAAAAAAAAAAAAAAAAAAAAAAAAAAAAAAAGCTGGTACTTTCCTAACAACCCTAACGTTCGAATTATGTTCTCTGTATGTGTTAAAAGAATGTGCTTTCATTAACGTCGGAGTGCAAGTTCTATATGTAAGTACTATACTCTATTTTGTGACTACACTAAGGATTAATGCAACTAATCACATCTTTATCTATTCGGGAAAGAATTTTCTAAATCGGCTTAATAGTTTCAAAGATCACTCCGTACATATTAACTTACAAACAAACCCTTTTATAGTTAATGTTTTCCATTAATAAATAGTGGTGAAATAATTTTCGGTATATATATATAATAATCGGTCTTGTACTGTTTGACTTTATTCGTTAAAAACTATTAAATTTTCCTATTAATAATATTAATAGTATAGAGTTGGACAGTAAAGGTATGGGCAAACTCGTCCTTCACATGCGTCGTATACGTATAACACGCATTATGACATCTGAACAGGACCTGGCCTATACAATTAGTATAGTAACGAACACACTGGTCATTCACCACGCTGTCTCACGCATCACTGCGCCAGACTCGCGATTCCCATGCTATCCCACGCGTACGACGCTGTCACACACGTAAAGTGTCATAGCGCGTAGATAACGTATACGTCAGACGTCGTAAAACGTAGGACCAGTGTGTCGTTGTTTCCCACGTCGCGTGACATACGTCGTATGTGAAGGACCATTGTCCTGAACGATACGCAATACTAGAATGAATTTTCTTAAGAACCCTTCTATATATTGGTAAAATCTTCATGAAAATCCGTTCAGTAGTGTAATGTTTGTACTTACACGCGGTGTGCTTAGTTGGCTCTATCGGTTACCAGCTCCAGGGTCTCTCTATTCCATCTCCTCATCACTGTCGTCTGCCGCCCAACCATCTCCGGCTTGCCCGCCCGACTGACAGGTGTCTTCTCTATCGTCTATGGTAACTCAGTTTCCATTGCTTATATATTATAGACATACATAGGGATGTATCGTTGCTCGTGGCCCAGAGACAAATATACAAACACTACAAGTAGGTTCGAGAGTCCGAGACGACCAGGAATTGGCTGTGCCACAGCGATGAAAGCTTTCATCAACATTTCATCGCAAGGCAACGGGTTTCAAATTTAGTTTTCAAAATTATAATATAGCTGCTTATTTGATTAAATTAATTCGGTAATTTTGGACATAACCCACTTTCTAGAGTTCCCGGTGAGGGTAATAGGCTTGCCCCCTATTACATGGGACTAAAAATACTGGCAAATTGTGGGTGTGTAATGCACTTCTGTCTACCCCTTCGGGGATATAGGCGTGATATGTGTGTGTACAAGTAGGTTATGAACTCAGACAGACCCAGCAAGATACTACATATGTAAAGTGATCAAATATGTTAAACTATGTAACATTATATCATTTGTCTCCGATATAATTTGGTCGTGGACCACCTGTGTAGTCATATCGCATTACTCTTCTACTTAATCAGAATAGTTTAAGGATTAGCTTACATTCGATACCGACTTTTAAAAATAACATTTGGTATAATTTGCATAGCTTTGCTAAACTGAGTGACAGACACAATACAAATACCAGGAAAAAATAGACACACATAAATACCAGGCATAAAAATAATATCTCGCGACGTACCGAGATCGCTGGAGACCATGGCTTGAAGCGTGGTCTCCAGCGAGAGGGTATCCACGCCCAGACCCACTACGAGGTCCCGGCGCTGATTCGCCCACGCTGAGCACTCCACCAACGTGTGGAGTGCGGTGTCGTCGTCGGAAACCTCGCAGTTTTGACACCGGGGTGTGACCTCACGATGCATGCGAAACAGATAGCTACCGAAGCATCCATGCACGGCAACGATCTGCGTCGCACGGTACGTGAGGTCAATATGCTGCCTCTGCAGCCAATCGTCCATGATCGGTCTCACCGCCGCGATGATGGTGGTACCCCACTTGGGTTGCTCAAGTCGCACCCTCCATGACTCCATGAGATCCTGGCGGAGTTGGGACCGCTGGTCCTCGATTTCTCGAGACGCAGGCCTGTGGTCCCGCACCAGCGCCTCCTTGCGCCATTGGAACAATGACGCAAGGGCTCTCGCTTCCAGGTCCCATGGAGGGGTCCCGGCTAGGAGACATGCAGCCTCTCCGGAGATCGTGCGGTACCCCCGTATGGTTCTGACGGCCAAGGTTCGAAGTGGTCTGTTTAACAGAGTCACGTTCCCCTTGACCGCCAACCTATCCGCCCATACGGGAGCCCCGTATAGGGCCATACTCCGCACGATCCCCAGGTACAGTCTCCTGCAGGAAGCGTTGGGTCCCTTTAGGTTGGGCATCAGTCGCGAAAGCGCGACCGATGCCTGCGTCACCTTGGGGACCAAACTTCGGAAATGCGGTCCGAAGTTCCATCGGCTATCAAGTACGATCCCTAGGTACTTCATCGAGGACTTGATGCCGATGCTAACGCCTCCCACATTTATGCTGGAACCTTCGGGTGGACCGTTCCGAGGTCTGTGAAAACACAGAACCTCGGACTTCTGCAAGGCCACCTCCAGTCCCAGCTGCCGTATCCGACCCACGACTCGAGCAACACCCATCGTGACCTTGAGTGCTGCCTCCTGGTACATTGCACCCCGCACCGTGACGAGGGTATCGTCGGCGTAGCACGTTACGCCGACGCCCCTAGGCAACGCACCCCGCAGCACCCAGTCGTAGCCGATGTTCCACAGAAGCGGCCCCAGGACCGACCCCTGCGGAACACCGCACGACACATCTCGCCGAGCTGGGCCTATCCAGCTGGGGAAAGCTATGGCCCGACAATACGACGGAGGTAGAGAGGCGTTTCGTGATACACGAGCGCCTCCCTAACGCAGCTCCATGGCAAGGTGTTGAACGCGTTGGCGATGTCAAGAGACACCGCCACCACCACCTTGCCCTGCGAGACTGCTTACTCCGTCAGGCTCTTCACGCGCATGATCGCGCTCACGGTGGAGCGTCCCCGACGGAAACCGAACTGGTTATCCGCCAGGTCTGGCCCCACACTCGTTAGATGCTCGACGAGGCGTTCCGCGATAATTCGCTCAAAGAGCTTACACACCTCGTCGAGCAACACGATCGGCCGGTATCCGGACGGTGAGTCCACCGGTCGCCCCGTCTTACGGATCAGGAGCAGTTTCCCCGTCCTCCACACCTTGGGAAACTGGCCCATTTCAAGGCATGCGCTAAAGACCCCCATCAGTCGAGGCCCGAGTTCTTCGAGGGCCAGGACCCATGCACGGCCAGGAATGCCGTCGGGTCCGGGGGCAGTGATTTTCCGGCGTTTAAGCCGGAGTACTGCCGCACCTAGCTCCCCCACGCTGACTTCGGGTACGTCGTCTTCGCTGGTGCTATCCGCGTCGGGCAGAGACGGAGCCATGCGCGGAGGGACGTGCTCCTCCGCGCTCGTCGGAAACAGGGAGCCCATGACCCGCTCCAGCTGCTGCGGCTGGAGACTCTGGGTCAGTGGGGGCGCCCTAGGTCGGAGTTTCTCCCTGACCTGTAGGTACGGGCGCCCCCATGGGTTCTGCTGCAGGGTCTCCAGAAGCTCCTCGCGGGCCGCCGTGTTGGCCCGCTTTATCGTCTCCTGGAGAATACCTTTGGCCTCCCTGTATGCCTGATAAAGCTCCGCCTCTCGGGCCGCCGCGTCGTCTGGGCGGCGATGCCTCCGGCGAAACCTGGTGTACCGGCGGCGGGCGGAGATGCATGCTGCGCGCAGCTCTGCAATCTCCGGCGACCACCAGTACACCTGAGATCGCGCTATTAAGGTTAGCGTTGGATCCACCTACCGCAGTTCTACCGAACTAACAGTACCAGTGTATATGGATTTGGTAAGGATTCATCTAAAAATTCAGTGTTTAAATATCGTTGTAACACGATGCACTGGTACTGAGTGGGGGGTATATTATATATTAAGCGGAATATTTCACAATAATATCATATGAAGTTACCAATTTTGTACACGACTGTACTCCATACAAATGTAGGGCAAACGAAAACTTTTTTTTTAAATTTAAGATAGCTCAAATGTATAGTAGTTCATACGACTATTTCACGACTATTTTTTGGCATAAACTTTAAACCGAAAATCGCAGGCGTTCCGGAGAAAGTTGAAGTTTTCAAATGTTCAAGCCATAATCCTGATCAGGTTACATTTATATCTCTGGAACCTTTGAAGGACTATTTCTGAGATTTGGCATGTCGTTACGACTACTTCATGACTATTTTTTGGTACCGAAACCAATTCGATAGGCTTTACCGTTTGCTTGCACCAGAGATGAGGATTACAGCTTGACGTTCAAGCCATAATCCTCATTAACTTATAGCTATAACGGCGAAACTATAATACGACTATTTTTTTTACATGTACGACTATTTATGACTATTTCATGACTATTTTTTAGCGTTGTCAAAATTCGTTTTCATTGAGATTTCAAATATGAGGATTACAGCTTGAAGCACACTTGGAATTGAACTGCTAGCTGTGTGGGAGGATCTTGCTGGATTCGGTGTGTGTATGTGTATACTATGAATGTAGTTAGTCGCTGTCTCCACGAGCGAGAGAATCGCGGCGATATTGTCGTCGTGCCACTTATTTTTATACACTCTCTATGAACGCGTCTCCACACGGCGAACTTCTATCGCGGCGATAGAAGTACAGACTCGTCGCGATTCTCTCGCTCGTGAAGACAGCGCCTACTGATGATTGGAAAAGAGTAGCTGTTAGTTTTTATTGACAGATTTTTTTCTCACTTAAATTCTTACGTGCTGACGTAAGCGTTATTTTATTACAAACATTAATAAATATAATTATTCAAGTTTGCCCTGTAACGGCAATCGGCTTGCCAGGTATCACGTGGGACCGTTGGAATTTACAAAATTACTGGCAATGTGTGACTGGGTGTGTAATGCAACTCTGCCTACTTCTTCCTAGGAATTAGGCGTGAAATTGAATCAGAAGAACATACTCTTTCTCGTCATTTCCCTCATAAATTTGTTCAAAACATAATTTAATTATCACGTAATATATTCAGTAATAAGTTATTTAATAAGTAAAATATTTTGTCGCCGCCATTACGTGTTCAGACTGATTGATTGAAATTGTATAATGTGTCTTGGCGCCAAAACTCTGCTAACATAATAGGTAATAAAATACTTTTTAAACTACATTACTGCTTCCGTAACTTGATTGTAGCGGTAACTGAGTATCTGGTTGTCTGGTTCTATTACCGGGTCTGAATATCCATACATATAATAAAATTGTAAGTGGTCGATGTCTGTACATCAAAGATATAGTAGAGAAACTGTTGTAGCGGGGCTTTAAGAACGCAATAGAACCTGTTTGTCTGAATGTTTGAACACGCTAATCTCAGAAACGGCTTAATCGATTTGAATGCGGTTTTCAGTAATGCGTCGTGGTTTATTCAACTTAACATTTAAGGATTGTTTTATTTCAATCGATTCATAAATAAAAAAGTTATGTCCATGTAAAGTAACACGCAGGCTGAGCAGCGGGCAATAGCTATACAAAATAAATCAGTACCTAACTGGTGATCAAGAAAACTATAACACGCAGGCGGAGCTGCAGGCAACAGCTAGTACATAATATATGTATAAGTACATCAAAAAGAGAGTAATAAGAAAAGTCAAGGTTCAAAAGTGCATAGTAAAATTAATAAAATATTACCAGTGGCAAATGCTAAACTTCACTTGAAGGTAGGTACTTAATCGATACTATGTAAATGTTCGATAAGTGCGCTCTCTAATGCAATACAAACAAAATCAAAGTCGTCAGAATTGAATGTGTCAACCTTACTGTTGAATCTTAATAGACGTTTGCATAACTTCATCGTGTGTCAAGTGTCAAATAGTGATGTACTTTCTCAAATGTCGATAGATTATTAAGGTTTTAAACTTTGACTAGCGGACGCCCGCGGCTTCGGCAATTGACAAATTACATACTAAAACCTTCCTCGACAATGACTCTATCTATTGGTGAAAGCCGCATCAAAATCCCTTGCGTAGTTTTAAAGATCTAAGCTATTATTATGATATAATATATTCTATTCAATTTGTAGCTAATTCACTAGACCAAAAGTGAACTAAGTTTGAGGTTATTTGAATTGTCTTAAAGATAAAAAGTAAAGATTTGTAAGAAATTTAGGAGGTTACGGCTTTATAATACCTAACAAACTTTAAAAAATTTTGATTACTTTTTTAAATTTTTGAAAAAGAAATATATCTTGACTGCCATCGTCGAAACGTCATTGTACTTACTTTACTTGTACATAATGTACCAAGGATGCGGGATTCTCATCCCGACCAATCCCCCGGAAAGGCCACACAGGTGGCCAAAGTCCGCCGGGCACCACTGGAAATCTGCGAACTCTGGTGCGTACCGACAACGGACGCGGGAGCGGTCGCGTAATTAAAACAAAATACACGTAACCTACGTTTATGTTTCGTGTTAGTTGCCGTAGATAGTACAATGTCGATAAATATTCAAGGACAAACATCGATGAACTGACAATCGATACTGTTTCATCCCTAATGTTAAAAGAAAGTGCACCATGTCAGGCAAGGTCACGGTCGACGGCTGGAAATTCCTTCGTATTAAAATATCTTCATTGCTTATGATTAGAGAGATCTCGGCTGATTCAAAACAGGTTTATTTTTATATTAGCTGCTTTGCAATAGTTATCTCATTTCTGATTTCCAGGAGAAGATAATAATATTTATTATCAGGTTTTTTCTAGTCTATAGTCCGAGACGCCCAGGACTTTAATTGGCTGTGCCATAGCTTATAGCACGTAAGATTTTGTTGCCTTTCATCAACATTTCATCGCAACGCAACGAGTTTAATTATTTTTTTTTTAATTACATATTACTGCTACTTTTTATTGAATTCACTCGGCCATTTGGACATAACCCATTATAAATGTGCCCGGTGACGGCAATAGGCTTGCCCCCTATTACGTGGGACTAAAAATACTGACAAACTGTGGGTGTGTAATGCACCTTTGCTTACCCCTTCGGTAGCAGGTTTTTTTAATTTTTTTATTCCGCGAGACCGCAGCCGCTCCTATGTCCATTGCTGTGGGCGTCTCTGGTACACACCAGAAGGTATGTCCAGTGGTAATATTAGCAGGTTAAGCTACGTGAAAGAACGAAAAAAAATTAATTTGTACACAGAATGACACAATACAATAGATACAATAGCTGAAACTCACTTATTATTGTTAAATTATTATTATTATGATATTGTTAGGTATGGGTACTTTGAGATTATGTGGCACCTTTAACTAGTGTTTGACTTTTTTTGTGAATAACAGAGATCCATAATTTTTGAGTTCACTTGGTCCACACATGGTCACGTACTGCCCTTGCCCTCTTTTTATTGTTGTAACAGAATCATTGTATTTACTGGCGAATAAAAAGAGTGGCCGTGAGTTTTTCTTGCCAGGTTCTTTCTGGCGGTAAATGTAGAAGCATTTTCTTTTTTTGACGTTCATAAGTGTTACTTTGTGTGTAATAAAGATATTTTGATTTTTGATTTTTTTTATTATTTTTTATTTTTGATACTAGAGGTACACAATTCCGCACAAAACCAAAAAGAGGCAAACTCAAAACGAAAGATATAATATTAAATAGTGGGAATTGGGCACCCATACGCCAGCGCCGGTAAAGCCATCAAGTGTCATCCCAATGCACAAATTAGGCCCCCTCTTAGCTTAATGGTATTGTAAAACAGCGCTGGTTTTCAAGTGGGAACTGCTTAGGAAAACAAATTGCAAAGATTTAGCAATACTAGCTGGATCTGAGAATTGGAGACCATTTCTTAACACATTGATTCTCCTTCGTGCCTCTGAGAGCAGGTGAAGCTGTTGGTCCGAATTGCCATAGGTACGATTAGTAAGATTCGGTCGTTCGAGAGTTCTTACATAGGAAATTAAGACTTATATACAATCATATGAATAGTTAGCGCGACACATTCTTCCGAGTGTATACCTGGGGCGCACGGCAAAAAAAACATATGAATACGAGTGCAATTGTATTGCTCTTTTTAAAGTTGGTAAAGTGGGAAGGTTATTTACAACAAGCTCTAATATGAATTGCCAAACGAAGTAATAATTTGTCATTTAATCTATACCAGATGATAATTAATATTAATGTATTATAAAATCGCATAATGTATTTGTTTGAACGACTTATCTAGAATTACCTTTTATATACCTATATTATATTTTACGATATTCTCACACAACGTAATCTAGCCCAAACTAAGCCATAAGCTTGTGCTATGGGATCTAGACAACTGATAAACATACTTATATATTTCTAAAAACATACATAATTTACATAGAAAACACCCAAACTCCGAAACAAACATTTTGTGGATCACACAAATATTTGATTCGACCCGGGAATCGAACCCGAAACTCTGAAGTTGAAAGCCGATGCACTACCGAACACGCCAACGAAGCAGTTATGAGGGTGATTCGAATAGAAACATTGTTTTTAATGTTGGATAGCTCTTATTGAGGAAGACCATGGGTTATATAACATCACCGTATAACCAATAGGAGATGAGCAGCAATGAAAAATATTCCAAAAAAAATTTTTGCACCAAAATAATGCCTCTACCTAGGCTGAACGGTTGATATGTTTATATCCTCCATGCATTTAATCTATTGATACTTACATAATTATTATTACAAAGTCCTCCGTCGCGTCTGTCTGTATTTTCGCGATAGACTCCTGCACCGATTTTCATGCTTCTTTCACTAATGGATAGAGTGGTTCTCGGGAAGGTTTTGGTGTATAATTTATCACGGGCGAAACCCTGGGCGTCCGCTAGTGTATGTATAAATGAAGGTAGGTACTCTTTGCCCGTTTGTTGGTTCCACATAACCACTCCTATGTCACTCGCCTAACAACCGCAAAACATACGTGACGTCAGCGACAACTTGAAGTTGTAAATCAGTAATGGTTGTCTCTTGTTTGTGACACGACATTGACCATCGAGTTGATTGAGGCATTAACGTCATAATTATTGGTCAAATTATGCTGGTATATATTTTACTTTACTGGACAACCCTAACGTTCGAATTATGTTCTCTGTAAACAAAAGAATGTGCTTTAATTAACGTCGGAGTGCAAGTTCTGTATGTAAGTACTATTCCCTATTCTGTGACATAACTATTGCCGATAATCTATAGAATCTATATTCAAGTCCTACCTAAATTCCAACAGCTAGGGCCGATGTAACTGGGGCGGGGCCCCAAGTGATCTTTGTATACGTCCACGCCGTCCGCCCTGGACCCCAACCTGACCACCATAACGGAGTGGCAGGTTGGGTGACCGAACTTCAAAGATCCAGACTTGTGTGGCCAAAACGAAGTTATATTATTTGTAATGTCGGAGAAACCCGATACGGAGTTTGCTACCCCCGGCTCCGGCACTGCCCTCGCCAGGTCAGTGTCGGACCGAAACGACGACGCATCACACTCACGGACGCCGAACTTGCCCAGCGCTACGGAGGCTCGCGTCACGCTGCCAAGTCGCAGCGTGACGTCGACGCCTTCATGGTTTGATATGTCCATGGCTGCCGGGACTGACAGTGAGTCAGAGCCCGGCACCGTGGAAACGGAGACGGAGCCAGAGCCGGCGCGCTCTGTTTACCTGAAGAGGGGCCGTCAGAAGAGCGCGCTGGTGAAGAAAACGCAGCCGGTGCCGAAGGACGGTCCGTCGACATTGGTGGTTTCCAGCGAATGCGAGGAGCCACCGGTCAAGGCGGTCCGAGTCCGGAAGTCCGGAAACGACACCAAGGGGCGGGCACCAAACCCCAGCATAACGGTGCCGTTCCTGCCCAGCGGTAGGGACAAAAAGGTGCCGGCCGCGCGAGGGCTGATGGGGGCTCTTGCCCGGATCGTTGACACCATGAAAGGCGGCAAAAACCTTCCGGGCAAGAAGAAGGTGGTGTCGGACGCCATTGCCGACGCTCACCTGTCCCTCGATGAGCTCCTCGCGCGGAGCATTTCCGAGGAGGAGACGAAGCTCAGAGACCAGGTAGCGACCCTGGCTGCTGAGCTCGCCTCCTCCCGGAAGCAGACGGAGGCCCTGCGACAGGAGGTCGCCAACCTTACCATTTTAGTCAAGGGGCCTCCGGAAACCCAGAAGACCGGACCCTCACTGCCTCCACCGACGGCTAGACCGGCAGCCATGGCGACGCCCAGGAGTGCGCTCGGAGCGCCTCCTGCATCGCCGCCGCAGACTGCGCCGACACCGATGCAGATTCTGGCGGCGATTGAGAGGCGCCTGGCGGTCCTTGAAGACCGGTCATACCGCCCCCCGCTGGCACGACCCGCGTTGTCGTACGCGGCTGCCGCCAGCAGAGCTCTCGCTCCTGGGTCCAATTCAAATAGGTCTGCTGCCCGCCCAGCCCCGCCCAGGTCCGATCCACCAGCAACTCGGACACCGGCTAAGCCGGCCACGACGGCAAAGCCGAGGAGAAAAGGGAGGCCTGGCGCCACCCCTGCTGCTCTCGCGTCCCATTCTGCTCCCGCTGCACATCCTTCCAGAGAGGAGGGATGGGAAGTAGCGGGAGCGAAAAAGAAAAAGAGGCGGAAGAAGGCCGCCAAAAAAGTGGCTGAAGCCGTCGCGACGAAGGCGCCGAAGAGACCCCGCCCTCCTCGCTCCACCGCCGTCGTCCTGACAGTGACGACGATGGGTGCAGAGAAGGGAGTGGGGTACGCCGATGTTTTGAAGAAGGTCAAGGCATCGGTGGACCTTAAGGCCCTCGAGATACCGGGGGGGCTCCGGTGCAAGACTACTCGCACCGGGGCTCGCCTACTCGAGCTCTCCGGCGCCTCCAGCGGCCCCAAAGCTGACGCCCTAGCGGCTAAGCTGAGGGACACGCTGGACCCAGAAGCCGTCCGCGTCTCCAGACCCACCAAATGCGCTGCATTGCGCATCTCGGGCCTGGATGACGCGGCCACGACGGAGGAGGTTATTTCCGCCGTCGTGGAGGCGGGCGGCTGTCCCCATGACCAGGTGAAGGCTGGAGAGATCTCCTTCAGCCCCACCGGTCATGGAACGACAGTCGTCCAGTGCCCCGTCGCGGCGGCACTTAAAATTGCGGACGGACGGAGCCTCCTTATAGGGGGCTTCCTCAGGGCGCAGGTGCACCTCCTGCGTGCCCGGGAAACTAGGTGTTTCCGGTGCATGATGGTAGGGCACGTAGGAGTGCAGTGCGCAGTGGAAGACACCGTGGGTGATCGATGCTTCCGCTGCAGCCGGCCCGGTCACAAGTCCAACGCCTGTGACGCACCGCCTCGCTGCTACAGATGCGAGGCGAAGGGCAAAACGGCGGACCATCGGGTCGGCAGCCGTTCCTGCGCCGCTATGAGGCCAAAGCCTCGTCCGTCCGCTGGGAGCAGCGGGGGTGCCGCTACTGCGCGGCCAGATTCGCGGAGGGATGCTGATATGGACGTCCATTAATGGACACCCATATCCGCATCCTACAGGCGAACTTGAACCACTGCCGCGCTGCTCAGGATCTTCTGTACCAGAGCATCGCGCAGTGGTCCATAGACCTGGTCGTGGTCGCCGAGCCGTACTATGCCCACCCGGGAAGCCTGGTGGCGCAAGACGGCTTGGCCTGCATCTTTGGGGGGTCCGCCGCAAACACCTCGCGGCTTGCAATTATTGCAAACGGCCGAGGCTGCGTTGCAGCGGAATATGAAGGGGTGGCAGTCGTGGCCGCATACATCTCGCCGAACAACATTAACGACGCTCAGTATGAGCTATGGCTCACTGAGCTCGACGTCGTCTTCACTGCGTGTCGTCCTCGCCCTGTCCTTCTCCTGGGAGACTTTAACGCCTGGTCTACGGCGTGGGGCTCTCGGGTAACCAATGGCAGGGGGAGATTACTTGAGGACTGGGCCACTACACGTGGACTAGAGCTCCTCAACCGGGGGAATGTTGCCACCTTTTGGCGGTCGGGGGTCAGCTCGGTCGTGGACTTAACGTTCGCGACCCCTGCCCTCGCCCGCCGTATTATGGGCTGGTGCGTGGAGGAGGGTGTGGAGACGCACTCGGACCACAGATACATCCGGTTCGAGGTCGTCCCCCCACCTAACCTTCCACAGCCGGTACCGAATCCCCCGGAACCGCGTTGGGCGCTCAAGAGTTTAGACCGGGAGGCTCTCCTGGAGGCATCCATCGTGCAGGCCTGGATTCCAGCGCCGGACAGACCTGTTGACGTGGATGCCGAGGCAGAGTGGTTCAGGAGAGCCATGTCGCAAATCTGCGATGCGGCGATGCCTAGGGTTACACCCGGCCCGGCCAGGAAGCAGGTGTACTGGTGGTCGTCGGAGATTGCACAGCTGCGTGCAGCATGCGTCTCCGCCCGCCGCCAGTACACCAGGTTTCGCCGGAGGCATCGTCGACCAGACGACGCGGCAGCCCGGGAGGCGGAGCTATATGCGTCCTACAGAGAGGCTAAGGGCACTCTCCAGAAAGCGATCACGCGGGCTAAGACGACAGCACGCGAGGAGCTCCTGGAGACCCTGGAGCGGAACCCATGGGGGCGCCCGTACCTGCAGGTCAGAGGTAAACTCCGACCGAGGGCGCTCCCACTGACCCAGAGTCTCCAGCCGGATCGGCTGGAGGGGGTCTTGGACTCTCTGTTTCCGACGAGCGCGGAGGAGCACATCCCTCCGAGCATGGCTCCGTCTCAGACGCCCAATGCGGATAGCAGCGAAAACGACGTACCCGAAGTCAGAGAGGGTGAGTTAGGAGCGGTGGTGCTTCGGCTCAGTCGCCGGAAAACTACCGCCCCTGGACCCGACGGCATTCCGGGCCGTGTATGGGTCCTGGCCCTCGAGGAACTCGGGCCTCGACTGAGGGGGCTCTTCAGCGCATGCCTCGAAAGGGGCCAGTTTCCCAAGGTGTGGAGGACGGGGAAACTGGTCCTGATCCGGAAAGCGGGGCGACCGGTGGACTCACCGTCCGGTTACCGGCCGATCGTGCTGCTCGACGAGGTGTGTAAGCTCTTTGAGCGAATTATCGCGGAACGCCTCGTCGAGCATCTCACGCGTGTGGGCCCAGACCTGGCGGATAACCAGTATGGTTTCCGTCGGGGACGGTCCACCGTGAGCGCGATCATGCGCGTGAAGACCCTAGCGGAGGAAGCAGTCTCGCGGGGCGAGGTGGTGTTGGCGGTGTCTCTTGACATCGCCAACGCCTTTAACACCCTACCCTGGAGTTGCGTTAGGGAGGCACTGGTATATCACAAAGTGCCTCTCTACCTCCGTCGTATTGTCGGGGCATATTTATCCGAGAGGGCTATAACTTACCCTAGCTGGCTCGGGCCAGCTCGGCGAGATGTCTCGTGCGGTGTTCCACAGGGGTCGGTCCTAGGACCTCTCCTGTGGAACATCGGATACGACTGGGTGTTGCGGGGTGCGTTGCCTGAGGGCGTCAGCGTAACTTGTTACGCCGACGATACCCTCGTCACGGCGCGGGGAGCAACGCACCAGGAGGCAACACTCAAGGTCACGACTGGGGTTGCTGTAGTCGTGGGTCGGATACGGCGGCTGGGACTGGACGTGGCACTGAATAAGTCCGAGGCTCTGTGTTTTCACGGACCTCGGCGCGGGCCACCTCCAGGATCCAGCATAAATGTAGGGAGCGTTAGCATCGGCATCGAGCCCTCCATGAAGTATCTGGGACTCGTACTCGATGGCCGGTGGAACTTCGGACCACATTTCCGAAGTTTGGTCCCCAAAGTGACGGGGGCAGCAGCCGCGCTTTCGCGAGTGATGCCTAACTTAAAGGGACCCAACGCTTCCTGCAGGAGACTGTACCTGGGGATCGTGCGGAGTATGGCCGTATACGGGGCTCCCGTATGGGCGACGAGACTGACGGCCAACAACGCTGCTATATTGCACAGATCGTTGAGGACCTTGGCCGTCAGGACAATAAGAGGGTACCGCACGATCTCTCTAGAGGCTGCATGTCTCCTAGCCGCGACCCCTCCATGGGACCTGGAAGCGAGAGCCCTTGCGTCATTGTTTCAATGGCACAAGGAGGCGCTGGAGCGGGACCACAGGCCTGCGTCTCGAGAAATCGAGGCCCAGCGGTCCCATCTCCGCCAGGATCTCATGGAGACATGGAAGGTGCGACTTGAGCAACCTAAGTGGGGAACCACCACCATCGCGGCGGTGAGACCGATCATGGAGGACTGGCTGCAGAGGCAGCACGGTGGCCTCACGTACCGTGCGACACAGATCATCACCGGGCACGGAAACTTTGGTGGGTATCTGTTTCGCATGCATCGTGAGGTCACACCCGCGTGTCAACACTGCGAGGCTTCCGGCGAAGACACGGCATTCCACACGTTGGTGGAATGCTCAGCGTGGGCAAGTCAGCGCCGGGACCTCGTTGTGGGCCTGGGCGTGGATACTCTCTCACTGGAGACCATGCTACGAGCCATGGTCTCTAGCGAGAGCCAGTGGAACGCGGCCGTTTCCTTCTGCGAGCAGGTTATGCTCGTGAAGGAGACGGCCGGAAGGGCGAGGGAGCGTATCCTCCCCGCTGAGTTCCGAAGTCTGCGGCGAGGGCGCCGCACACGTGACTACGCCCAGGACCATCGACCTCCATGATCGGGGCCTGAGGACGATGGATTAGCAACCCACCGTCCCTACAGAAGCAGGCTAGAAGGGCTGCGTGATGTGGGGCTTCACCCCATGCACGCCTTCACTCACCGACGCGGGATAAAACCCGACCCTAGAGATGCGGGGTAACACCCGACCACCACGCAGTGGCCACTCAAGTGACCAAGGTCCGCCGGGTGCCACTGGGAATTCTTTCAGTATCTACCGGAGGCACTCGGCAATGGACGTAGGTGCGGCCGCAGCCACAAGCCGCGGATTAAAAAAAAAAAAAAAAAGAAAAAAAAAAAAAAAAAAAAAAAAAAAGGGCCGATGTAACTATATCTGCAGTCCAACACACAACATTGTAATTTTAAACGTTTAAATTTATTATTTATTATTACATGTGAATGAAGTCGCGGTCATACACTAGTGCATAATAAAGTTATTATGGGTGTGGTCGGTTATATTATTTTAATTAATAATTGTCACGTTGCGCAGTTTGTTTAACATACAGCCTACTGATAACTGTGATAATAGACCTCGCGAGCATTAAAAACATTATTTGAGATTTTCCCAATCCAAAAAAGGCCACGATGAAAAAATTGCGGAAAAGGAACAGTTGTGCCAAATTTCGTGAAGATCGGTTAAAAACTGTGGCTGCTAGCCCGGAACACACATACAGACAGACAAAATTGTCCAATCTCGAAACGTAGACGCTTTGCTCGCTCGATCAATAAATGTTATAAGATAAGTGTTACAAACGAAGCAAAAACAAAGCAAAGCTTTTGGTAGCTTTGTTCTATCACACGACTGTCTACGGGAGTTTTGTCACACGACAGCCTACGGGAGTATTGCCACACGACTGTTTTAACCACTGTTTCAAACAGCCGCCGTTTGAAACCGTGTAATCGATACTTTAGGCAAACATATATCAGCCTCTGCAAAGACAAGAATTTAAGATCACAAATAACAATATGATAATAATAAGTAGGTATAATATAAAACATAATTGCAATGCCTCAAGCATACCGAATCGGTAGGTACCTACTTCTGTAATTTTACAATATGAATCACAAAAATTATAGCCTTATACTCGAACAAACGACTGATCCTTTCCAGGAGGAACGTTCTACCACTAGCCCAAGACATCTAATTTTGTGATCACATTGTGTTAATATCGCGACTTACGGCGTCGCCAGAGCGCCATCTACCGGTAGTTGAGGAACTAACTACTGTGATAGGCTGTGCGTATTTTGCGTTTAGTAGACACAGCTTGGTAGAACGTTGCTACTGGAAAGGGATCAGTCGCTAGTTCGACTCCAGCCCCAGACTTTAATTTTTGTGATTCATATTGTAAAATTATTTAAGAAAAAGTTGGCATACTTTACTGCTTATAAAATATACCTACTTCTGATCGATAGGCTATTTATGTCCAATCGCACAAAAAACATAATATATCTTTCGCCTTTGTTAAATCAAAGCCGGTATAGTCGTGAACTAGGTGTGTTATTACTTCCTACTTAGTAATAAATGATCAATCATTTAATCAGAACACGCTTGATTTAATCTCGGGCATGCAATCTATGGAGACAAGAATCTCATGTTCGATCAAAGTTTCTGATTCAACAATTTTTTTTGTTTTGTACGGTAACCCTAAAATTATTACTGAGTCTGCACTGTCCATTCGTCCGTCCGTCCGTCTGTCTACACGCTGTATATTATTATCATAAACTGTGATAGTCAGAAGGTTGAAATTATACAACAAATAGATACTAAAAAACAGAATATAAAAAATATTTCAGGGAGCTCCCATACAACAAACGGCGTTTTGGCATTGGTACAGAACCGATTGTGAGTGTGTCCGAGTCGCACTTCTTTGCCCTGAATCGGCATTAGGCTCGCCTTCGATTACGTAGGTAGGCCTATTGCCGATTCAGTCTTGCCGACCAACCGACAGTCTAAATGTAGGCAAACTTAATAACCGTCTCTGCCTACCCCTCCAGAAATAAAGACATGATATCTGTACTAATATTATAAAACAGAAGAGTTTGTTTGTTTGTTTGTTGAACGCGCTAATCTCAGGAAGTACAGATTCGATTTGAAAAAATATTTTTTTTGTTGAGATGTGCATTTATCTAGAAAGGCCATAGGCTATATAACATCAAGCTAAGATCAATAGGAGCGGAGCAGCACTGTGATATGTATCAAAAACGGGGAAAATTATTTCTTTTAAGAACTTCCGTTGCGTGCGCTGGTCAAACGGTTAATGTTATGTTAAAATGATGTACTAAATAATTGTTCCTCTTTAAAAGTTTTTTAAAAAGTCCCGAGTAGCATATATTAAGGTGTATCTTTTTAGGTTAACTCATTATAACATATTTTATGGAAATGAAATTCGTTCTAAAATAATTATTTGCGAAGCTAGGATGTTATTACGGGTGACGCGACGGGAACAATAATTACAAGCGACGGGAACGGGAAAAGTTCCAAATTACCACATGGACAAAGTCGCGGGCGACCGCTTGTTGTATTAATAAAATGTTTGAGGTGGTCTTAAAACCCATAAAAAAGTTATAAAAATTCGTTATCAGCACTACCTAAGTCTTTTAAAACATCAATGTTGTGACCATTATGAAACGATACGTTTTTAAATAACAAATTCATCGCATTATAATTGCAATGTTATCACCAAACTTTATGACCTGTTTGAAGATAGCTTACGATCGAATATACGGTTTAAAACGGCTGTTTGAAACAGATATGTACTCGTTAAAGTTATGTCCTACTTACAACAAATTTTGACATTTCACGTACTCAACGAACACTCAACTTGAAATTCTCAATTGAGAAACCGGCCGTAAGACAGTTGTAAACCAAATTACATAATATCCGTACGATGTTCTATTGTTATTGTTAACTGTAGTTATTGTTGAACACTGTTAGTTTTAAATCGTGTAGGCTGTAGCCAGCTAAGCGATCGCAACAGTTCCCAACCGCGTTTGCAACGTGAATTCAATTCGAAATGTCCAGCCATCGGGTACCAAGAAGCGGTTCACTATCCATTTGCATAAAAAAATAACCATAAAATATTTTGGCATATGGTAATTTAGACTAATGATATTTATGCATAATTTTTTTATTCATAACAAATTTAGCATATTTGTCTTAATCATAAATAAAATTAGCATAATCATATTTAATCATAAAATTTATAAGCATAGCTTTATAAAGGCATAAACGTATCAAAAAATAATGAATATAGTCATAATCATCTTACGCAGAATAAGTAACTATGTAAAATAATTAAAAGGTGGCTTAAGGGTGGCCCAAGGGCCACCCCCGCCGCACCTAAACCTACTTTGACACTATATAATATAGGAAATACTGGTTAAAGTTACTTTTTTATTTTTCATTTCATTAATTTATACCTATTAAATTTTAGTAATATATACTATTAGGCGACTGTATACTATGCCTAAAAACATTGTGCAAATTATAACTATGCATAAATATATTAGACCTAAATGTAATTATTCCACAGTACATATGCTGCTAAAAATCAATTATGACTAAGTATAATTATGCCAAAAAAAGTATACCAAATTCATTGTGCCAAAACATTGGATTACATATATTATGTTAACGAAAGGTATACCCCAAGAAACATCAATCAGATTCAGAAGTTTCGTTATAAGTTTAAACGCCTTTTCTCTTTATAATATTAGCATAGATATAGATATCGACCTGTTAATAATCTAACATCTCATATGTAATTTACCTACCAGTTATAGAAAAAGAGTGACCGTGAGTTTTATTGCCAGGTTCTGTCTCTCGGTTCTACATATTGCTTAGCGAATCTGGCAGTACATGTAAATATAGAAGCAATAATAATTTTTATTTTAAGTACCTACTGACGTTTATAAGAGCCATTTAATGATCAATACAAATAAATAAATCATTTCATTTCATCAAAATTTGCACGTTCCGAACCGTCTCTTGTCTAAATTCAGAGAGGTCATAAAGTTTGGTGATGTGTGTGATGGCGAGATCACACCTTAAAGCTGTATCATTCAAAACAGCGTAACATCAATTAATGTAACTATTAATCATTTGGTGAAAGTGATAAAAAACTGGCTCGGTACACACTAACCATAGATTTTGAGCTACAGTGTGAGATTTAGTTCGAAATTCAATTAAAATCTAGAAATCGTTTGTATTTTGAAAGCGACGAAATATAACTTACATATATACATATGGTCACACCTCTTTCCCATGGGGGTAGGCAGAGACTATGGAATTTCACTTGCTACGATCCTGGCATGCTTCTTTCGCGTATTCCACTTTCATAACTATCTTTATGCACGCTCTCCAGTTCTGGGTACTCTTGACCTAGCCTTTGGTCAAAACATCTCCGATTTGGTCGAAGTACGTTCGCCTAGGTCGACCCTTACATGCCTGTCCATTCACGCCCGCCTTATGTATCTGTTTCGTCAATCTTCTTTCATCCATCCTTTCTACGTGCCCAAACCATCTAAGCATCAAATAAAACTATTGTGTTATTTATGGTTCAATTTAGAATCAATAGGCTTGTGTCCACTAAGAATAAATCGGATTGATGTATGTTTCTTATGACTATTTCCAATAAATAGACAACAAAAAGTAATATAAATTAGTAGACAGAATAAAGATTACTATTATTTTTAGAAAATAAGTTTGTAAAAATTAGGCATTCAGTCACGTGTGTCACGTCAAACACCAATCAGAAAATATGACGTCACAGGTTGCACTCTCACACCACAGAGTAAGTACCTATGTATGAAGAGCTGACTTCTTGTGTCAAGTTGTGTCTGTGATTTTATGTAATTTAATTGTTCGTACGTTTTTATTAATTTACGATTTTTTGTTAATTTTAAAGTTAAATTATTATAAATCTAACAAAAGTAGATTGAACAAAACGCAGTTTTGGCGCATTATTTCGATGTGCATTTTGAGACAACACTGGAATCAAAATATTGCTCGGCACCTATATCAAAGTTAAAGGGCTAACCAACACAATTTATTTTTAACTTTTTGGAGGTTTTTAAATTATTTTATCCTTTTTTCAATTGCTTTTTAATCGTCGTGGGTTGTTTCAAACTTTTTAATTTTGATTTTTATTTTAAACTTCTTAAAGAGCATAGATATGTAGCGCCTTCTAGTAAGTTGCTGTCGTTACACCTATTTCATCAATCAACTACAAATCCATTCCTAAAAAAGCTGCATCAAATTGCACTTGAATATTTATATTACGATTAGACGACTAATTTATGGCTTAATCGCTGCAGCGAACTTCGTTCGTTTTTTGTTCAGGATAGCTTTGTCAAACACATTTTGATTTGTTTCGCAACGTGTGACATCACCCAAGGCGCCATGACAGATTGGAGCGTTTTCGTTACCAATTTAAATACATTTTTTAAATCGCAAAATAAACTATGTAAATGATTGTTTTAAATCAAAATAATAAATTTTTGTGACTATATAGATTCAAAACTACAGATTTAATCAATTTTTGAAATTTAGGACACAAGCCTATTATAAAACAATACAATTGAAACTAACTAAATATGTACATTACCTATTCTTATTATACTTACTAAGATTACATCTAAATTAAAAAAATAATAAATAAATAAATAAATTATTGTAAAAATGCATTAGTCGTACGGCAGAACGCTTTACCAATTTAGTTACAGATGATCTGTTTTTCTTCATCAATATTATAGATTTATAGCTAACGCACTCTTGGCCACGTTGAGACATCTACCGGCAGTTATAAAATACTACAATGTCGTTCAACCCGATTATACAACAGGTGAAAAAAAAAGAAAATTTAATTCGAGCTACTGATCTGCTCCGCTAATCCTGAGCGGAGCGAGGGATACAAGGAACGAGATAATTTTTTTTTTTCCCGAGTAGTTTACTTACTCTATACCATTGACTGCGAGAAAATAAGATAAAGGTTTCCAACATCTACATTGTCTGATGGGGATGGGGGGAGGTAACCTCAGCCTGCCAGTAGGTACGTTCAGCTTTCTGTTTTTTTTTGTAGTATTCTTAATTCGTCTATTCACTATTCACTTGTGAGTAAATGAGCGTTTTATTCACTGTTATCGATGAATAAAGTTCACTTTTTCGAGGGGTAATGGTATAAAACATTATAAGGAATTCGCCAACCCCCACATTTACCCCAATCAAAAAAGCTCGCGATAATAATTCAACTGCTTCGGTGGCGTGCACGGAAGTGCATCCGCTTTCGACGCCGGAGTCTCGGGTTCCCGGGACAAACTTGGTGTGGACAGATACGTTTGTACCGAAGTCTGGATGTTTCCTATGTATAATATGTATGTATTTACAAAAAAAATGTATATATGTATTTATATCAGTTTATCTAGTACTCATATCACAAGCTCTGCATTAGTTTGAGACTAGATGGCGTTGTGTGAATTGTTCTAAATATTTAAAAAAATAAATTGTTTTCAATAAATCAAGGAACACTTGTGCCATGTTTCGGGGTAATAGGCTTGCCTCCTTTTACGTGGGATCATCAAAATACACGTCAAAATCACACAACTACCGACTTTAAATTACCGAAATTGGACCAAATAATTATTGGAATGGAATTAAATTTAAATAGGACCATTTGAGAACTACTAGCTTTCATTTAAAAAAAAGTCGGTTGATTAGCTTTCACTAGCTTTAATTTAAGTTAAGCTACTTTACACCCTGGGAACGTGTTACCGGTAAGCCGGGAACCAGGTTATCACCTATAATAATGTAATATAATATTTATTAAATAAATTGATGCAATAGTTCAATCACTTATAGATGGAATGCCGTCACGAACTTGTCCAATAATGAAAATTAATTTACTGCATGTCATGATTGTAATTGTACATTACGATCTGAATATGTCATTTGTTATCAGTTTGTCTGTCCGTCTGTACGTAATTTATTATTGAACACCGACCACAAGGAAATCCGTTTTAAAGCAGTTAGTTAAAATATTTTTTTTAAATACTTAGGTCATTAGTTACAGAGTGCCATCTAGCTCAAACGTAGATGTTTGTGTTGGCAGAGACTTTAGAATGCCGCTCGCTTCGTATATATCCTATTTCTATGGTAATATGGTATTTAGGGTAACTGATAAAAAGCGAAATAGTCCGAGACACCCACGACTGTAATTGGCTGTGCCATAGCACCTAGCACGTAAGATTTTGTTGCCTTTCATCCAACTTTTCATCGCAAGGCAACGTCTTTAATTTTTTTTCAAATTTACTATATATCTGCTACTTTTTATTAAATTCATTCAGCCATTTTGGACATAACCCAATTAAAAATGTACCCGGTGAAGGCAATAGGCTTGCCCCCTATTACGTGGGACTAAAAATACTGGCAGGTTGTGGGTGTGTAATGTACCTCTGCCTACCCCTTCGAGGATATAGTCGTGATATGTGTGTGTGTGTGTGTGATAAAAAGCATACCCATACACTTCTAAAATACGGGTAGTTACACCCTGATACGGAAAAACTCATTGTGCTCATCACACAAAGCTTTTTCCTTGATAAGAGTCGAGTATGGTCTCGTAATACGAGTATATACGCTTCGCTGTCCAATCAATTACTGAGAAGTGAGAACCTAAGTAATTAATAAAATAGATAATATAGATAACTGAAACATCCTAACACAGTACTTAACGCTAATTACACAGTTTAATGACCCGGATCTTAGGCTGTACATGTTACCTACACTAATTAAGAAGAGGTTATCTACTATAATCGTTCCCAGGCTCATATTTCCTTAACCTTTACATATGTCATAAAATTGTAAAAAAAAACAGTACTAAGTTATTGATGACTTTGTTTGAACGCGCTAATCACACTCTTCATTCATATTCATTTCAGCAAATTCAACCCACTGCTGGGCATAGATTCAACCGACTCGGTGGCGGTTTCGATTCCGGGTCGAATCAAATATTTGTGTGATTCACAAATATTTGTTTCGGGGTTTGGGTGTCTTCTATGTATAATATGTATGTATTTAGAAATATATAAGTATGTTTATCAGTCGTTTAGATCTCATAACACAAGCTTATATTAGCTTAATTTGGGCTAGATGACACTAAGTGTGAGAATGTCCAAAAAAAAAATATTTATAGGTCTCCCCCAACAATCACCACAACATTCGACCTTGAACTTCCCGTATCCAGTGGCTTCCTGTGACCTTTAAGATGTCCTCAGTCCACATTGTGGTCCACCCACGCTGGGTCTCCACTCAAGGAGATTTTGGCCCCATCGGCCATCACAGTCATACGACTGATGTGCCCTACCCAATTCCGCTGCTTGGCGACTCTTTGGGCCATATCGGTCAACCTGGATTACCATAGAAATAGGATATATACGAAGCGAGCGGGATTCTAAAGTCTCTGCCAACACAAACATCTACGTTTAGGCTAGACGGTGCTCTGTTACCTGGGGATCGTGCGGAGTATGGCCCTATACGGGGCTCCCGTATGGGCGGCGCGGTTGACGGCCAACAACTCAACGCTCCTTAACAGACCGTTGAGGACCTTGGCCGTCAAAACAATAAGGGGCTACCGCACGATCTCCGGAGAGGCTGCATGTCTCCTAGCCGGGACCCCTCCATGGGACCTGGAAGCGAGAGCCCTTGCGTCATTGTTCCAATGGCGCAAGGAGGCGCTGGAGCGGGACCACAGGCCTGCGTCTCGAGAAATCGATGACCGGCGGTCCCAACTCCGCCAGGATCTCATGGAGTCATGGAGGGTGCGACTTGAGCAACCCAAGTGGGGTGCCACCATCATCGCGGCGGTGAGACCGATCATGGACGATTGGCTGCAGAGGCAGCATGGTGACCTCACGTATCGTGCGACGCAGATCGTTACCGGGCATGGATGCTTCGGTAGCTATCTGTTTCGCATCCATCGTGAGGTCACACCCCGGTGTCAACACTGCGAGGTTTCCGACGACGACACCGCACTCCACACGTTGGTGGAGTGCTCAGCGTGGGCGAGTCAGCGCCGGGACCTCGTAGTGGGTCTGGGCGTGGATACCCTCTCGCTGGAGACCATGCTTCAAGCCATGGTCTCCAGCGGGAGTAGGTGGAACGCGGCCGTGTCTTTCTGCGAGCAAGTCGTGCTCGCGAAGGAGGCGGCCGAGAGGGAGAGGGAGCGTGCCCTCCCCGCCGAGTTCCGTAGTCAGCGGCGAGGCCGCCGCAGACTCATCTACGCCCAAGACCATCTACCTCCATGATCGGGGCCTGAGGACGGCGGGATCGCCACCCGTCGTCCTTACAGAAGCAGGCTAGAAGGGTTGCGTGCTGCGGGGCCTTTGCCCCATAGCGCGCAACCAGATTCACTCATTGACGCGGGATAAAACCCTACCCCAACGACGCGGGATTCTCATCCCGACCCAACCCCCCGCAGAGACCACAGAGGTGGTCAAAGTCCGCCGGGCGCCACTGGAAATACGTTCTGCTTGTAACCAGAGACGCCCGGCAACGGACGTTAAAGCGGCCGCGGCCTTGGTCGCGGAACTAAAAAAAAAAAAAAAAAAGACGGTGCTCTGTAACTAAAGACCTGAATGTTTAAAAAAATAATTTTAATTAACTGCTTTAAAACGGATTTCCTTGTGGTCGGTGTTCAATAATAAATTACGTACAGACAGACAGACAATCTGATAACAAATGACATATTCAGATCATAATGTACAATTACAATCATGACATGCAGTAAATTAATTTTCATTATTGGACAAGTTTGTGACGGCATTCCATCTATAGATGATTGAATTATTGTATCAATTTATTAAAAAAATAATTATAGCTGATAACCTGGATCCTGGATTACCGGTAACACGTTCCCAGGATGTAAAGTAGTTTAACTTAAATTATAGCTAGTGAAAACTAATAATTTTAAACGACTTTTTATAAATCAAAGCTACTATTTCCCAAATGGTCCCATTTAAATTTAATTCCATTCCGACAATTATTTTGTCGGAATGGAATTCAATTCGTCCAATTCGGTACTTTGAAGTCGGTTGTTGTGTAATTTTGACATGTATCAAAGAATCAAAGAATCAATTTCGTTTATTCAGTTTAGGCACAGGAAGAGCACTTATGAATGTCAAAATTTTACAATTTTATGTCAAGCAATATTATAAAAATACTAAATTAGGTAAGTACATAAATAACCATTTGAAAATGATTCTTTCGCTGGTTCGGTAAGTTGGTTCTCCTGAGAAGATACCAGCAAGAAAACTCAGCTAGATTATCCATTTTCTTTTTTAATATTGTTTTGTTCGGATGTCATCGTTGCGAATTCGATCGCGAAGTGAAACTCCGAGCAGCTGTTTCCATGGATCTTTGGACGACTGTCATTGTATACCAATACACTTGTAGAATACCTAATACTTGACCGGACCCGGGATCGAACTGACCAGACTAGTGTTTTCTAGACCTTAGCAATGTGTTAACCTAAATGGTTACCACTTTACCACGAGCCCAGAAATATATCTTAAACTGTGTATAATATACAAGGCCAACATATATTTAGCAGGAAATTGCATATTTTATGATATGTATTGTTAATTAGGTACTATACATAAACTTTATTAACATTGAAATGGGAAGCGGGTCGGATATATCATTAACAACAAAACAAAGGCTTAAAAACTATTATTTAATTAATTAATTCTTCAACTAACCAATGCAGCATCTGCTTGTTTCTTTTTTTTTATTTAAACATTTATTTCAGATAATACAAATCCATAATTGGTTAGTATTATTAGTTACAAACGATATTTATCTTATGACTATGTTAGTTGTGTTAGTGATTAATATAATTTAAGTGACCGCGCCAATAGTACGCCTCACAAGGTGACGATACATTGGCGATTCGTGACTACAATCTATCGTCTTCAGAATGCTGTTACGACTACCCCGAATATTGTTCAGTACAGACACTGCCTTGTTACGGAGTATGGCATAGAAGTCCGCAGTGTAACTATTTGTGAACATACCCGATGCACTGCAATAACGAGGCAATCTCAACAACACAACCTTTATGACTAATTTGCTGACATCTAACTAGCTTTATAGTTTACTAGTGGTCGCCCGCGACTTCGTCCGTGTGGTAATTTGGATTTTTTCCCGTTCCCGTCGCGCCACGTCATATTTTGAACAATTCACACAATATCTTTATAAATTGTAGCCTATGTGTTATTCTGATGTATAAGCTATATTATGGTAGAGTTTCATTAAAATCCATTCAGTAGTTTTTACGTGAAAGAGTAACAAACATCCATCCATCCATACTTAGACACATACTTACATACTCACAAACTTTCGCGTTTATAATATTAGTAGGATATATCTCTAAATCTTTATAAGTATATAATCTTACACACAGTAGGTAATAAGAACTAACAAAAACTATAAGTTAACATTATTTACTGGATATTTTTCACATCACCGCCATCTAGCACAAATCTGGAAAAAATAAGGGATCAGTTAACTCTGTTAGTGTCTGCACAGAGTTTAGTAGTTATAGCAGGCCTATGTCACTCGCCTAACAACCGCAAAAAATACGTGACGTCAGCGACAACTTGAAGTTGTAAATCAGTAAGGGTTGTCTCTTGTTTGAGACACGGCATTGACCAACGAGTTGATATTGAGGCATTAACGTCATAATTATTGGTCAAATTATGCTGGTATATAACGTTCGAATTATGTTCTCTGTAAACAAAAGAATGTGCTTTAATTAACGTCGGAGTGCAAGTACTGTATGTAAAAACTATTCCCTATTCTGTGGTTATAGGGGCTATTATGGGTGACTACAGAACTCTATTCTATGAGTTTTTTTTTAATCCTTATAATATAATTCCTCTAAAAAAATTATCTAGTTATAGTCAGTCAATCAAACATATTTTTTATCGAGGAATAGGTTATAGATTCCGCTGGCCGCCACTGGAATCCGTCGGGCGCAACTGGAAATTCTTCCTGTGTTTAACAGAGGCGCTGGGCAATGGAGACGAAGGACCGGCCGCGGCCCATTTTAAAAATAAGGATGAGTTTTTAGGATATAAAAAAAAACCCGCCACGATCGAAAGATGACAGGTTTCCAAAAACAAAATATACTTTTTAAATTTTCGTGGTCGTATACAAATACTAAAATTACATTATTATAGGTTTGTATGTATGTGTTGATCGCATCCAATTCGTATTCTAATCTTGTTGAAATGATTCATTCAGTAAAAGGAATTAGGCCCACTCATACTCGTATATATTTTGTCACGGCACAAGAATTTCACTTTTACGAAATCGGTTCAATACAGTCGTGTAAGCAAGTGTGTATATTTGTCTATAACAATTATATAGAGGCTCTATTGTCACCTAATCATATGGAACTGGAGCAAGGCTGGGCACTCTCGCACAAAAGTGTTAGCTAATCCGTCTTCCTACCGCATAGCTTTCCGATTGCAACGTTTCTGTTATGAATTTAAATAATTTATTAGGTGTTTTTTTATTAGATATGTTTCAAATTAAATTTATTTTTCTGTGTCCTTGTATGATCAACTTATTTTTTATGCTAGCTGGCGTCCCTGACTCCACTCGCATTAAGATCAGAGTGTTTAGTACCAGTTCCTTGCGTTAATTTGCTCGAACTAATCTTTCCTATTCCCCATACATTTCACACCAGCGCCCCTAGCGGTAACGTCAGGGAACTTTGTGAAATGTATGGAGGAATACGAAAACGTATTTCGAGCAAATTAACGCAAGGAACGGCGGACTCTTTTCCTGCCATATTTATGTTTTAAATCCAACAGAAAAATTGTGGTAAGAAGTCTATTTTCGGGAATGATATTTATAGCCTTGACTAAAGTTTCTTTTTTGCGATCGATGTGATTTTATTACATTTTATTTATTATAGTGTTCTGAGCCGTATGTACACTACGATAAACATGCATGTCCACTATGACCTGATTTCATTTCACTATTTTATTATCAACCAGTTCTTCTGATTCGTTTAAACCCACAGTTTTCGAATGTACTTTCAATAAAAACAAACACATTGACACATACAAGTCGGAAGTGTCACGTTGTCGTGATTATCCTTGGCATAACACTTTAGTATCGAACTGTACCAATGGTAATGAGTCCGTGTAAATGTTGTACAGACAGCGTGTCAAATTGTGATTACTTATAATTGTGTCGAGCCTAATTTTTTTTATTAAATTTTAAGAGAAAAAGAGTTTCTTTGTTTAGTTTAATACGCTAATTTTATAGAAACTACTGCTTCGAATTCAAAAATCTTTTTGAGTTGAATAGTTCATTTGTTGAGGAAGGCGTGAGGCTATATGACATCATGCTACAAACAATAGGAGCAGAGCAGCAGTGGAAAATATTGCAAAAACGGAAAAAAAATATTTGTTTGGGAGCGAACAGTGTCGCGTACCTCCACTAGAAAGTAGATATACTATTTCATCCGCCGAGACTTTTCCCATCACAGATGGGGTCGGCTTTCCAGTCTAACTGCGATTCGTCTGAACTTCGCTATTTTCCGTGGTGATAGCGAAGTTCTGTAGTTAGATCAGACGGATTTTTGTTTTACGGCTCCAACTACCCCTAACGACTGCCATAGATGTTTGTATGACAACCGGGACCGACGGCTTAACGTACTCTGCGAGGCACGGAGGGGTTGATATGGTCACCCATCCTAACTTACTAGATGTTGCTTAACCTTTGCAATGTATTTACAGTGTCGTTTACCACTAGACCACGAGACATGAGTTATACGTTACCAGATATAAAACATTATTGCAATAAGATGTCAGATCTTTACCGCAAGTGAAATCCAGGGTATGATAATATCGTTTGATACAGGTTCTGTGACAAACGTACAGGCGCAATGATGTTTGACAAGTGAAGAAGTTTTCCGCAGACGTCTGACTAACTAGAAAGCGAACTTTGTAAACATACGAGTGATAAGTGTGAACGGACGCGCGCTCTTTTTTCTTTTAATTCCGGCCTCTCTCACGTCCGTTGCCGGGCGCCTATGGTTCACACGCAGAGGGTATTACCAGTGGCGCCCGGCGGGGACGCGCGCTCTTCAAAAATTGTGGCATTCGTCGGGAACTTTAAAAATGGAACCGTAAATTATTGTATCTCCCAAATATAACTATTTGGCGTAAACACTACCATAATGGAGAACCGATCACTTCATCAAAATGTTTTGCTCGCATTTCATTTTACCGAAATCTATTGATGAGTATGGAACGGCTCTGTTTCTTAGTATGGGATAGGGCATCTGTACCAGTATGGTATTCTTTTCATATTGAGATAGAAATTATAAACAGATCACAAAAACTGATGTCATCGGTAGGACTCGAACCCACGGCCTTTCCCTTAGAGGGTTCGAGTTCAAGTCTGTATATATTATATCTTAATATTGTAAGACTAATTTAAGCAAACTCATTGCTTTGAAATACAAAAATAACTATCTTTTATCTGAAGGGAGGTATTATGCCACCCGCATTTAAAAATAGCGGGTGGAATAACGCCTCAGTTACTTTGTTGGTCCTACGTAGTGAGACGAACGAATATCTTTTTTATTGTCCTTTGGCTAGGATTTCCAAGCATATTAGTTCCTTCTTCTCGTCTGACAGCCTCACTCTGCGGTTGCGTTCAAAATATCTATCCGTATACTCCACAACGCGTGCATCAAGGACATTATTTGTTAAACAAACTCTCTGCAAGATTGTTATCACCGAGGTTTCACTCATATCTAAGTTTATAACATATTTTTAAAGTCCCGTTTTACCACTTTCTAAAAGATTTAAGATGATAAAACTACGTTGCAAGTCAAGTGTTTTTAATAACTTTATTTAAACTAGCCACATAACCACAATACCTATTATGCCTGATTTTGGTTATGTTTGCCTGCTGATCAACTGACAATTGTCAGTTGATCAGCAGGATTATTGGAAAAAATTGTTAAAGCTGTAAAATTAAATTTTATTTACGACCTCTTTTTAGATCCTATACTAAAACTGGAACACGTGTGTGTCCGTCGAACACTGGTTATGCAATGACGGATGCACCTCGCGTCCTGTCCTTGGACCACTTTCTTAATAAGGGGCATACTTTATCTGTTTACTTATATCGATTGATAAATTAGTAAGCGCTCTGTTTAGTCGACGCTAAACACACGCCGGGCGCCACCGGAAATACCTTCTGGAGTCACCGGAGACGCCCACAGCAATGGACATGGGAGAGGCCGCGATCTCGCGGAAGTTAAAAAAAAAAACACACTATACACACGACTAACGCATAGAGCAGGGTTCCGTAGTCCCCCATAATGGTATCTAACTCTTGAACTAACAGTATCTAAGCCGTTATAGATTTCCTTCAAAGTTTATTACATGGAGTACCATTATTTTTTTTCGGATTAAAGCTGAATAACTCGCAAGTGGATACCTAAAAAAAAATGTTTTAGTAACTTCTCTACGTTTTGAAAATACCTATCTAATGATACCCCACACTATAGGGTAGATGCGAGAAAATAAATTATCCCCATTATACGTGTTCCCCAAAAAAAAAGTTTTGTCGGCGGTTGTAGTGAATCATTCATCAGATCAGATGAATGATTCACAATGTTTGAAGGGTAAGCCGAAACCCTAAAACCTTTCTGATATGTTCACCCTAACGTCAATTGCCTGGGTGTCCAGGCTACGCCCTCGGAATGGTTACCCATCACTTCCAATCTAGGTAATTTACTTTCCAACTGATAACTCATCACTTTTTACAAATGATATCACATAACACGTCCGTTTCCGTTAATTACGTAAAACAAAATTGTTTCCGAACGACACATTCCCATCATTCACAATCCATGTGAACCACAAACAGTAACAGTACAAATAACTATTACATCCATGTAAGTAGATATTCAACATCGTATTACATAAATATCACAACGCAGTAAATGCCTGCGCAGACGAGGGACTTTTATCATTGCGTCGATATAGATCTTTATTATATTATAAACCAGTTATCCCGGTGAACTTTAGTAAAATCAAAGACAATTAGTCAAATCGGTCGAGTCGTTGCCGAGTTTTAGTAAGACAAACAGCGATTCATTTTTATTTATGTAGACTATCGGACGCCCGCGGCTTCGCCTGCTTGACAAATCTTTAATAAAAACCTGCCTCGAGAACCACTCTATCCATTAGTGAAAACTGCATCAAATACGACGAACGGGCGGCTTTGTTTTATACTATATTATGATTATGATTATGATTCCGGGTTACTTTTAGTCCGAAGAACTAAAAGGACGAAGCTGAACGAAGGACTGTGCTTTATTCGATACAATTATAACAGATTTATATTGTCGATGGATAAAAACAAAATCTACCAAATCTACACTATAAATAAATAAGCCTTTATTGCTGTTAATGGTTACATAGGTATGCACTTAACAAACATTATTTAAATGTAAAAAAAATAGAGGTAACATAACTAATATCTAATTACTTCTTAATCTAAATCGATGTTTTAAATCTCGGCAATCGGTTCTTCCCTCTTCGTCTTAACAGCTTGTCTTTCGACAAAGACCTCCTCTAAGGTTTTCCACTCCTGTCTATCCTTTGCTGTTCGTAGCTATTCTGGACTTCCTTCTTTCTTAAAATCGCCTTCCCATCGCTTTGTCTTTCTTCCTCTACTTTTTATGCCTTCTCTAGGGTACCATTCCGTTATTATTCTGGTCCATTTATTAAACCAAATCTACACTAGTACCTAATAAAAAGACGAAGGAGAGGGGAGTACCCTCCTCCGGGACGCCCAAGACTTTTCACGATCTACTCTCTATTTATATTTTACTAGTGGATGCCTGCGGCTTCACCCGCTTGACAAATTATACACACAAAAACCTTCATCGATAACCACTCTATCCATTGGTGAAAACCGCATCAAAATCCGCTGCATAGTTTTAAAGATCTAAGCATACATAGAGAACGCAAGCGACTTTGTTTTATTCTATGTTATGATTTGAACGAACGAGCGTAGCGAGCGAAGCTTAGAGACTGAACAATTTTGCTTTCGTCCGTCTAACTCAACTTCTTTGGTATAATAGTGATTACAGGATCCATTGTGTCGTCGGATAGGAAGTTGTAAATGAGTCGATTCATTCCGATTGTACCGGTAAACTCGGTTACCAGTAAAAAGTGGGCGGTAATATTATCGGTAATCGGAAGTATAGACAATACTAGTGGTCGCCCGCGACTCCGTCCGCGTGGTAATTTGGATTTTTTCCCGTTCCCGTCGCGCCGCGTCGCTTAATTATCGTCATATTTTGAGCAATTCACACAATATCTTTATAAATTGTAGCCTATGTGTTATTCTGATGTATAAACTATATTATTGTAAAGTTTCATTAAAATTCATTCAATAGTTTTTACGTGAAAGAGTAACAAACATCCATCCATACATACTCACAAACTTTCGCGTTTATAATATTAGTAGGATTATAAACATGAATCATAATTCAGGCACCTTTTTGATAAAAATACACTTCAAAAATTGACACAACAACCGACTTCAAATTACCGAAATTGGACCAAATAATTGTCGAAATGGGACCAAATTGAATTTTCAAAATCGGGTTACCCAGTCCAAAGATATGAGGTAACAAACATAAAAAAAAAACAAACATACAGTCGAATTGAGAACCTCATCCCTTTTTGGAAGTGGGTTAAAAATCATGTATTTCGTTTGTCCGCATACTCCTCCTAAACGCCTGAACTGATCTCCTTCAAACTTACCACAGTGATAACGTGTGGCGTGAGGGTGGTTTAGAACAAAAAAAATTGAAAATCGGACATACCATCGAGGAATAATCACCGAAAAAAACAATGGTTGTCGTTCGAAAATTTAACACTTCGCTCAGTTTTTTCCAACAGCAGCATGCATTGCATACCTAGTAACTAATTATTGCAAGGTGCCAAGAGGTCTTACCGTAACCACAGAATAGGGAATAGTACTTTCATACCGTAACCTCTAGGGCAATAGCTGACTGATGGACAAGGCTCTGGCTATTTCCAAAGCCAGACGAAATGTAATAAGCGCCTCCAAATATCCGTTCTTGAATAAGGACGTAGTTTTGAGTTGTGCAGTCTTGCCAGACTCTGACAGAGTCTCAACCCTCATTAGATGCACCACGAGCAGGTGATCATGACTTGGGTCCTAAAGACGTTTATATGGCCTAAGATCTCTTGAATGTGATATTGTTACAAACAACAGCTCGTGGTCTAGTGGTAACCAACAATGTTAACACATTGCAAATGTTAAGCAACATCTAGTCAGGCTGGTCTTAGGATGGGTGACCATTTCTTAAAGAAACTGAGAGCACGAGCCGTGCAGAGCACGTTAAGCCGTCGGTCCCGGTTGTCATACGAACATCTATGGCAGTCGTTTAGGGTAGTTGGAGCTAATAATGCGACTGGTCTAACTACAGACTTCGATATCGCCCATGGGTTGTGGAGGTCAGATGGCAGTCGCTTCACGGAAAATATCGAAGTTCAGCCAAATTGCAGTTAGACTGGAAAGCCGACCCCAACTGAGTTGGGAAAAGGCTCGGTGAATGACAACCTACAGTAAACCTCGCTAACATTAAAATCATTATTTGGGGTTTTTTTTTCCATTTCCCGCCTTCCTCCAATCAAAAAGCTCACGGTAAAGATAATAGTAAATCAAGGAACACTTGTGCCAAGTTTCGCGGCAATCTGATAAAATGTGGCTGCTAGCCCGCAACACACATTCAGACATAACGTAAGCTAAATTGGCGTTAGGTCAATTACAGAACTCCAAGTAAACTTCACTTGCAAATGATTACGTTATAATGATGAATTTTCATCTCAACTCACACGTCGTGATGTAATAAATTATATTATCCTTTGTAAGTACAATAATAATTATACCTCATTTATAACTGTGACGAGGTCAGTACTGACTACAATAGTTCGCAATGTGTATTGTCACTATCCTAATGTTGAACTTAGTGCTGTCATTATGATGACCCAGTTAATGACATAAGGAACTAATTGGCACGACCTTCAGGACTGTGAAATGATCAAGCCGAAACTTTTACTTATATTATTTTACTAGCAGACGCCCGGGGTTTCCCTCGCTTGACAAATTGTAAACCCAATAACCTTCCTCGAGCGGTTTTTACCAATGTCCGGCATCAATATCCTTTGCGTAGTTTTAAAGATCTAAGAGTACATTTAGAACGGAAGTGTATGAGGGGGGGACGGAGACATTTATTAAATATTGAGGCACTTTGAAATTATCTAAATAAACGTATAACTTTACGCGTGGTGTATTAGTTGCAGCATCTTTCTTGGATACGTTGTGTTTTAAACTATGAATGTAGTTGCTGATGACTGGAAAAGAGTGACCGGGAGGTTATATTGCCAGGTTCTTTTCTCTTTGGCTCCACCCGTTGCTTTGAGAATCTGGCTTTAAATGTAAATTCTTATGTGCTAACGTTGATAAGTGTTATTTTATAACTTTTATTTTTTAATTTTTAATTTTAATTTTGAAAAAAGCCGAGCTGAGTTTCTTGAGGGCTCTTCTCAGTCTCGTTGCATTTTGGAACCCTCGGTAGAGTCACACCAACTTCTGACGAATCTAAATAATTTTCTGAAAATTTCAAAGATAATAAACGTTATTTTATTTTATTTTATTTTATTTTATTTTAACCTATATTTATAAATATTTTTGAGTTTGAGTTTGAAGCGACTTTGTTTTATACATTATGATAGTATTTCTCCGGCCGCATGAAATAGTTTTCTTTTTCCCAATTAGGACCACATTAACGAGGATAAAGGCACCAATATGATGCTTGTGAATAAAATAAAATACTTAGTTAGAGTTTCAGAGTTACAATATCGCCCATGGGTTGTGGAGGTCAGATGCCATTCGCTCCACGGAAAATATTGAAGTTCATCCGCATCGTAGTTAGACTGGAAAACCGACCACAACTTGGTAGGGAACAGGCTCGGTGGATGATGAGCCTGAGTTTTAGAGTTCGTCGATTTTCCTATTTACTTACCTAATGATTTCTCGGGCACTTTCTTCTTCGCTCGGACTATAGATATCCTGGTTGTTGGAATGTTACTTTGCATTACATAGTGTCTGGTAAAGATTTGGCCAAATGCCAACTTGCTATCCCCAAACATCGGTCATAGATCGTTCGCTCAATGCACTTTAACTATGACAACAAGGGATCAAAGAGAATCAAAGAATCAATTTCATTTATTCAGTTTAGGCACATAATGAGCAGATATGAATGTCAAAATTTTACAATTTATTGTCAAGCTTTGTCCAGTAATATTATAAAAATACTAAATTAAGTACATAAATAACCATTAGAAAATGATTCTTTCGCTGGTTCGGTAAGTTGGTTCTCCTGAGAAGAGACCAGCAAGAAACTCAGGTAGATTATCCATTTTCTTTTTTAATATTGTTTTGTTTACATTGTTACAATTAGTTTATATTGTATTATACGAGTGGCCAACAACAGAAGATTAGGGTGACCATGCATTTTTATCATTAAGATATTCGTCTACATTATAGTAGCCTTTCATCATCAAACATTTTTAACTACTATTTTAAACTTATTAAGAGGCATGTCAACCAAATCCTGAGGAATTTTATGAAATTTTTTTATACATTTGCCTACAAACGAATTACCAACTTTATGAAATCTAATTTTTGTCATTGCCAGTTTATTTTTATTTCTTGTATTAAAATTATGGTTATCAGATTTTTTTTTTTAAGATATCTATGTTCTTCCGTACATATAAGATGTTGTCGTAAACATATTGAGAAGCAACTGTTAAAATATTAATTTCTGTAAATAGTTCTTTCAGCGAGTCACGGGGTCTGAGTCTATTGATTGCTCGTATAGCTCGTTTCTGTAATATGAATATTGTCTCAATATCGGCAGCTGAGCCCCATCGAAGTTCAGCCACATCGCAGTTCGACTGAAAACCCGACCCCAACTGAGTTGGGAAAAGGCTCGGTGAATGATGATCGGCAGCTGAGCCCCACAGCAGCAGACCATTTGGCAATAAGGCTATCGGATAATTCATATTTCATCAGGTTAAAATCTGCTTGCCTATCACACGAATAAATCACAACTGCTATTTGTATTGTGAATAACAAATCATGTGTATGACGTCGTCTTAAGATTGTAAAATTGTTTGTTTGAAGAATAATTACCATGTAATGTGTGTGGCCCACAATCGCTAGACGTCGTCACGACTTACCACCAGGCGGGCGGCGTCAATTTGGCGAAACCAATATAAAAAAAAGATGTAAAATCGGCTCGACCGATCTTAAAGCTCTACTTAATGTTATCTTTATTTTATAGATTACTAAGCTTTATTCCTCTTTTCTCTTTATACTGATAATTGTACACTGTCCAAAGGTTGCCTGGAAGAGATCGCTCTCAGCGATAAGTATGTATTTTATATATGTTCGCCAAGTGTGTAAAATAAAGAGTATTTGATTAATTGATTGATTAAAGCTCATGTTTAACTTATCATCAGATAAAAAAGAAAAAAATATATACCAGCTATGTATGGAAAATGGTCATTTCCCTTTTTTGTAGCAGTAAAAAGGGTTTTTTTCCCGACACCCATTTTTCTGCTAATAAATAGTAAAAATGTTAAAACAATGGAAAATTATCATAAGGCATTATCAAGACTGTCTCAAAGGCTGTTCTCTTTGAGACAGTCTTGATAATGCCTCGTGAGTAGGTGAAACATATGTCGAAGTTTATAATGTCTTCTATTTAGCGAAATAATTGCAATTATCTAAAAATTCAACATCATACTTTCCATTGTTTTATCATGGACTTTCGCCAGGTAACGCCTGACTCCATTCAGTAGTAAAAATGTTACTGGAAGTTAGATATTATCGTCAGATTCTATGTCTTTGACTGGCTTCTTTGGTAGCTTAATCGATTAGAGCATTTCTTCTATAAATAAACTGTAACTGGTTCGAATCCAGCCAAATTCCATCTGTAATTCCGATATTTAGGTAATTTATATTTGCGATTTACATTTGAAAAATAGTAAATTATCAACAAATTGTTTCATAAAGTATTGTAGAAATGAAGCGTGTTTCACCGATTAGAGAGTGAACATTTCTTCACTTCTAATCCCCAATGTGATTTCTGTGTATGTATTGTTATGTTGTATTGTGTGGACACTATGTACTAAATAAATGTTTATTTCGTTCTTTCTTTCCGATTAAATAATAGTACAAGTACTTGTTGACATTAGGCGCTATTTGTACACCCACATTTCGCCCGCATCTAGCTACCCTCACATAATACGTAGCGAGCCTATTGCTCGTCCGTTTGACAACAAGTGCCGGAGATGTTGGTAAAGCTCCTTAGCATCTTTTTGTCCAATCGCAATAAAATCGTGGTAGAATAGCAAATTTATTTATTTTTCTTCAGAGTATAGTCGTAGCTCATTATTATTTTTGTGTATATTTATCAGGTAACGTATAGTTTATGTAAATATATATGGCATTATATGTACGTTTATGTATATTTAAATTATTAATTATTTAAGTAGTTATTAGAATTTAAGTCTATGACCTTCATATGAACAATTTTTTTTTGTATTAGTTTTACTTACACCAATTTAATTTTGTTTCTTTTCTTTTTCAACACTACTGCTACTACTAGATCTATCTGCATCACCCTAAGGTTGACTGGAAGATAATGCCTGTGGCATTAAGTCCGCCATTGTACAATAACTGTGCAAAAAGTTAAAAAAAAAATATAAAAAATAGCAATAGAGTAGTTTAAACCGCAGGCTCGGTAGTATGACACTTTCCTTGATAAGTTAATATGTTATTCAATATGTGTCTTGGATGGATTAGCTCATCGCTTTCATATGTGCGAGTTGAATTTCAAAATGGTGCAGATGAACTCAAATTATGACGTGACGAGTCGCACTTACTGTTAAGTTTTTTTTACTCAAGTTCTATAACATTAAGAAGAACGCTGGAGTTCAAGGTATCGTTATCGGCACCTGATGTACCAGTTAAGTCATGCTCTAAGTAGACGTCTAATTATCAAAGATATTCTACGACATATGTATTAAGTGTAGGGGTTAGGGGTCACCACTATGAAACTGGTCCCTAGACCCTTAAAAATGGATAGTGGTCATCTGGGCCCACATGATTATAAAATAATTCCTTTATATTTAAACTGTATAAATTGACGGGCGTTTGGCATAGAGACTAAGACAAACCCAGAGCGCATTGTAGAGGCAGTGATAATACAGCTATATTGCTGTACAGGCGGAGCCGCATGCTTTAGCTAGTATAACGTTGATATGCAGAAGTATTCAGGAGATATGAGTCACTATTCTCACAAATAATGATGTAAGTACATATCAATGCTGTATAGACGCCGACGATGTACCGCCTAATAAATATAAAAATGTCAACGTCAGTTTTTGACACTATTGTTAAACTTCATTCACCACGCTCGTCTCGTGTCTCGTCTCGCGTCTGGTCTCGCCACTCGCACGAATGTGTGAATGGGGTGTCACAATTGCAATTGCAAATGTCTAGTTATAATTTACAGAGTTCTATGAATTACATACTGATTCATAGATGGTTATGAATACATAAGTCAACACGAATTTTGTCTTTTCACCGTCAATCATATCGAATATCGAACAAAAAATGCACATCAGAATTGAGCTATCCATTCCGTTGCTATGATACCACAAACGTATACAGGTTATACTTCCTAAAGCCCTGTTCTAGCCTATAGCAAGCATAATAATTACGCACCCCATATTCATTAGGTATTGAACACGTCTCACAATTTCGCAAGGAACTTAAGTGGCTCCCAATCCGCGTTCGTTCCAACTCGGTTCCTCTTCAATCTGTTACTCAATCCCCCATGTCGTACCCTACCTACCTGCGGGAACGATTCACACGTGCATCGGATTAATATTAAGTAGAAAATATCAGTCTACTTATTAACCGGTTACATGTCTTCCAGCTGCTGTTAACCCTGGCTCCAGGCGACGGCTACAACTGCCCCTACGGGCAGAACTGCGCGTTAGAGCCAGCCCCTCCCGGCCGGACACCCGGCTGTGCTCGACCCGGACTCACATACTGCGTCCATCCAGAACCGTATCCTGAGTAAGTACTTTATAATCATCCCTGTTTCTTTGAAGGGATCCTCCTGCAAGGAATGTATCGAATTATAGTTAAATATCGCGAGGAGGGCAAATGCAGAAAATTTAAACCCCCAATGTTTGACCGAAAGTTAGTGGTTTTGGAGATATCGACTAAACCACGGTTTTTTTTTTCAAAAAGACCCGATAAAGATTGGTGTTTGTCATCAAATAAAAAAACTGAAGAATTGGAGGTCATTTACACAGCTTTTTATTTGTAGGTCCCACACCTACATTGGGGAGTTAAATTTGCTGCATTGACCTCCTCTATACCCTCCTGCAAGGAATGTATCGAATAACCAGTAACTCTGTATAAGAATAACTCCAGGACCAGGAGGTTGTGGGTTCGAATCAAACCCAGCTGGGCGAGCATGACGGTAGAAAGTGATCAAAAAATGAGTTGATTAGGTTACGTCTTCGATACTTTCTGCTATATCATTGGTTATCGATAAACTCTTCCTACCGCCATTCTCGCCCTGCAGGACAAAAGTTTGTGTGATGGATACATGAGCACGATAGTTAGTTCGGTATCTACCAGAGGCGCTCGGCAATGGTCGTAGGTGCAGCCACGGATTTATAAAAAAAGGGTGTAATTTAAATGTATGTATATGACGTATTTATTTAGAAACCTATAAATATAATTCCCTCCTACCAACATGTCTACGGGCCCAAGATCTCCTCATCCGCACTCGGTATACCTGCTAACCAACGGACAAAGCTCTAGCGACTGGCGAAATGTGGCGATTAAGTGCCGCTGTCGGGGATATAGAAGTGATTTTTGCATGTCTGTCATATTAATATACATACATACATAATATCACGCGTCTCTCCCAGTGGGGCAGGCAGATACCACGTATTTCCATATTAATATAAGGTAACTAACCATGTTTAGATGTCATAATACAAGCTTAACTATTAGCTTTCTTCAATTGGGCGCATTCAGAGACTTGTACATATTGACAAACGGTCTTTATAACTTAGCGCTCGGAAGAGTTTGTCGATAGCCAATGATAGCGCAGGAAATATCAAAAAAATGTCTCAATTGAGTCAAGCGAACGGCATTTTCTGCGACACGATTGGTTATTGACAAACTCTTCCAATGACACGCTCATAGGGTTGGACGTTCAGAGACTTATCGGTCTTTAAAACATCTGGACATTATGTCAATTTAAAATTTAAACTCAAAAATGGCCTAACATACTCCTAACTAAAAAAAATACGCAAAATATTTTTTTTGTATCTTACTTTTCAGAAAAATCATTCGCCAATTAATAGAAGCTGGGCAGTACGACATCAGCACTCTTCTATCAGACGAGAGCAGAGAAGAGTTCTCTATAAGCAAGAAGAAAGACTATCCTTACGACTATGGGCCGAACTCCCTTCCTCATGTCGATCAGATCTCGTTAGTGAACGACCCTTTTACGAAGAATAGTTACAATACGAAGTTTCATACGAGATATAATCATGGTAAGTGTGAGTGTGTATTTGAACGCACTTTCATCGTCCACTGAGCTATTTCCCAACTCAGTTGGAATCGGCTTTCCAGTCTAACTGCGATGCCACTGAACTTCAATATTTTCCGTGAATCGACGGCCATCTGACCTCCACAACCCGTGGGCGATATCGAAGTTGTGTCTGTTTTTACTCTCTTCACGGTTAAAAGACTGAATGGATTTGGATGAAAATTGCCATAGGTATAGTTTTAGCGGTGGAGAAGAAAACAGGATTTTTTAAAACTCTTCCAAGCGTGCGGAGCTGCGTGCATAAGCAAGTACCTACTTATATAATTATTTCTAATAAATACTAAATAGGACATAGAAAATACCCAAACTCCGAAACAAACAAAGTCAAAGTCAAATATATCAATACTCGTACATATAGTAAAATTGGGTGCAAAGGGGCCCTTCTTACATCTATCGGGCCCCAGCGACCTCACCTGCTAGTGGCGCACCTGCTGATTAACGGACGAGGTTCGTATATTACGGTACCCATGTGGTGGCTTTGGCCCCTACGTGGATACCAGGTGGTACAACAGTGTTGGTCCGGGGGGGTACCACCGTGCAGCTGTGCTAAAGCCCCCCAAGTAACCCAGCCCAGGCTGGGTTGCGTTAGGGGTTCAGCAGCTGCACTGCCGGGCCCGGGACGGTGTATGGTGCGGCAGGCAGGGGTCCAGTGGGGGCGAAGCGGAGTCTAGTGTGGGTGGTGTGGGTCGATTCGCCGGCCAGGGAGACCCTTAGCAACGGCGTTGCCGCGGCCGCCCGCAACATAGTCATGGGGCCCGCCTGGGACCAACCGCCCCAGTAGGCTGCCCCACATGTTGCGCATAATCCTGTTGTGGGGTCGCCGCTCCGGGTGGTAACCGGTGTGGGGTAGCGGCGGCCTTGCATCAGGGGGGTTTGGGAGCCCTTCCGTCCGGCGGGTCGGCTCCGACCTAACCACACGGTTCTAGACGAAGCTAGCCTCTGCACTTTGTCACTTACTGCCGCACCAAATATTGCCCTGTCTTCACGCTTCCCCATATTTCACAATGACAGTGCAACAATATAATAGACGGTACACAGCGGCCCCTAGAAACCCCACAAAGTTGACTTCGTTTGAGGTGGAGTTCGCGAATATCCGCGCAATATAAACCTCGATACCGTCCACCATCACCTGGAGTCGGCACGGCCTTCTGTGATGTTCCTAACGGAGACATAGATACGCCGCCCTGACGACACGTCGTACCTCTGTTACCCGGGCTATATCATTGAGGAACAGTTCCGCGATAAAGCCGGGGTGTGCGTGTTCGTTAGGGCGGATGTTTGCTGCCGCCGGTTGCGCTGTCTGGAGAACCCCTCCTACTCCGTCCTTTGGCTGCACGTGGATCATGGCTCCATGAGCCAGATCTACGTGTGCGTCTACCGCTCCCACACAGGGGACACTGGAACAACAAGGCTTTTCGAATACCTCAGCGAGATGGCTGACGATGCGCAGGTGCGGTTCCCGAACGCTGACCTGGTTTTCTTGGGGGACTTTAACGGTCATCACGTTGAGTGGCTGGGGTCCCTTAGGACCGATCATGCGGGACGAACCGCCCATGCATTCGCTCTCTCCCACGGGCTGACCCAGATGGTACGGGGGATCACCCGGATACCTGACAGGTCAGACCACACGCCCGCCTTGCTGGATCTACTGCTGACGAGTCGCCCAGCCGAGTACAGTGTGTCGGTACGCGCCCCACTGGGCACTTCCGACCACTGTGTGGTGCACGCCAGCTTCCAAGTGCCACCACCTGCTCGTGCTGAACAAATGACTCGACGACTATGGCACTACTCGTCGGCAGACTGGGACGGTCTCCGCGATTACTTTGCGTCCGTCCCGTGGAGCCAGCGCTGCTTTGTAGGGAAGGCGCCTTCGGATAGCGCTGCTGCCATTGCTGGCGAGATCAGTCTAGGGATAGAATATTATATCCCTTTCACTGATGTCGCCAGCATCCGCAAAGCTCGCCCCTGGTTCGGGCGTGAATGTGCAGAGGCTGTCCAGAAAAAACAGTCGGCATATCGCGCCTGGGTCAGGGCTCGGGCGGCACGTGACCCGAACGTGAACCGCCTCAAAGCAGCGTACAATCGGGCCACTAGGTTCAGCAAGAGGGCCTTCAAGAGAGCGGATGCCCAGCGCGTCGCGCGGCTTGGTCAGGAGCTCACATCCCATCCCACGGGCAGCCGTGGATACTGGCAACTGGCCAAAGCCGTACAGTCAAATTTTTGTCAACCCTCGCTGCCACCACTGCGTTTTCCTGACGGATCACTGGCTCACAAAGCCCAAGAGAAGGCGGACATGCTCGCAGACCTCTTTGCGGCTAATTCCCGGGTCGATGACCGTGGCCTGCAGCCCCCCGCCATCGCCAACTGTGGCCACACTATGCCTGATATTGTTATCAGGCAATGTGATGTACGGGCAGTGCTGCGGTCACTCGACACGCGGAAAGCCAGTGGCCCTGACGGCATTCCGGCGGTGGTGCTACGAAAATGTGCTGCTGAGTTGTCTCCAGTATTAACGCGTCTGTACCGCCTGTCATACTCTACAGGCCTCGTGCCGGAGGCCTGGAAGGAGGCGAACGTACAACCGATCCCCAAGAAAGGGGATCGATCCGATCCAGGCAACTATCGACCCATAGCTGTCACCTCAGTCATTTGCAAGGTGCTCGAGCTTCTTATTAATAAGCAGCTCATGCGATACCTGGAGGATCACTCGCTAATCAATGATCGGCAATATGGCTTCAGGCCAAAACGATCAACGGGTGACCTCCTGGCATTCGTCACGCATGTATGGGGTGAGGCTATGGAAAAGTTCGGCGAGTCCTTGGCTATTAGCCTGGACATCGCCAAAGCTTTCGATAGGGTCTGGCATGCTTCGCTCCTTTCCAAGCTTCCGGCATATGGTCTACCTCCTCAACTGTGCAGCTGGATTGCCAGTTTTTTAAACGAGCGCCGAGTGCGGGTCCTCTGCGATGGCCAGGCTTCTCACTTCTTGCAAGTGAATGCCGGGGTACCGCAGGGGTCCGTACTGTCACCAACTCTCTTTCTTCTGCATATCAATGATATGCTTTCCCTCGGGAACATTCATTGCTATGCAGATGACAGTACATTGCACGGGAGTTACTCGGTTCGTCCGACGGCGGGGCGATCTGTGATAGAGGAGGAGAGACGACATCTCGTGGGTGATCTCGACCGAAACCTCGACAGTATCTCCCAATGGGGTGCCGAGAACTTGGTCGAGTTCAATGCCCACAAAACACAGGCGTGTGCATTTACAGCGAAAAAATCCCCTTTCCTTCCCCTACCCACTCTTCAGAATGCAATATTACCAATGAAGGACAATCTAGACATCCTTGGCATAGACGTTCGTCGAGAGCTCAATAACACAAAATACATTGAGAGATGTATTGGGCTAGCTTCGCGGAAACTAGGAATACTGAACAAGGTAAAGCGATTCTTTACACCGCACCAGAGGTGTCTGCTGTACAAAACGCAGATTAGACCCTGCGTTGAATACTGCTCTCACCTCTGGGACGGCTCCGCGAAGTATTTGCTGGACGCACTCGACGCTATGCAGCGACGCGCTGTTCGCATTATAGACTGTCCGGAGGTAACGGGAAGCCTTGAGCCGCTAGCCCAGCGCCGAACAATTGCTTCCTTGGCCGCGTTCTACCGTATTTACCACGGTGAGTGTTCTGAAGAGCTCTTCAACCTGATCCCACCCTCTCCCTTCCGATCCCGAACAACGCGTGCCGGCCAGAGATGTCACCCTCATACCGTGGAAACCGTCTTCGCGAGAACCGAGCGTTTTAAACGATCGTTTCTCTGCCGAACGATGGTGGCTTGGAACGCCCTGCCTGCGCACGTGTTTCCTCCAACATATAACCCTGGGCTCTTTAAGCGAAGCGTGAAGAGGCACATTACTAGGTCGTCAAGTTGAGGGCCACTCTCTATAGTATTCCTGTGTACTGTGAGAGTCGCCCTCAATTGCCAGACGTCGCCTCAGCTTACCATCAGGCGGGTCGCGTCAATTTGTCGACCTAAATATAAAAAAAAAAAAAAAAAAAAAAAAAATTGTAAGTGGTCGATGTCTGTACATCGAAGATATAATAGAGGAACTGTTGTAGGGGGGCTTTATGAACGCAATAGAACCCAAAACAATGGTTTCTAGAATTTTTGTCTGTTTGTCTGAATGTTTGAACACGCTAATCTCAGAAACGGCTTAACCTATTTGAATGCGGTTTTCAGTAGTGCGTTATGGTTTGTTCAACTTAACATTTAAAGTTTGTTTTATTTCAATCGGTTCACAAATAAAAAAGTTATGTCGATCTAAAGTAACACGCAGGCGGAGCTGTGGGCACAGCCTATACATTATAAATCAGTAACTGGTGATCAACAAAACTATAACACGCAAGCGCGCTTGCGTGTTATAGTTTTGTTGATGCGGAGCTGCAGGCAACAGCTAGTTTATTAATATAGGTTATAAATAACGCTTATTAACGTCAGCACATAAGACTTTACATTTAAAGCCAGTTTCACAAAGCAATGGATGGAGCCGTGACAAAAGAACCTGGCAATAAAAACTCCCGGCCACTCTTTTCCAGTCATCAGTTTATAGTAAACACAACATATCCAGCAAGATGCTGCGACTAATACACCACGAGTGAAGTTATGCGTTGATTTCAATGTGGCTAAATATGTAATAAATGCACACAAATACAATGATGATGAATGATATTTGATTCGACCCGGAATTGAACTTGGGACCTCATGGGACGTCAAACGCATACTCAAACCACTGCGCCACCGAAGCAGTCACTGGTATATACAAGATATTTACATTTATTATCATTATTATTTCAGACATATTTTCTCAAAAGACGCCGTTGCAGCCACCAACAGCCAATGAGCCAGTACCATACAACATAAATGCATACCAGTCATCGAATTTCTCCAAATTCGGCTTCCACGGTTACTCGCCCAATGGATTCTGGAACCCCACACGGAATTTCGGCGATTTCGACAAGAAAATCCGACAGGGTTCCCTGGGGTTCAACCCAAATTTCTTTGACACGTCAAAATTTTATCAGAACTACGGAAACAACGATTGGATAAGACAGAATACTGGGGTTACACGCTATAACCCTAACGAGTGGTGGAAGTGAGTTGAACCTTAAGCGCACTTTAAGACGAGCGTATTTTTCTACGGACAACGGACCGTTGTTTTTACCGGATTCGCCTCCCCTCGCCGGTCCGTCTTCAGTAGAAAAATATACGCTCGTCGTAAAAATATTCCGTTTAATTTAAAAAAAATAATAGCATAAATTTCGCTCCAAACAAACGTTATAAACGTCGACATATGTTTCACCTCTACACGAGGCATTATCAAGACTGTCTCAAGGGCGGTTCTCTTTGAGACAGTCTTGATAATGTCTTGATAACGTTTGTTTGGAGCGAAATTTAAGCTATTATTTTTTAAAAATTAAACATCATATTTACCATTGTTTTATCATGGACTTTCGCCAGGTAACGCCTGATTCCATTCAGTATGTAAAAATATTCATCATCATACACTGAGCCTTTACTTAATGCAGTTGGGTTTGGCATTCCAGTCTACTAGTACTACTACTGAACTTCCATATTTTCCGTGAAGCGACTGCCATCTGACCTCCACAACCCATGGGCGATATCGAAGTTCTGTAGTTAAACCAGTCGGATTTTTAGGGCTCCAACTACCCCTAACGACTGCCATAGATATTCGTATGGCAATAGGCACCGATAGCTGAACGTGCTCTCTGAAGCACGGAGGGATCTGAATGTCTTCGTCAGTTTTCTTTTTACACACATAAAATCACATCGTTATCCCCGAAAGAGTACAAAAGCGTTCAATACAACCACAATTCGTCAGTCACTTTGTTGGATCCATGTAAAAGGGAGCAGCTTATTGCCTTTTCTGGACGCTTTGGATATTTTGCCAGAACCCGTCTGTCTGTGTCCAGGTGTACCGCGGGCAGGTGATGGTAGTTATGTCGTAACATAGTAATAATATGTTACTTCATAACTACAATTAAAATCTAGTCTTAAGACTAATAAGTAATTTGTATCTAACTTAAATTGCTAAATAATTAAGATGTCAGAATGTGTCCATTGGCACTTTTCTTATTGTCTCTATATGAATGAATAATGACACTATGTTCATGTTGCCTTAAAGTATAGCACTCACTGCACTATTACACTACACTAACTCGTAAGGTTTAGTCCTTCTCAGTCTTCTCACTATGTCCGTGGTATCGAGGAGCTGTATGGCCTCGACATTCACATGGTGAATAAGTCTATTTTGATGAGCTTCTGCGTACTTTTGTAAAACCTTCACGACCTTGAGATATTGATAAGGTTCCTTTGCACATGCCGAACGCATTATGCCATATTAGCGGACGCCCAAGACCTCATTCGCATGCCTGTTTATTTTTATAGTTTAGTTGCTATATTTTTCATTGCTACTCTGCTCCTATTAGCCGTAGCATGATGTTATATAGCCTATACATGAACGGGCTATTTAACACAAAACGGTTTTTTCAATTCGCACCTTTAGTCTTGAGTACAGTCAGCATCAGATATAATCTTTCAAAGGAAAATTTAATTGATGTCTTTCAGATAAAATTGACTGGTTTGAAAGCTTATATCTATCTGATGCTGACTGTACAACCTAACAAACTCTTCAGGTAGAACCTACAGTTTTCTCATCACATTATCAGATACGTATCGCCATCTCGCTCCGACGTGACGATAGAGCGCTCCATTACATTTCCGACGCGAACTTCAACGTCGCGAAGACGCAGGAACGCAGAGCTGGTCAAAGAGAGTAGAAAGAGGACTTTGACGGGCGCTGAGGCGTTGAGGATAGCACTTGGACTTGCTAAGTGAGTATTTATTTTATGAATAAGAAAATGTTAATTCATGAATAGAAATAAATTCGAAAATAATTTTGGTAAAGTTAAACTAATTTTTAAATATTAAGATAGAAATTATAAATAAATCACAAAATCTGAAATGTCATCGACAGGACTCGAACCCACGGCCTTTCCCTTACAGGACTACGGGCTCTGACCAACTGAACTACGATGACCAACACCGACAATATTCAATCTTTGCCTATCATAATATCAAGGTTTTATTTTTTTAAGGCGGTACGAAGCTCGCCAAGACATCTAAGTCTATAATAATAATAGATACTTAACGCACTTTGATTTCATTTTCACAGTGTCTGTGTACTTACTTACACACATCGTGGTACATACTCCACCTAATAGGGTACTTATAAATTATTTGGCAGACACCTACCAAGAAATGGTACCAATAAACAAATAATTCGCACTTGTTCAATAAAATACTGTTACGAAATATAAAGCGTTATGTCATCCTAACATTTCTTGCTCAACAGTGAAGATGCGTCGGCGGAACGACCACGGCGTCAAGCGTCCGAACAACAAGAACTATGTTCTGTACGAACACAATTTACAAACCCCAGGGCAGCCCTCAACAACAAGGGCAGCTGGAAATACGTCGTCAATATGCCAGACACAATGTCGCAGTTGGTTCGAACTGAAATTTGCACGTATGTACAACACTATTTTAATATTATGTTTAGCGCCATCTAGTTTGCTCCGTATACAACTCTACTGAAACTCTTTTTAACGCCATCTGTTGTGGAGTAGCATTCCACCATAAATTACTAAGTTAGTAAAATATTTCTTAGTCAGATTTGACTTTGTGTTATGGAACAAAATTATTTGTTTAAACATTATTTTGTAAGTAATTAATTACTATGTATGCAATACATTCTGCTGTTGCAATAATTGAGCTAAGTTTGTCGATCCGGGTCGAACTCCTAAACGACTGGACCGATCCTTATAAATTCAGATATATGCACTCACGGTGATGGTCACTATGACCGTGCCAAATTTTAAAAAGATCGGTCCAGACGTTTAGGAGGATTTCAATCCCAAACGAAATACACCATATAATAAAGCGAATCTAATATTTTATTCTTTCTTTTGTTCAGGTCTACAGAGTGCAGTGGGTTATGTACTGTACCGCCCGGGTACACGTCTCGCTGTGAACAAAAATACATCCAGAAACGTTTAGTGGCATTACAATCGAACGGTCAAAACCTCTACACCGATGTATTTTGGATACCAAGCTGTTGCCAATGCACTATAACACCTACTAACAATTGATTCTCCTAGTATCAGCCAATGAGATATAATACAATTTCAAAATATAAAACAATTAAGATTTGTCAAGTGTTTTACTACCCGACACTAGATGGCGGCACAGTCAAATTAAAATGTGTCGTTCCTGCATGAGAATGTCAACATGACAAAATGTAAAATAATGTAAATGTCTTAGCTTAGGTACTTTTTTTTAATATAATTTACGCAGTGAAACTGCCAACAAATGACTTCACAAGTTCTAAACTTCGTGTACATAGTTTATATCCGTATCTAAAACTAACATCAGAATATCAGAATGCCTTATTTATTGAAGTCGGTAAATTGAAGTATTTTATTTAATAATGTTATCCTGAGGCCGAGTATTATTATTGTAACTTAAAATATAAACAATGTAACAGTAACAAAGCATTAATTAAAGTTTAATTGTAATTGTAAATATTGATAGGAATACATAATATAAATATTTGTTAATTTTATTTTTATTTCTATTTCATTACCTACTTCCCAATTTATGGGTAAGTTATATATAAGTGAGCACGGCCATTTTAGACTCTAAAACAAAACTTGCCTGCAAGTGGTGCACCTGCCGATCAACGGACAAGGATTTATAGCATTTTGAACACTATCCTTTACCAACCTGAATTATTTACTATCACAGTTAGTAACATCATCCTTTTATTTTCACAAAACCTAAGTACAACAATTTTAATATACCATTTCCAAAAGGTTGCGTCTGTCAATGTCTGCTCGAAGATTTAATCTACTACTTTGCTAAATTCTATCAAACTAAGTCCACCAGTTTTTGGCTATGACATTTTTTAGATGGACGGATAGAAGAACCTCCAAGACCTCTGAGGTTAAAGTTCATATACTTACTTACCTACTTAATATGTGTTAGTATTGTGAACGTAGGTATATTTATTTATAATTTTTGTACATACACACAAACAGAAGGCTAAGAATACATAAAATACAGTGAGCATTGTACAAGGGCACTACTTATCCCTAAAGGAATCTCTTCCAGCAGGCCTGAGAGGAGATGTAAGGGTGAAAGGGCTACCATGTGTGCAGTGCAAGTAAATAGACGTACATAAACTATGGGTACATTATTATAAATACATATTATTATGCTATGATTTTTACACTTAAATAAACGACATAACATTATATACTTTACTAAGATAAAGAAAATTTATTGAGTAGGTACTTGGGGTCGGCCGCAACTTGTTTCATTACTACTCAGTTCCATAGATCGTAGCGTGATGGTAAAATAGCCTACAGTACCCGGCGATAAATATTGCACACCGAGCTTTGGAAAGAGACAATCGGCTAATTTCAGCTTCGTAGAGCGTTATCTCTATCGCACGAAATACAAACAGTCCGGTATCTATTAGGAGCTGTTAAAACAATTGATTTGCTTTCTTTTAATTATTCTTTGTATAAAATACACCAATTTTCTATAAATTTATATAAATAAATATTTATATAAACTACTCGCTGCGGTCGCTGCCGTGGTACTGCGCTGCACCATGCAATTGAGCGAAGCGACTATTTCTATTAAGGCATTTATCAATCTATAAGGAGCAGGTTTTCAAAAAAAGTTATTGACCAAAAATATGTCAATAACTTTTTTTGAGGGTCCTAAATCAAAATTCAGTCTCGAGCAAAACCTGCTCCTGAGAATGCTTGATTTTTGAGTAAAAAAATCATGAAAATCGGTTGTTGACATATTTTTGGTCAATAACTTTTTTTGAGGGTCCTAAATCAAAATTCGGTCTCGAACAAAACCTGCTTCTGAGAATGCTTGATTTTTGAGTAATAAAATCATGAAAATCGGTTGGGTAGTTGTCGAGAAACAATTTCACATCGAGTTGCATTTGAGTCACCTGATATGGAGCTCCGCTCGCTACGCTCGCTTCGCTAAATAATTTTTCTATGAGTGTTGGTGTTGTGTTGAACTGTTGACTGACAAAACGTCACATAGCTAGTGTGCGACAGAGATAACGCTCTACGAAGCCGAAATTAGCCGATTGTCTCTTTCCAAAGGTCGATGTGCAATATTTATCGCCGGGTACTGTATGTTCTTCGCTAAGTTACTCGCTACACTCAAATCTATCCATGTAGTAGTTTTGGAGCCTATTCTATATAATATTAGTAAGTACCTACCTACCCATTTTTAGGGTACCGTAGTAAAAGTCTCGGAACCCTTATAATTTCGTCATGTCCGTCCGTCGCGGCTTTCTTCCCAAACGGTTTGTGCTAGAAATATGAAATTTTGCACGAATATGTGTATTAACTATTCTGACAAAGTGCTAAAATAAAATTTTAAAAATATGTTTTTCTGAGGTACCCATACCTATAAGGAAAGTAGGGATGAGTTTCTCACGTCAACCCCATCGTGGGGGGTATCATTAGATAGGCATTTTTAAAACATTGGGAGGTTGATAAGACAATTTTGTGATTTAGGTGTCCGTTTGCGTGATATTCAACTTTAAAGTGTATTTTTTTGTTAGAACAGAACGCCGCACTAAAATCTAAACGGCCAGTTCGAAAAATCTGAAAAAAAATCATGATGGTAGTCTATATGATGAACTTTAAAGGAAAACTATAACGGACCAGATAACTTTGTTAGTTTAGGAGTTTAGAGCCAATAATGGGTAACTACGGAACCCTATATTATGTGTGGCCCGACACGCACTTGGCCTGTTTATTTTATCTAACCTAGATAATAATATGCAACACAGACAATGATGTAGGTTATATGCTTGCCTAGTTTTTTTTAAATTATTTAATATTGTATGTAAGTACTTGACTGTTATTGTTCCCAAATAAAGTACAATAAAATAATATATATAACTTATTGAATAGTCTGAAGTAATATCACTAGTGGTTCTGTGAACTGTAGACTTCGAGAGCGGCTTTGTTTAGAAAATTTCTTCTTCAATTTTCTTTATTACTCTTTCATTTGTCATCCAATCCAAAAAATATCAATCAAAGTTATTCCTTGTAAGCCAGGAGTGTGTGTGTGTAAAGTTTCATGCAAATCGGTTGATAAATACGGCCTCAAACATGATCTGACAGAACCCGTAGGTGCAGACGTAAGAAATTCTCCCCAGTCTACAAGTTGAAACGGAGACTTCGGTCGCTTCGCTGCCTCAGTCAAAAAGTATCAGGTACCACCAGTGAAAGAATTTTAAAACCATTAAAGTCAAAGAAACAATCTTTCCTCTTTACAAAACGATTATTCCATTTAACACTATAGAATAGACAAAATCATGTCAGTCCGTATATTTAGCAAGTCTAAGAGATTGTTCATATTAAGACATATTTTCTGCGGTGTTCACGCCGATTCTAACATATTTTTCTTCCATTGAGTTAACGGTGTTCGAGGGTTAGAATCGTTACGATCCGAGGGGATGAAAATTCCGACCCTTGGGCCCGCACCCTCCCCGGGTTACTGGGCCTACCTTAACAAATATTCTCTTAAGCTTCTGATGTATCTACGAAAGATTCCTTTGAAGTGTTTAAGCTGATTAAAAAGTAAATAGGCTGATTAAATTTATGCTTTTATATAAAGAAAAATCTTTACGTGTAGATAAATAAGAGAGTCTAAGAATAAAAATAAAGTATCAAGATATTACTAAAGTACTAAGGTCACATTCGACCATTCTCGAAGTTATAATACCCACAGATTTTGTCCGCCGGGCGCCACTGGAAATACTTTCTGGGGTCACCAGAGACGCCCGCAGCAATGGACATGGGAGCGGCCACGGTCCCGCGGAATTAAAAAAAAAATATCACAGATTTTAGTCGGTAGTATAATAAGTACCAGTTTAACTTCAGATTTGGTAGAATCCGCCCTAAGTACATACCTACTATAATTATTCATTACTTCAACTATTAAATGCCTAGTACTAAAGTACCTAGTATGTTAAAAAACATAGACAAATTGCAATCATATAGAAATGGTATTACGTGGTTATTAGGTCATTTCTGTCAGGCAACCTTCGACAAAAGAAACGGTAGTTTAAAATGTTTTTCGTAATTAAAATTATGTTTCTTACAACTTAAAAAAGAGAAGAGTGCTTTATTACTTTGTCAAATCACACACCTACTGTTAAAAATCTGTTTAACTGTTAGTAAAAAATCCAAAGTTCTAAACATTTACTCGTATTATTCATATAAATTACAAATATCAAAATTAACACAATAAGCGCAACTCGTAACCAAAAACGATAAAAGAAACTTTCGATTGAAAAATATGAAGTAAGTAAGAAAAATAGTAGGGGACAGCTTCATAAAAAAAAATATGCAAAGTTAGCATATTATAATCTTTCATTACATAAAAAAATCAACCAACTATCATAACGTGTAAGCGCTAAAATTACCGGCATGTCGCATTCGAAAAAAAAATTCAAGCAAAAGTCGTTCGACACGCGTAAAAGTAAAAGAGGAAGCGGGGAAAAAATCAATGCCTGCGTTTTATGTTCTGTGCGTGTGACAGATCCGTTGTCATGACAACCATGACGGGGGCCACTATCTCCATGTAAAAAAGGTCTTATGTCAAACGCGAAAACAACAAAATGGTGGTTGCGTTTCCCGCGCAAAGTCGCCCGATACACGATGCGGTCGCGTAAGCTTTTGTTGTCTTCGCAAGTTGGATGTGCGTTGTGTGAGCGAGATAGAACATGGGGTAAGGGATCCGGTAATCGATATTACGCACTTTTGTAGCAATGAAATTGGCGCGCTACGATGCAAGAACTACGTTTGCACGCATTGCAATAACACGAAAGTTTTTGAATTTCAAACCATTAAGAATTCTGGAGTTTAATAGGCAATCTACGGTTTAAAAAAAGAATATTACAAATTTTTTTATTTTTTATTTTGAATCCAGTTAGGCATAATATTGTATCAAAAAGGTTGACTATCTTATTTCTGATAAAATATAATTATTATTAGAACAAACCTTTGTCTTATTTGCCAGATATTTCGATTATGAGGCTTTATGAGCGTAATGAAGTTTGCCCAGAAACTGAGTAATAGACTCGAGGGCGGTGGAATTCTGATGAGTCACAGGGGGTGCGGGGTTGCTTGCGGATTAATACATTTCTCGGAAAGCAAATAGTTTTCATTTCTATGAATCGTAGCATTATCTATGTTATTGTACTAAACTAAACTACCTAGTGTGACAGGTGTAAAACTAGACTCCATTTGGATGAATGTAGTTTTTTTTACCGTTGGTAAAAACCCGTAGGTGATTTCTTTTAAAGTAGTTTAAGGTTTTCCGACTTTATAAAATGATAGAATTCTCTGGGGCTTGAGTCATTCTCATCTGCATGTACTGCACCTATTTAAAGATGGATGAGGCTCTGGCCAATGTACCATTAGTATCTACCTGGAAACGGTTATAGAGACTGTCGAAGTCACAGTCCTAAAGCCACTCGCTTCGCTCCTTGTCGAAGTAATTACCTGTCGATATTCAGAGTGACACTCAGACTCGCCCCTTACCTACGTGGGGTCAACACAGTGACTGGTTAAAACTTAAAACACACTGGTCCTTCACATACGACGTATGCCATGCGACGTGGGAGACAGTGACACACTGTCCACTGTGTACCACGTCTTACAACGTCTGACTTATACATTATTGGAACGTGGTGTCTGCGAGTATCTTTCGCGCTAGACAGTGAATGACCAGTGTGTTCGTTACCATACAAATTGTATTGGCCAGATCCGGTTCAGATGTCATAATGCGTGGTATACGTCGTATGTGAAGGTCGAGTTTGCCCGTGCCTTTAATGTTGACGTGATAAACGTCTCATGGCTACTCCTTCGGGGATAAAGAAGTGATTACTGTGCGAATGAAAATCAGGTTTTCAATTACCAACGGCTTCGTCCGCGACAAATCTATATATCTATAGCGAAAGTTAAAAAAAAAATTATTTGTACTCAGTTTCGACAACAGAACCGACTGGAAAGTATTAGGTACTTTGAAAAAAAAAAGACATTTTTTCTACAAAAATCTTATATTGATGTAGTCTCTTGACATCAAATGAGTACTCTTAGTAGTTCACTGCCTTAAAAATCTTCCTAGTGCTATCCAGAGACGCTCGGCAACAGACACTTCGATCACCACACAGTTGAACTGAAACCGGCTGGTTCTAGAACTCTCTAGAACTGTGATTTTCCTAAGTGAAGTACCTAGGTGTGCACTAACCGAAATGTTTTTGTTCAGACTTTTTAGCGGGAAATAATGAGATTTGAAAATGGAACATAGGCTGCAGTGATCTCGAGAACGGAATTAAAAAAAAAGAATTTTATAAAAAAATGTGTTTTTTTTCAAAGTAATACTTCCAGTCGGTTCCTTTATCGTAAATAATTCCAAAATATTTTTTTTGTCGTCGTCGTCGTTTTGGTTAAGAGATTTTTGGCTCGAGAACGGCTGGACCGATTTTGCTAATTCCTTTTTTTTGTGTTCGTTATTATCAGGAGACGGATCTTTTGAAAGAAAAAAAATTGTTTGAAACATTACAAAAAATTATTCGGTACGGAGTTCACTGGGACAGCTAGTTATATTCTATGCTTATAACTAGGTATGCAATGCATGCTACTAATTGCAAATGTTGAGCGGGGCAAATTTTTTTAATTTCTTTTTATGCTCTATTTTCATGATTTCAGAGATATGCACTCCCGGGTATGATGTCGACCAGCATGCCAAATTTGGTCAAAATCGGTCGAGCCGTTTCGGAGAAGTTGGCACACAAACGATTTACACTTGTCGTCTAAGATAGACCTTCGCTTCTTTCCGCTCAATAAATCTGTAGAAGTGAAAATTCTGTACATTGAAAATATCAACAAAATAAATGGCAGGGGTGTTACTAGACCGACACCGAACCCAACAATCTGTCTGTCTGTCTGTTTGTTCAGGCATCACGCAATAACTACCGGTTCGATTACGATGAAAGTTGGTATAATTATTCTTTAATATCCTAGGCACCTACTGGCTTACTTTTTGTCTCGGAAAAGTATATACAATAAAAAACAAACTTAATTTTGCGGTTCGATCCCTAGACCCGATTACTGTACCAACCGCAAATAATAAGTTTGTCGTAGGTTACGTCACCCGCTGTGGAGTTCACTAAGGGGCGCTGCACACGGCTAAGATACTATAATATTTTATCTTAAGATACAATATCGCTCGCCATACAATTCAATGGACTATCACACACGACGAAGATAATAAATAATATTTCATATTTTCGTATCTTAAGATGAATTTGTATGGTACCTATAATAGAGAATATAATAGAGGATATAATAGAGAAACTGTTGTAGGAGGGCTTTATGAACGCAATAAAACCCAAAACAATGGTTTTTAGAACTTTTGTCTGTTTGTCTGAATGTTTGGACACGCTATTCTCAGAAACGGCTTAACCGATTTGAATTTTTAATTTGAATTTGCGGTTTTTAGTAATGCGTTGTGGTTTATTCAACTTAACATTTAAGGTTTGGTTTTCAATCGGTTCTTAAATAAAAAAGTTATGCGCAGGCAGAGCTGCGGGCAACAGCTAGTATATACTAAAACCTTCCACGAGAACCATTGTTCGTCTCTCGCCAGAACTCGTCGCTCATCCGTCAGTGAAAGCAGCATGAAAATCGGTGCTGTAATTTTTGAGTTTATCGCGCCCAGACAGACGTTGGAGGACTTTGTTTTATAATATTTATAATAGGTATAAACCTACAAATTTAGTATAAAACCATTGCTGGTGAACTCAGGAAAAAAATACAACTCTTCAAACTGTTGATCTCTCTCGCATTTGAAGTTGATTTTTGTATCAATGTTTCACATGTTTTTTTTATTATTTATGCATGTATACGCCCAGGACTTTAATTGGCTGGTCATAGCGGCTGGCACGTAAGATTTTGTTGCTTTTCATCAACTTTTTATTAAATTCATTCGGCCATTTTGGACATAACCCATTACATCCGTGCCCGGTGACGGCAATAAGCCTGCCCCCTTATTACGTGGGAAAATAGTGGCTAATTTTGGGTTTGTAATGCACCTCTGCCTACCCCTTCGGGATATCGGCATGATATGTGTGTGTGCATGTAATACTGTTCTGGGTACTCTTAATCTAGCTTTTTGAAAAGGAAATCTCCGATTTAATCGAAGTACGTCTGTCTAAGATTACACTTAATAGCCTATCCACATTTAATGAACAGTTTCTCACAACAAATCTCCTTTAATCCATCCTCTCTACGTGAACGACCTACCTATATTTATTTCTTAATAGAAATAAGTCAAAACATTTCTCTAAACATTCTTTTTCCTGACGAGGTAGACAGAGGCGTTCGTTACATCCATAATTTCTGCCTTATCTTTATTTTATTATTTACTAAGCTTTATTTTTCTTTTATCTTTCATTGTACACTACCCTTTTAATTTCTTTAACTCGCTATCCATCCAAAGATTGTCTGGAAGAAATCGCTTTTAGCGATGAGGCCTTTTGTACTGTCTTTAAGTTATGTCTCCTAAATGTATGTTCCTTTTTTGTGTACAAAAAAGAGTATTTGAATTGAATTTCAATTGAATTGAATAATTTGACCTGTCATTTTGGTCCTACAGAATAAAGAGCAAGTCTATTGCCACTTCCAGACACTTTAAGCATTCTTAGAGCCTACCCTGAAGATTTAGATAAAGTCTCTAAGCACCCATTTCTCTTTAAACCCGAGTAATTGTAATGTATTGGTATTCTAAATCAAATTCCCATCTTATCCTGCGGTAATCGCTCATATTTGGCGAGTAAAAATATGAGGGGTTCGATTGCAAATGATTTTGTCAAGTGTCCTTTCCCTTGGCAGGTCCACGGGACACCTCAGCTCACAGATTTAGACCGAGGGGAGCTAGCACCGCCACGTTTAGTCGGTCACATGCACTGGGGTTCAAACCCTCTTTGCACCTTACATCCTAAACGAAAAACAATCGGAAATATCAACCTGTCGTGAAATGGGGACGAATACTCTACCCTCTTAGTGTAAATTGCGTAATAATTGTATTAACCCTTCAAATGATAGATACCATTCAAATTATTAGGTCACCTATCTACATATTTCATTTCTTTTGAACATTAATTTTGTCCAAATGAACAAAATATAGAAAATTATTTCAGATAGGTATTATTCGTTGAATAAATTCAACGGCAAACAATTTTTGTAACTCACAAACTTACACACAAATATCGGGCCGCAAAGTTGTGTACGGATCGATAGAACGCCGACGCGAAAGCTCCAAGTAAACAGATCGAAGCTTTAGAGCGAATGTGCTCCGAATCGAATCCCGCCAAATGCAACGACAGCTGTGCGTAGCTCGTAGCGCGTAGCCGGCCGCGCGGTGTAGAGGCGGCGCCACCGGCCGTATTATTATTATTTGTAAACAAGCGTGCGGGCGGGGGGTGCGACAGGGGGCGAGGGGAGAGTCACGTGACCGCGCCGCCATTGGCCGCGACGCAGCTGCGTGGCCGCCGCGCGCGCCAGTCCGCCGCTACCCACCGCCGCGTACACATGTCCCGAGCTAGTCGCAGACCACTGCGACACGCGCACAACTGACGCGATCGCGAACTCCGATTCCCTTTTTGTTTATTTTTCGCTTGCGTCCTTCGGACCGTTTTGTTTCCGAGGCAGCGAGACGAAGAAAAAAAGGAGGCGCGGATGGATCGAGCGACCGGAGAAGGTACGGAGTTCGCGTCATTATACAAAAGTTTTGTGGATATGTGCAAGTGTTTTGAAGTAGTGGAATAGAAGCTTTGGTTTTGTGATACGTTTTGTTTGAGGTATATATTGTAAAAAGCGACGGCAGCAGAGCGTGAAGCGAGGTCCGGTGTTCCTTTGCGTGCTTCCGCCAGAGCTTTCGTTGTGTGCTTTCGCAAATCGATCCCTGTTTTCCTGCTACGCGTTGTTGCGACACATTGAATAGAGAAATACTTTGTAAACTGTAATATTAACTAATTGGATGAACAGAAGTATTGTCTCACGCTTATCTGAAGCCAATTGGATGTAATCTTGTTGGTGATGATACATATTTGTTCACGAAGTGTGTGACTGTGAGTTACAACAAGTCGCGCGTCAGGGAAATGGGGATGTCGGTGACGCATCGGTAGCCGTGTGATGAGCATGATATCATATAATTAAGGATTTAAGTAATTATAAGTACATTTTAGTCTGCAAAATTTAATGCGGATCTTCGTATAAGCCATACATTTGACGTACCTACTATTCTCTCGTCGCGTTGTTTGGTATCGTATTAGGGGCAGAACGGGACCCTAACCTTTTAAGTTCAAAGATATCAATGTCCACGGGTCTTGTAAGATAGCCAGTCTGAGTGTCCTGTAAAATGAGATGATATCTTGAATTGATTTCTATTTTATAAGTTGTAATGAATATATACAAGGAACAGGGAAAAAACAATTACGAAATTAAACAAACAACAAATTATACTATCTAAAACTAAAAACTCAAATAAATATGTAAAGCAGGGAGACTTAGGCAGAGTGCCCAAAACCCAGGCAGCAATCCCGCGTTGAATTGCCAACGAGTCTTTTGAAATTATTAATTGGTCAAATTAACATTATGATACAGAATAGAAGAAGGTACTTACAGGAAATATATAGGAAAATAAAAAAGATTATTATCTAAGTATTTATATCTGTTTATCTAGCACCTACTCATATCACAAGCACTGCTTTGAGATTAGATGGCATTGTGTGAATTGCTCTAACATATTTATAAAAAGAAAAATATTTATTTATAGAAAAAAAAGTTGATAGAAGCTTTTTTCAAGATGTTTGACCTATACCCTAATTTTTCTAGAATGTGATTGTATTTCAATAACGTTTGGCATTATATTTTTGCTAAAAAATCTGTCAGATTTGAACTACTTTAAAAAAATGAAGATTTATAAAAGCCATGTAATTAGTTATGATTCCTTTTTGTTTAATTTGTTGACTATTTTCTAAAAATAAATCTGGCTCCTATTTCATTCGAATTATAAATGTCTGGTACAATTTAAAAATTGCAGTTTTAAGCAGATTTAACTTTGTTTCTAGTTTCTTTTAGTATACCTAGTTGTTTCTTCGGCTATTGAAGACAGAACAATAGCAAGCAAACTGTAGAAAAAGAACATGAAAACTTCTTCTGTTCTAGAACGTTTCAAATATTCAAATTTTAATTCCATTCAATGTGACAGAAAAAAGCAGAAAAATCCATAAATATGTTTACGGGGTCACGTGACCGATATCTTTTACCATATTGGTTGGTGTTACGATTGGTTGAATAGCAATAATTAATTTGATTGACTAGAGTCGAAACTTCCATGATCTTATAGCTGGTTATTGTTCATGAACTCATTTCAGTTATAAACTTCGAAAGCATTCCCGGTCCCACGGAATAATCGAATAAATAATACGTCTTCCTCCCGTGAATGCGATAATAGGGAGTCAAGTTCAGTGAGGCCAATGAAAACAAATAAACAAATTGGCCAATTTCGCTGGAGTTAACAGTTCGTACATAACGAGTGGAGAGCAACGCAACAGATTGTGCAATGCTATAATGCTTCCTTTTTAGTTGAACAAGCTAAGCTAGTCTTCCTCCGACCTTAGTTCCAAATGATAATAGGTACTCGTACCAAGGATCATATAGATTTTATATTTTGTCTATGGTTCATTAAAGGTTATTTAAATTTAAAATTGGAACAAGTTTGCTTAAAAGGAAACAAAGCGTAAACCCCTTTTAACGCTATTTTCATTTTCATTCTTATTTCAAATTTCTATTACTTTTATACGTGTAGAAATTCATGGACTTCCCCCGCCAACTTTCAAGTCTGGCCGATAGTATTTGGCGCATTCTTTGTTTTTTTCTTTAAGAAATGCATGCTAATAATAATTCTGTTATCATTGTCATCATTTTTTATCAATTTCGATTTTTACAACAAATATACATACATGCCATTTTGTTTTATTACAATGATGGATAAAATATTTCTCAGTCTGCGATATTTCTTAGTTTCATTTTTACTTTTGATGTTCAGTGTATATTTAGATCTTATGACTTTTAGCTTAGTAATTTAGGTATTCTGTAACCTCGAGGTTTTATCATTTAGTATTGGATTTTTCCAGAAAAATATTAAACAATTAACACGTGAACCATTTGAAATTTATTAAGTACAAATTCTGTGATACTTTAAAACAACTGGATCAATTTTGATGTAAATTTATAACATAATATAAACTAACCTAATATATGTATATCAGAAAATATAAAATTTTCTTGATTCAACCTCAAATAAGTTAATTTCGTAGACTCATACAATATGTAAAGAATAACCCTGCTCTGTCTGCAAAAGTGACGCCATTGCCAGTTTACCTATACATAGCTGCAAATATAAGCGTACACTCATGTACGCCAAAGTTTAAACATCAATGTAGTGAAAAGTTTCACCAAAATGTAATTGTGGTTGATATTTTATTTGGTTAGGCAGTCGCGACGGTGAACATTCGCTATTCAATAAGAATTCCTTTTTAACTTTCGGCAAAATGTCTGCTGATATTAAATTTTCTATCGTCTTAGCCATTCATACAGCTATTTTATTGGAAAAAAGTTCTTTAAGTGTCTATAAAGTTTAAGCTAGTCAATGTTGTGTTGACGCACTGTGGTGGAACACTTCTAAGCTACAAAAGGAAGAATATTGTTATGTTGAGTCATTTTGATATGATTTTGGTTTGAATTGGGTTTTTCTTCAAAACAAGTAAGTATTTTTCTTTTATCGAATTTTTTTTCCGATTTCAATCTATTTTTTCCCAAAAAGTATTTTAGCTTATATTTACTTACTTCAATTTTGAATGTTTCGCATTTATAATTTTTAAACGTATTTATTTTCAAAAAGGAGTATGTAAGTAAGTATCAGTTATCTCATTCTTATATCACAAACTGCTTAGTTTTAGATTAGATGATACTAATACAAAATGGCGTCGTAAATAAAATTTGACATTTCACAACTTTATAGTTTATTTTAGATTTACTACAGTGTCAACGTGTAAAGGAAACAATACTATATCATACAATCATCGTCATACACATGTGACTTCCTTCAAACAATTCCATCTCGTAGGTGCAACTTGAAAAAATGCTCAATTTCCTATGTCGCATCCGATAGTACAGACATGCCAACAAAAAACCTTTACAAAACTATATCGACCAACATACCACTGCGTTTTTAATATACTCAAAACGCTTTATCCCCTTGTCTTAGAGCATAATTTTCAATGTGTTTGATATTGAGAAATGTATATAAAAGTTGGGAGAATTATTAAGGCATCAGAAAAAGTTGTAGTGTGGGAAAGATTGTTGTAAAAAACACAACATCTGCGCGTCTATTGAACTGGGTTGGAGTGAATGAGTGAATGGTATGAGAAGGTAACTCTATACATGCGGCTCAGACCTTATCAATCTAATGTGTTCTCGTTTAATGGAGTTCTGATATCGTGACATTCTCTGGCATATTTGTCACTTAAGACATATACAGCGCCGTATATTTAGGTATTGTTTTAAAAAAATATTTCCCCAAGATCGAATCGATCGAAGAAGAAATCGATGATTTATCTCCTTATATTTTTGTTATGATAGTATAACTAATTATAATAGGTATATCCATAATAAATTCATCAGAATGGAAAAAAATATACAATAAATTAAATCCAAATACATAATTGAAATTGAAATCAAATAATACATTCATGTTGTCATGCCTCTTTCCCATGGGGGGTAGGCAGAGACTATGGAATTCCACTTGCTACGATTTTAGCATACTTCTTTTGCTTCTTCCACTTTCATAACTATCTTCATGCACGCTCTCCGGTTCTGGGTACTCTTGACCTGGCCTTTGGTTAAAACATCTCTGATTTGGTCGAAGTACGTTCGCCTAGGTCGACCTTTACCTGCCTTTCCATTCACGCCTGTCTTATGTATCTGATTCGTCAATCTTCTTTTATCCATCCTTTCTACGTGCCCAAACCATCTAAGCATCTCTTTTTCTATCTTACTCACTACGTCTTCTGACAAACCGCAACGTTCTTGTATCACGTATATTCAATGAAATAATAAGTACAAATTATTCAAAAAATCTAAAAAAAAATCAGATTTCTAAAAAGAAATCATTTTGCCAAAATAACCCCCATTTTGGCAAAATGATTTCTATAATACTACGCCCTTTGAGCCCGAGGTATCGTTCATTTTAATAATATTTAAAAATAGAACTTTATAAAAAAATCCTTGGTTCTAAAAAAGGTTGTATTATATGTTATCTAATTGAGTAACAGCAATAACAGCCAGTGAGTCGTATAAAATAATAGAGCGAGAATTGAATCCGCATTCGTGTACCGGTAATCAAACTGATGTACGTATCCTGTCTGCTGTGTCATTACTGAGGATTTATACTTGGTATAGTGTGAGAAACTATCAATTTTAAAATATATCATTATTCTAAGTGTTGTTTGGTTAAACTAACAATGCAAAAACTATTTACTTTAGGCCCTAGTGTATGTAAAAGATGTCAGATTTTTTTTAGTCCGACATTAAAATTGTAAAATACCTATGCATTCTCTTTTGCATACATATTCTAATTTAAATGAAGGAGGTGCAGAAGCAAATACAAACTAGTGCAATTATATTGCCGCGTACAATTTTATTTGACGCTAAACAATGCAAAGAATGTCAAAAGTTAGTAATTTAAAAAAAGCCAAAAAAAAAGTTCTTAATGACGTTTGATATTCAATGATAATATCAACCGTGCCAGTGTCAAAAGAGATATGCTTCTTGTGTCAACCACATAGGTACATAGATGTTTTCCATTGTGGAACGTGCCAAAAAATCGAAGTTACAGGATTTCGTAGACGTATTGGCCCCACTAGGCAAGTCTGTCACGTGGGACCTAAATTCTGATTTACCAATGCCAATTATCCAGCCAAGATATTTCGTTATAAGTAAACAGTCCGGCCCGCGGCGGGTTACCGTGTAACTCAATGGATACAAATACATAATATTATTAAAATCTTCAAATGAGTATTTAAAGTAAATGATATTGGAGCTCCTTGCGAATCGTTATCGACAGATTATCGAATGATCATCGAGGCCGAGATATCAGTTTCCTGTGCAGGTATTATGTGCAAACGCCGGATGTTACACAGCTTGCTAGAGAAAAAAACATGATTACATAGTATGTACTCAATCCTTGAAATAATGTATTTTTGATACTCTTTGTTAGATACTTACCTACATAAAAATAAGTAAGTATTTCTCTCATATAAAATAACACTAATGTTATAAAAGCAAAAGTTTGTGAGTGTGTTTGTATTTTTTCGCGCTAAAATTGATACTCTTGACTTTTTAATTCGAAAAGAGAACTATTCCCAATTGCAATGTTATGAAATAATGTCCTTGATAATTGCTTTCTGTTTGTACCGATAAAGAACATTCCAGAAACAGAACAACAGTATTTTTACCGGGAATATAATATTTATCTGTAGAATGACGCCGCATTCTTCAAACTAACAAGATCCAATCATTTCCGAACTAAATGCCGCGGCCGCTGTACCGCTTCGCGCGTCGCACAAAAAAGCGACAACATCCGACTCTAAAAATAAGCCGTATAATTGCAGCTCAAAGCTGAAAGCGCAATGCTTTCGCTGCAGCGGTTGTACGGTTGCCCTTGACAACCGAGACCCAGATACTATCGCGTTCCACACACACTTCCCCAAACACCCACACACATTATAACCTCACGAATCCCTTCAACATACACATTATACTCGTTTCAACACATACAGACAGCACACATGTAAACGCTTTGCGTTCAGAAGTGGGCTTTTTATTTTTTTTTCGTGGAACGTTCTTTGTGCGCATCTACAAAGAGTTTTGCCCTGTGATTACTAGACGGGACATTTTGTAGTGATGTAATGCGGAATGATTACTGAACGACATCGACGGAATTCAAATCGACTACAGAAATAAATCCTTTTTGGTCATGTTCTATTCTTTATTCATATGTATTATGTATTTATGTTTAACTAGTTAGCGACTGAATGAATGTATAAAGTTTTCTTTCTTCCAATTCCTAAGGGAACGCCTTATTGGGATAAAAAGTATTCTTTTTGATAGTCAAGGAAATACTTCCTCTATCAGACAAGTTTTATTAATTATTGGTGTGTACTAGTTTAGTTAGTTTCTGCTTAAAAGTGTAACAGACACAAACTTCTGCCGTAATAATATTAGTAGGACCTATGTTATAAAATGATCTCATTTTAAATTGCAATTCTAAAATCTAGGAAATGATGTATTTACATGCCATATTCGATTAAAATCCATTCAATAATTGTGACGTGAAATACTTACAAACTTCTATTTATTTCTACATGAAACTTTTTAATTAGTAGGAATCTATTTGACACAATATCTCATTATATTCTATGGTATCAAGGTTTTAGACAATAATTTGACGTACTTATTCTCAATGAACCACATATAATGTAAGTCTCTCCGGATAATGAGGTTGTTGGGCACTTGAGGGGAAGCGAAAGTCGAAACAAGCAAGTTGCAATTCGTACCCTCTTTATGTACAAAACAAAAGATATTTTCCTTTTGATGTGCATCGTGAAGACCTATTTACGAGCAAAAGTTTCTAATGAACAAGGAGTTTGATCAATAACGATTAGGAGACATGGGACATATAAGGGGTTTATAGAAGCATATTATATGCCCAAATCTCGACAGGTACTTACTAAATTCATCCCACGTAAGGGGGGGTGTGTGTATCCGTTTTTCGATTGGACATTTTATACAACAATACAAAAAACAGTATACCTATACAAAATGCGGATCACACAAGTATTGGTTTCGACCTGGGGATTGAAAGCAGTGAACCATTAATTACTATATATGATAAGTATACATGGCATAATATACCTACATATAAAAAAATATCTGTTGATTTTTCCAAGTTCTTCCAAACTAAACAATGGTAAGTAAAAAATTTTTTTAAGAAAAAACTTTTTAGCATTAATTAATAGCATTAATTTTTCGCAGAATCAAAAGGACAACAAAACGTCGACAATTGTTTCGCCTCTAAACGAGGCATTATCAAGACTGACTGACTGAGTCTTGATAATGCCTCGTTTAGAGGCGAAACAATTGTCGACGTTTTGTTGTCCTTTTGATTCTGCGAAAAATTAATGCTATTAATGAATGCTAAAAAGTTTTTTCTTAAAAAAATTTTTTACTTACCATTGTTTTGTCATGGATTTTCGCCAAGTAACGCCTGTTTCTATCCAATATTTTCTTCCAAACTAACTACGGAAGAGTGACGTCAAACTCCTGCAACTGAAGTATAAATCTATTTAAAAAATAATGTCAATCGGATTCTATTTATTTTAAAATACAGTCTCATTTATAAATAGGTACACCTGACGCCCTATTCGTGTGTCAGTTAGAATAGTCATTTGAAATTTTTATATTTAGAACAGCACGTGGTGAGGAGAATAAAATTAACTGTTATATTTTTCTTAATGCTTTTTTTAGAAGTCTATTACGTAGGTTGTGACGATACTGGAATCTATGAATGAGTTTGAAAATGGAACAATTTATATTTTCTTATAAGCTTCATGTTGTGCATGAAATGCAATGCCTACAAAAACTTAATGCCAATGAGTAGAAAATGTTATTATTATTTGTCTTGCTTAGCCACCAATATACCTTTAATATATTTTAATATTAACTCTAAAACAGCAGATAGACATCAGTTTGAATTTAAAGGACCTACACTTCATTTTTAAGGACGATTGTTAAAGAAATGTTGGGCAACTTACGCGTTTACATAGAGCACGCAATTAAATCTAAAATTCACCTTATTTTTACAACATTTTTCATTACTACTGTACTCCTTATGGTCGTAGCGTGAAGTTTTGACTTATCTTAAACATTCCTAAGTCTTTTTTAATCTAACTCGAATCATTACTTTCTGGGATTATCAATTATTATTAGTTTAGATTATCTATTACTAGCTGATCGCCGCAGCATGATTTAGTTTACTCGTTCCCGTGAGAACAGATTACCGGGATAAAAAGTAGCCTATATTACTCAGGGTGAATGTAGCTTTCCAATGGTGAAAGAAATTTTGAAATCGGCACAGTAGTTATTGAGTTTATTCATTACAAACATACACACAAAAATACAAATCTTTCCTCTTTATAATACTCGTAGTAGATGAAGTATCATGTCATTAAATTCTAATAAGGTGAAAATAGTTTTAAATTAGAACTGTTTAAAATAGTTCCATCCTTAAAATAGTGGGACAGAAATAGAGCGTGGTATTAGGCACTATGTCCGTACCCTTCTATTTATAGTCTTGTTTACTTCTTGTCTATGATTACGCTACCAAATGAGATAGTTCATAAAAGTCTTAAGGAACAGTTAACGGGAGCGTCTTTCGAAATTGTTCGGTTAATAAAAGGTGTTTTGTAGTGTATCGTAAACGTTTCGCTTGAATCTACAAATAACAACAAAAAATATAAGAATTTTAACGTTTAAACATACAAACACAGACACACTGCGTGTTATTAGATGCCACAAACTTCTTTGCTCATATTAATATTTTTGAAATTCGTAATTTTTCTTTTAAATTAGCGTGCATTCTATGTCATTCTACATTAGGATAAACTAAGCGTGGCAATAAACACCCCTGTGTAGGATATAGATGTGATTTAATGTGTGTGTCAGACATGTCACAAGAGAGTCCACAGACAATACAACCTAAATTGTCTGTGGTAGAGAGTAAGAAAAAAATTCCAATAGATTATCTAAACGGTCTTTCGACACAGCCTCTATGTAATAAATACATTGGATAGTTTATGAATTTAAAAATCCATTTTTAAATATTGGCGATGGACATTTAAAAATGGAGGGAATAGATTATTAGTGGTTACTAGTGGTTCTCTGAACCGTAGACTTCGGGAGCGGCTTTGTTTAGAAAATTTCTTCTCTTTCATTTGTCATCCAATCCAAAAAATATAATTCAAATGTTATTCATTGTAAGCAAGGAGTGTGTGTGTAAAGTTTCATGCAAATCGGTTGATAAATACGGCCTCAAACATGATCTGACAGAACCCATAGATGGGTACAGATACAGACGAAAGAAATTCTCCCCAGTCTGCAAGTTGAAACGGAGCCTTCGATCGCTTCGCTCCCTCAGTCAATAATAAGAAGTTCCTATCTCTGGAGCCCTAACCAACGGTCGCTTGATCTTTGTACTCGATACCGGTGGGTCACTATTTTTTATATTTTTAAATATATTTGTGTTTTTTTATACCTAAGTTTATTTAAAAATATAGTAAATATGTGTAAAGTGTAAAGATAAAGGGAATAATAATAAACTTTACTTTATTCCAGACTCATGACCCATACATAAATTACAAAGATTAGAACAAAAAATAAAATAAATAAAAATACAAACATTCAATAAATATCCCTGTATGAGAATTTAAAAGTATTTTATTTTCATCTTACAATTTCTAGTAAAACCTTGCGCGCGATTATCAGGGTGATATCGGAGGGGTGAGAGGGTAAAGTGAGTAACGTCACACTCGGCGAAATGTTACCGGCACATGACTAAGTGATTATCGCCCTCTGTCAGTTTCTCAGCTCGCATTAACCTTGCAAACGATTTGCTAATGTTAGCTTGGATTAGGCTTAACCATTATATACCTACATAGGCTAACCGATGTCTACGTCCACATTGAACACTTTGTTAATTCCCATCTCCCACACGACAACATTCCCGGGATAAAAAGTCGTAAGAGGCATTGGGATCGCCCGCGCTTCACTCTTTAACCTTCTGTATTCAGTCAGCCCATATTAACATCCTGTAGCTTCATAGAGCTGTTTTACAACATTTTTTGTTGTTGCTCCGCTTCCTTTGCTTGTAGCGTGATGTTATATAACCTAGAGTCTTCCACGATAAATGGACTATCAGTTTTTTGTGTTATTTTTGTCAAAAATAACTTGTTCGCGCCATTGCATCGATTCACGGTGTGTTCACAAAACTTTCAGGAGCGCATGCGTCGCCCACCATCGCAGTAAACATCTCTGGACAGCTAATAACTTGTGAATTTCTTTACCTCTTTATGTTCTTCCTGGTTCATAATTTACATTCATTCTTTTGTATAATGTTCCGTAAGTAATTTAACTCTATAGTTGCATATTTTTTGTCCACAGATTGGTGCCAGCCATACGGATAACCCACCCACAAAGACGCCTCGTGCGCCGCTGCAGAACCACCAAAAGCCACAAAAGTCACAAACCAAAGCCTCCAGTCATATCTTTTGTTTCGAAAATTTATAATATAAGCACTATTTTTTAAACCTTTTAACGATAAATCTAAAATCGTAAATAGTATACGCTAAATCCCAAACAGTACAAATTAATTTAAGTCTGAAGTGATCGGTATTTACAATAAGTAAGCCTTCATAGAGGCAGAAGATTAATTAACCAACGACCAGTATTTAAACGTTCCAAAATAATAGTAATCGTTAAACGAGAGCACAAAATAATTTATCGATCGTTAAAATTTAGAATACGAACTGAATCCTCAAGCGTTTTGTAAAATTAAAAGAAGTCAGCCAAAGATTTTATAAGCCCTTAGACTTTTAAGTATTCGTGTAAGTTAAACTGCCTCTTAACAAGGATTTTTATATTTATTGCTTAGTTCGATAAAGAAGAAATTGTGATTAGTTTTAGTGTAAACCAGTGTGCCGTATAACCGTAACATTTAAGTGCTATTTAGATAACCGTAGACATTAATAAAGCAACGGAGCCACGTCATAGAGTACAAATTTGCAAGTTCCAGTGAAGTTTCGAGTGTTCAGTACAACAATAGACTTAGAGCTTATTTTTATAAGGTTTTATTAACGTGACGCAATGAGGCAGCGTCGCGGTAAACCGTCATGAGCGAAACGCTCCGGAGCGAGGCGGGCGCGGATAGCGCGCATCTACCGCCATTCTCCACTTTTGGTGACATGGCCGAGAACGAGCAACGGATACTCACAACAGACGGCCGCCTGCTGGACCCCGCCTGGGAGTACTACGAGCGAACGGGCGACACGGTCTCAGTCATCGCCAGCCAAGCGCAGTACCGACCTTGGGAATCTATGCCAATCACTGTTAATTCCAAAGACGCAATCTTGCGAGCAGGTTTTTCAACAATGGAATACCACCCCATAACTCTGCAGCCTATAACGAATAAGCTGCCGTCCTTCCAGAGCCAATTCCAAACGTTCCCAGAGACCTCGGTTATACCGGAGACAGGTCTCCCGAGCGTGACTCCGGTGCCTGTCACGGCCAGTCCAACGCCGAGCGCGAGTCCTAGTCATTTAACACAACTCACGCAGCTCACGACACCGTCGCCAGCACACCTAACTACTCTGGCGCAAGTCGCACCGTTGTCAACAACTCTGACGACTCTATCTCCTGTAAATGCAACAACATTTCATACATTAACAGCTGTCAATGCGAGAAGCTATCCAATAGTGCCAGCTCCTTTACAAGCGCGGGAACTAGTTCCCCCTGTAGCACAAACATATATCGATGACCGCCACATACAGTTGTACCAACCTAACATTGCGACAATAAACGCTTTTCCGACTCAGAACGGCATTCTGCATCAGAATGGCACGCTCCTACATCAAAACGGAAGCCTAATACAAAATATACAAAGTCCAACTGTAGTTCACGTGTTGAAAAACGAACCTTTTGATGTTAAAGCGCTACAAGAAAAGTATACTCCGAACGGACTACATCATGCGAATTTCCAGAATCCAATGTTGATGGACAACGGTTATGAGAAAAAGACGAATGGATTTGGCAACGGCTCGTCACCGACAAGATCGGACTTTAGGAAGAAAGAGAGACGGAAAATACGTGCGAATAGTACAGAGTCTGATGGGTCTAACATGGAGGTTGGTTCAGAGAGCAGTGGGCAGGTCGCAGCAGTGTCATCCACCGCTGGTTTCAAGTCGCCAATGCATGGAGCACCACCAATGGCAACTGGGCCCATGGAACTCGACGATATATCCAGTGAAAAGCAGGTGAGCATCTCTCTCTCTTTAGTTAATTATTTTATTTTTTATCTCTGACATATTTATTAGTTTTCTAGCTCTGATCTTTCTCTCCAAAGTCTTCTAAAATTAAGTCAGCCATAATATGCGTAATGGTGTTTTCTGGCTGTCCGATAAAGAGTGTATCTCTGAATGTAACGTGCATTATGAATAGTTTTCTGCTGGTGTTTGTAGAAAAGGATGTAAACAATTCCTTAAACATGTAATTTTAGCTACCGCAACACATACAAAACGTAAGCAAGTTGAAAAGCAACACAATAAAATCGGAAACGACAACTAATCTCGCTTCCCACGAATTGGCGAATTGCGTAAACAAGCCGCACGGGAATCAAGAAAAGCCGACTGTATATTTGACAAAAGATATGAGAATTCCCTGAATTTTCATTCGACTACACGCCCATTGAAAGTGGATATTTGAGAGCACGCGAAAAAGAGAAACTTTTCCCGTAATTCCACCTTTTATTATTCGGGGGTGGAGTTTTTATTCCCGTTCTTGAGTTTCGAAATGGCCGAACTCACTGTCTTCGCGGCTATAAATTTAATAGTTAGCCGATTCTCTTGCTCCGCCAATAAATTTACTTCCTCTCCCGTTTAAAACACAAATTAAAGCCGGCCGATTTACGCGTGTCCTGCTTAGAAAATTTTATGACTTTGAAAATTTAACAGCGAATGTAATTAGTACGCAGTTTTGAAAAGCTTTCGATATTAACGGAGTTAATAGGTTTTAATGGCGGCTTAGTTTGAAACTTTATAAAAGTACTTGCAAGTCCAATAAAGATAATTATATTGAACTAGAAATAATGTGACATACTTAATACTCGTAGGTATAATGCAAGACATTATATTAATATTATTAGCGGACGCCTGCGCCTGTTAAACTAATTGTATACTTAACCTGTCCTCAAGAACCACTCTATCCATTTTTAAATACCGCATCAAAATCCATTGCGTAGTTTTAATATACATAGGCATACATAGGCAGACAGAAAGCATAAGCGACTTCGTTTTATAAGTAACTAGCTGATCGCCGCAGCTCCGCCCGCGTGACTTAGTTTACTCGTTCCCGGTTCCCGTGGGAACACATTGCCGGGATAAAGTAGCCTATGTTACTCAGGGTGAATGTAGTTTTCCAATGGTGAAAGAATTTTTGAAATCGGCACAGTAGTTTTTGAGTTTATTCATTACAAACATACACACAAAAATACAAATCTTTCCTCTTTATAATAGTAGTGTAGATAATTATTATAAGTACCTACTTTTAAATATTTATTTTACGTAAACTTATTATTTTTCTGTATGCTTTTAAACAAAATCTAAAAGTTCAAATATTTATTAAAAATAATCTTCTAGTAGTTCAGTTTATTTAATAAAGTATAATTTAGAACCAATTTTACTGTCGACACTTTAGTCCATAAAAAAACTCATCTATGTACTAGTGGTCTAGGCTATGACGACATTCTTTACACAATAAATGTCAATGTATACTAGTCGAATAGCGAACACCTTTGCGCACGCGCAGCTGCTGCTACTTCCACAACTGTACCTACTTTAGTAAAAAAAAAGTTGTGTCTAATTATTATTAGAGATGCGTCTACACGTTTATTTGGTTCTCGATACTATTTTTATGACCATTAAACGTTATAATTATAATTTTAAAACTTATTATTAAAGAAAATAGTGTAGTTGTGTTTATACTTATAAGAGCGACTCAATACCTTGTATTACCTAATTATAGTTTAGTATAGTTTAGTTTTATCATCTACTACCAGTTTTTCGAGTCCTTGCAAATGTCGTGGAATTCGTTAATTGGCTTAAGATACCAATTTCATTATTTTATTTTATATGTAGTATCATTTGTAAACACGCTGTTGAGTTTCCTAATAAAAAATCATTTTATAAGCTTTAATTAATTACGTAAATAAAGCTATTAAACGAAACTAGTTGTATACAAATATTTAATGCATAGACATAACATTTTTTTATTTGTATTGTAGTACCTATCGGTTTATTATACGATAATATAAAACATAGTCGCTACGGTTCACTATGTAATGCTTAGATCTTTGAAACAACGTTACGGATTTTGATGAGGTTTTCACCAATGGATAGAGTGGTTCTCTAGGGAGGTTTTTGTGTATATAATTTGTCGAGCGTCCACTAGTAATTAATAAATATTTAAGTAGGACTCTCATGGGTATTTGCCGTTATTTGCTCGATATTTAAAAAATGCTTACTATAATATTTCTTATGTTTTGAATAGATGGTACGGAACACCTTCATGTGCGAGTCCGAAACGCACTTGTATTTTTTTAGATTTAAAAATAGAATCCTAAAATTTTACTGAAGAAAGGTTTTATCGATACTAGTTGAAATTGACTCGATTTTCTTGTACCTATAGAATTAGTCTTATAATCGACTATTCATTCATCGAGAAAGCACAGCTGCCGTTAGTTACAGATTTTGACATTCTAATAATATACTTATAATCGTAGGGTTATATTTATTCTTCCAATAATGGTAATCAAGGGAATGTTAAAATATAATATTGCAATTATATTAAACCCTGCTTTGAATTCAAAATAGCGCTCTGTATTTTGTTAAATTCCATATTTATAATTTTCTTCTCAACAAGCCATTAAAACTGAAAGCTGAATCGTTAGTTATAACAACAAACAATGAAATATAAACAGTATTTCATCAATTTTAGATTATATTTTCGGTTGTCACGAATAGCTAGGTTAGTCATAATACGAATGAGTCAAACGGGGGAAAGCCAAAAAAAGCTTCTTAGAAACGGGTACTTATAATCGGAAAATAGAAGAACGATGGGGTTAGATTTATACTAGAGTGTAGATTGTTTCCTAGAAGGGGTGATCAAAGGCATATTATACGCCCACTTTTCGACAGTAACTATTGCTTGATCCCACGAAGTAGGTGGCAGACCTATTGACGCTAAATGGGTATTAGCTTTTCAGAGTATTATCCGTTGATCTTAGCCCTATTTTGATACTACACTACAATGTAATTATTATGTAAATATTTCTTGTTAACGTGTTAATTTCAAATTGATTAATCATATTGGCATTACGCCATAAACCCTAGTCTAGTGCCTAAAAAACTCAACTGTCAACTTTTTGACAGCGTCTCAATCAACCGATAACAACTCTGAAAATAGCATGCGCGATGACACGATTGCAGAATAAAATGGCCGTAAATTATGATGGCATTCTTACTGACACTGACAGCTGTTACCCCGTTGTACTTAATAGTCACAAACCCACGAGTTTAATACATACCACACATACAAATAATCATGCCTATATCTCTAGAGGGGGCAGGTAGAAGTGCTTTACACTCAAAATATTGCCTCACGCAAGTCCATTGTCGTTACCGGGTACACTTATAAATACTTATAATACCTTATAGAAAATAAATAATCGAATCTGTTACTGAAATTAAATTCGCAGTATTTATTTAGTATATCGATCAAATAACTAACACCATTCGAAGTAAGCTCAATGCAAGAAAGTAGGTCGTGTTTAGTTTTAAGGACAGTAAAATAGTTTTCACACAAAAAAACACAAATAAGTTGGTACAGTAGTCAGTAGGACTAGAATTCTCCTTTATCCTTTCTGCTTAACTAAAACTGGCTTGGTTTAGTGGTTTCTCGTCAGTGTCCTAATGGTTTGGGATCTATATGAAGACTAATCAGCTTTAATAATTATTAGTGTTTTTGTTAAATTAAATAATATTGAATTGTCATAGTAACTTTAAAGTCACTAAACTTATAATCAAAATAAACGAGATCGCTCCGATTCAATGCGTCCGTGCAGAACCGAAACGAATCATTATAATGTCTACAGAATACTCCGAAATGGTTGTCTGACAAATAATTGCAACGTTGGAACGTTGGAATCAAATCATCAAACATTTGCAATGTATGTCCAACCTGTGAGCTTTCAGAAGCTTTGGCTTACAATGTTGGCGTTTTGCCCAATGTTTGTTGAACTTGTCCAACTTGGTTCGTGAATGAACACGCAAGAAACAGGAATGCAATCAGATAAGAAAGTAACAGTAAATTATGACTTAATGATGAGTCTGAAGTGAAAATTGCACAATTAAATAAAAAGCGTATGTTTAAAAATGAAGAAGGTACAATGTAGTTGTTTTAAACCTTTAATATGGAAAAAATGGAAGAGGTTACATGAAAAATTATGAATATGTACTTTTTAAATTCAACTAAAAGAACATGATTGGTGGAATAGATGAGAGAAAGATCAGAAGCTCTTTTTATAAGTACTAACGTACTACCTAATATTCGTCTGAATTTTGTAACAAACGTACTCAAAAATAACAGAGCCGATTTCAAAAATTGTTTCACTATTAGCATGCTACATTATGCCTGCAGCTGTAATATAGGTTATGTTAATTACTAGACTTAATTACTAATCCCACTGAAACTTCATGAAACCATAGACCGAGCGAACGAAGTTTCTATATTTCAAGACCATACTGGAACGTTTTACTTTCGTAAGCACAAGTCTTCCAAATTCCAGTCTTCTAATTAAAATCACTTTTTATTCAGAGTTTTTTTTATTAGGGTTAAGTGCCCAAAAACTTAAAGGTTTTAATGTGTAAAGGCAATGCTGATAGCCTCTATATTCACGAGGTCTAAGTACAATTACTGTTACCTGTGCTAAGCTAAAGTGAACCACTAATTAGTATATTAAAAAAGAAACTTATGCGATGTTTTATAGACAGTTATTTTAAGAATAAAACAGTATTACCATTCGCAGACAAAGAAGAAACGAAAACGTTGCGGCGAATGCATCGGTTGTCAACGCAAGGACAATTGTGGAGACTGTGCGCCTTGTCGCAACGACAAATCCCATCAAATATGCAAGCAGAGACGGTGTGAGAAGTTAACAGAGAAGAAGGTCAGTCAATACACCTAATTTCTAAACTAAATGACACTTCAAAGTACATAGCTCTACTAAATTTAAAAGTAATACTGCTCGATAAGTCGGTGGCACTTTTGACTGACATTTCACTTAGTTGGGTTTCCATGTGACATTAGTGACAGTGTCAAAAGAACGTCAAACAGTGTACGCTGCCATTTTTATTGTTTACATTTCTTGAAGAAATAGAGTAGGTACATATATATATATATATATATAGTCCATTTATCTAAAGTTCATCAAAAGCTATCATAATAATATATAGATTATCTAGCTAGAGCTTCATTTCAAACAAGTGTGAAATGAAGCTTGAATATTTCTCTTACAAGGAGAGGGTTTTGTCAATTTAGCTACCGATGACCTGTTTATAACTGTTGAATATCTGCGCCATAATTATGTTACTGATTTGTAAGTAGAACCAGGTTTATGTCACTCGCCTAACAATCACAAAAATACATGACGTCAGCGACAACTTGAAGTTGTAAGTCAGTAAGTGTTGTCTCTTGTTTGTGACACGGCATTGACCATAGAGTTGATATTGAGGCATTCCTGACAACCCTAACGTATTATGTTCTCTGTAAACAAAAGAATGTGCTTTAATTAATGGAGTGCAAGTTCTGTATGTAAGTACTATTCCCTATTCTGTGGTAGAACGTACTTTTTTTTTTTTTTTTTTTTTTTAATTCCGCGGCCCAAGGCCGCGGCCGGGTCACGTTGAGACATCTATCAGTAGTTTGAGGAACTACTCGGTAGGCGGTGACTTAGTAGGTATTATTTTATTGTGGTATTGGTGTCCCTAGGAGAACGTACTTCGATCAAATCGGAGAGGTTTTGACAAAAGGCCAGGTCAAGAGTACCCATAAACGGAGAGCTTGCATGAAAATAGTTATGAAAGTGGAGGAACATCGTAGCAAGTGGTATTCCATAGTCTCTGCCTAACCCAGTGGGAGAGAAATTCCAATTTTGAATTTTGTCATCAAGCTAATCTTATGTTTTTTTTTATTTTATCCATGACTCTTGAATCTTATGTTTTTTTTTATTTTATTTTATCCATGGATGACAGTAGATTGACAAAACAGATACATGAAGCGAGTGTGAATGGACAAGCTATTAAGGGTCGACCAAGGCGAACATACTGCGACCTAATCGCAGATATCCTAAATAAAGGCCAGGTTAAAAGTACCAGTAACCGGCGAGCATGCATGAAGACATTAATGAAAGTTGAGGAAGCGAAAGAAGTATGCCAGGATCGTAGCAGGTGGAAATCCGTGGCCTACCCCACTGGGAGAGAGGCGTGATGTTATGTATGTTATTTTATCCAACTTGGTTATATGGTTTTGATTTTTGAACGAACATTAACTCTTTCAAAGTTTCTAAACATATATTACTTGATATAGAATAAAAACAAAAATAAAGGTAAAGAAAAATAAATATCAAAATTTATTTAAACCACTGATCTTATAAAATGATGTTAACATCACGTTCAAGTGTTCAGTATTTATGTAGGTTCTTTGAGGTTAAAGAACTCTAAATTAATTCCCTCATTAGCAAATATGTTTTTTTTTTATATTTCCATAGATAATATTATCAGAAACATTCACATAAGTTAAAATAAACAATGTCGCTTTTCGATTTCAATATGATACATTATACATGAAGAGTCAAAATTTAATAAAAAAAATGTCAAATGACGTAAAGTCTTCGTTCTCAATGCGACGGTGCTATTTTGTATTAGTTTATTCTGTATCATGTGTTGGTCCGACATTTTGTGCCTCTTTACAAAATGGCGGATGTAACATGAGATGCTTTCATTTATTTTGACATGTGCACGTACTTACTTAGAAGCTCAGGGCGACTATCTCTATACTACGTATATATAGAGCACTGATAACCGATCTGAACCACTAACAATCACTCTGCACGTCAGAACAGTCAAACAGTATGACGACGTAACGTCACTACAGCTTCCTGGTTAAAGTTGTCGCGCGGCAAAAAATGGAACTAATTATTGTTTGTAGTTATTGTTCTGAGATCTTGTTTTTGACGTGTTTTAATGTGATGTGGCGCCCATAGCAACCTATATCAGAGCCGCTTAGTACTCGCCACAAAGAAAACGGGAGACATTCACATCTATATAATATAGAAACTCAATGCTTAGAATTAATTTGGCATGTACAGATATGTTTTATTATTGTATACTTAGATTTAAAGAATTCATGAAACTTTCATAGTAAAATAAAGCTCTCTATTATTTTGTCATCAAAAGCAAATTCATCATCTAGAGAAAAAAGAAAATACGTAGATTAGTATATTTTGAAACAAAACACAAAGATATTAACATAAAATGGCAATAAAAATATAAGTTACAACAAAATTAATAGCCCGTGAAAAGAACATTCGCACTCCGGTTTATACCATAGACTATAGTACTTTCTTTTTAATTAGGTCGCATATATTTAGGTACCTTAGATTTAAATGCGTAGTACGCAGTCCCCTATCATCTTTTTAAATTTGGAACAAGTGCATGTAAATTTTCATAAAAATATACATAGATGGACGATATCATTGTTTTTGTTTCCGTTAATATTTAAAAGCATTGTGCTTATTAGGCTTTTAAAAGTTTATTTATGTTTTGAAATTGTTAGAATATATTCGTATACAAATAAAAAATACTTAAATTGTCTCCACATTAAGTTTGTTGGCTCGTGGTTCATTCAAAAAGGCCTCAGATTTGGTACGGATATAGTTTGATGTCTCCTTACCATAGCTATAGAAATATAGTGCTCGGAAGAGTTTGTCCATATCCAATGAGGTACCAGCAAATTTCAAAAATATGTGTCGATTGGGTCACGTTGTCGAATTTTTCTATAATATCGACAAACTCTTCCGATGCCATACTTATAGGACTGATGCAGGTATGAAGCTATATTTTATTTCGATAATAGAATGGGACCAAATTGAAATGGGATCACTTAAAAAGCAGTAGCTTTCAATGAAAAAAAAAATCGGTTCACCCATTCGAAAGATATGAGATATGAGAGATATGAAAGATATGAGATTTAAAAAAATAAAATGAATTAAGTCCTCTTTTTTTGAAGTCGGTTAAAAACTATTAAAAACTATTAAAAACAGTCACACCTTTCACCTAGAAGGGGTTAGGCAGAGTAGGTGAGTTACACACCCACATTCTGCCAAAAAATTCGTTCGTCCTAGTGAGTGGCAAATCTATTGCCGCCACCAAACATTTTCGTTATATATAAAATTAGTAAATAATGAAGGTTAAATTTTTATTTACAATAAGAATTACAATTTACATAATTATACACTAAAAACATTTACATTACAAAACATCGTTTAAAAAATCCTCCGCGTCATTGCCGACTGGGAAGGTTCCCAGAATGCTGGCTGTGTTGCCACGTTGGATGGCGATACTTATTCTTTGGGCCAGAAAATAGCCAGCCTTCTGGTCCTGAGAAGCATCGATTAAGCGTTTAGCAATGTCCCTATAAAGGCGGCGAGCACTCGGACCCCATGACCCCAGTGTCTCAACCCCAAACGGCTCAAATATGTAATCACCTGCTAGTTAGCATATTTACGCCGTTTAAGGCCTTCAGCCGATGCAGCAGCAGCGCCGGCACATCCGGATGTGCTTGGAAGGTGTGAAGGTGCTAAGGTGTCAACGCATGTAGCGTTCCACACCAAAGGCATTCCCATCTTCCACGGTAGCAACGACATACCGTCCGGTCTCTTTTCATCGCTTCGTGCTAAATAATAATAATAAATAGTAAATAATAATTCTGTCATCCGAATCTAAATCCCAACAGCAAGGACCGATGTTACATAACTACATAAGTCCAGGTATATTTGCAAAAAATATTTTCTTCAAAACGGTTACAAAATCTAAAGTTTAGTTTTTCGTGATTATGTAACCGAAAAAAACTTTAAGCTAATAAAGTACAAAGAGAGGAAAACGTACTTAAACTTACTTGACTTAATTTACGATTATAACTTGCCGTCTAAGAACTCTAGCAAATTAGTTTTAAAACAACCACCGTAAACCTTTCGGGGGGATACGGGACCTTTGCTTTTATTCGAAGTTACCTTTATAGGCAGAAAAAGTACTAACGATTGTGGATTGTCGGGTTCCGTGCCCCAACGGGAACCCTAATACTGAGACTTCGCTGTCCGTCCGTCTGTCACCAAACTGTATCTCCTGTACCGTTACAGTAAGAAAGTTGAAATTTTCACAGATGTATTTCTGTTGCCGCTATAACATCAATTACTAAAAACCAGAATATAACATACAACAAACATGGTTTTTTCCCGTTTTGGTATGCAACCCTTTTAGTTTGAGAAAATTGCTATGTTGAGTCTATTTCAATACAAATGAATAAAATGTGTGCCTACGCCAAATTAATACACATGAAAGTATTACAGTACTTGTATAAAAACAAATTTTAAAATGTTTGCTCTTGTTGTAATCTCTTAAACGGCTGGATCGATTTCAACAGAACTTCCACTGGCAGAAAGCTAACGTTATAAGGAGTTACTTAGACTACTTTTTATCTCGGAAATGTGTTCCCGCGGTACGAGTAGTCGGTTAGTGCTAGTATTAGCTATTTTATACATATAAATCATAACCTAATATAAAACAAAGTCGCTTCTGCTGTCTCTCCGTCTCTATCTTTAAAACTACGCAACGGATTTTGATGCGGTTTTCACCATTAGATAGAATGGTTTTCGAGGAGGATTTCAGTATAAAATTTGTCAAGCAGGCGAAGCAGCGGGCGTCCGCTACTGTATAATAAAGGATACATGTGTCAATACAGCCATCATATTATCTCTACTTGTTCATATATTTACAATAATTTATCAGCTGTTGACGCTGCTGGCACTTACGACCTTCTCTAAAAACTAGTCTCTCAAGACTAGTGTTGTCATCATTAAAAATTAAATTATAATAAAGCCAGTCATTAAGACACTTCGATGTAATTATAATTGATTGGTATTGGCATCTGTACTTAGATCATTAAAATACTGCCACATTGTATGAGCAAATTATCATAAAAAGTGCAACTAAGTCAACTTAAGCTGTTTTTGTAAGTTCTGGAACTCATCGCTGGTAATTAAGAACATAGGCGCGTCCTATCAACATCTCCTGAGCCCAAGTCATCCTAGAAAGCAAAGAAAGAAAGAAATTATTTATTACTCCACGATAACATTAAAAAACAAAAATTTTACAAATTAAAAAACTAAATTTATTCAAACCAACAAAACATTTCTTAATTCAAAAAAAAAGAATACATATTTGTCATTATTAAAAAATATGAAAATGACAATTTGAGAATAACAGGAAAACCTATCTTTTTTTTATCCTTTTTTTTTGAACCCTATCCCTTAAACTAGGCTACGCCTGTATCTTAAGGAGCAGTTATCAGCCACGGGTTGTACATTTGTTGTCTTCGTGTGGCGCGTTAAAAGTCCATAGTACGTGTAATAAACGGTTGTTTCTCAGCGTAATGCTGTCTGCAAAGTGGTTCAGCGTTGATTTTTAGAGACGGCCGGATGGTGGTTTATATAATATAACATGAGAATATCCTCACCTACATGCGGACATGCTGACTGACAGGGATCTATCAAATACATATGTCCTATGAGCATGGCAGTGTCGACTAAACTCGATAGATTTATTCAACCAATGGTATCGCAGAAAATATCGGTCACGTGACCCGATACACATAATATTATGTATTTTGAAATTTTAACTTTTATAATTACGCCTTTTTTACTTACCACTGGAATTAATACGAATTAGATACACGAGGGTGGATTGAAAAGTAGTCGGCCTTATTTAGTTCAGTTCAGACCTGTTAATTGTGTGAAGTTTGAAACGTGTGCGATAATTAGTTTTTAGGTTCGTTAGTCGATTATTATGTTCATAGTCGATGCTGGACATTTCTAACTACCTTTTCGTGAATTTGTGTTGTAATTAAAGTCTTAGCCTACCAATTTATGTCAAGCTTTTGTTTTTAGAAGGAGATTTGACAAAAAAATCCTAATTTCAATGTATTGTACAACATAAACACAAAGAAAGATCACTGTTTGTGTTTACCATTTTTTTTTACTGTGGCTTTATACACAAATATCCAATCCAACTGTTCAAATAGAAAAAAAAATCTGATGTTATTTACACACTGGCAGCTTTTCTTCACAGAAAAAGTTAGGTATTTATATACGGTTCATATGTCGAACATTATTATCTGGACATGGCACGAGCGCAACGTGCGCGGCAGATGCTATGCGCATGCGCGGCCCGCTCCAATCGTAGCCCGCCGTCTGCGCACGTAACGCCTCTACATTTTATCTGATTATTGCTATTGTTGAGTAAAAGGTGCTGTTCGACTGATTTGCTATCGGATACAATGTATAGAGATTTTTTTTTATTTTTTAATTTGCACAAAGTTTTTATTTATCTAGAGACGTTGTTAGTTTTATTTTGCACAGTGGTTCTATTAGCTAAAAAAACTACCAACCAAAAAATATTTTGTATCTTAATAATATCTTTGTTCAATTACCATACATAGTGATATATTTTTATAATTACGCTGGATTTCCCGAAGGGGTATGATGAGACATTTTTCATTTTTGTTACTTTTAGTTTTCGTCAATAGATGGCATCACGTAACAACAGGAGAGTCTATTACTGCTAATTGGGAACTTTTATATTTGCTAGAGCCTCTGCCATTGATCGACAGGTGCACCACTTGCAGATTAGGTTGGCTTGGTTTCAATGATGTGAGTTCGACTCATAAATACCTTTTTTCCATAGTAAAAATCCAGTAAAGTCATACAATAACATATACGCAAACGAAATTAGGGACTATATTTTTACGAATGACATACCTCATATAAAAATACAACTGAGTATCTGACTAGACGTTTGTTTGTACCTAACTCGATGTTTCCAGACTGAAGCAATTAGGGAGATAAATCGATGTTGTTGAACTTTTGTTGGCATGTAAGAATTTTTGTTGAAATTTATAAAAATACTTCATTTGCGATTTGGATATAATTTATAAGTATGTACGTTCGAACTTTGTCAGCGTCTATATATAATTACACATTCTTCTTCTTACTAAGTGATGCGTGGAATAGCTTTATATGGCAATGACATTTTATTTGTCGTCGAATTTTGATGAAACAAAATCTATTATCAATCAATCAATACATATAATAAAATTGTAAGTGGTCGATGTCTGTACATCGAAGATATAATAGAGAAACTGTTGTAGGGGGGCTTTATAAACGCAATAGAACCCAAAACAATGGTTTTTAGAATTTTTTGTCTGTTTGTCTGATTCTCTGTTTGTCTGAATGTTTTAACACGCTAATCTCAGAAACGGCTTAACTGATTTGAATGCGGTTTTCAGTAATGCGTTGTGGTTTATTCAACTTAACATTTAAGGTAAGGTAACATCATCATCATCAATCAGTAACTGGTGATCAAGAAAACTATAACACGCAGGCGGAGCTGCAGGCAACAGCTAGTATTATAATATGTTGCCTCAAGAAGCTGAGTTAAATCTATCTGTAAAATCTCAAGAGTAACTCTGGAGTTAAGCGTGCACATACAGACAGACCAGCAATCATTTGTTATATACTTATCTTTTTATATCACACTAGCTGATCAACACGTGGCCGCATATTACGGGGATAAACAGTAGCCTATAATATTAAAGGATAATAATATCAGTAAAAGAATTTTCAAAATTGGTTTAGTGGTTACGTAGAATAGAATAGAATAGAATATACTTTATTGTACACCAATACAATACAATAAATATACAGAAACTTGTTATCAATTTAGTATGTACAAATGGCGGCCTTCCCACCAAGAGTGATCTCTTACAGGCAACCTTGGACATAAGTGGACAGAAGTGAAATAAAAAGTGGATAGTTATTGGCGTATGATTAAAGAAAGATACAGAGAGTTATGAAAGGAAAAGTACAGAAATGAACTGAGTATGGAGGACGGAGCTTATTCAATTCAAACAAACAATGAAATATTTCCTCTTTATAATATTAGTATAGAAAATACTCAGTTCTAGATAAATTTATTAAGTGTATCACACATAATTTCTACTGTCATATCGAAATTTATGAGATTAACAAACAACACAATACAATTATGTAGGTAAGTATAATTTATATCCAGTGTATAGGATGACGTTAAAATCCTGCCAAATTTGTCTCTAATAAATAAAATTCTAGCAAACAAATACGTAATAAACATTACCAAAGTACAATACATAACTCAGATTGTACATTTAAATAGCTTTTTACTGTTATTCATACATTACATTTACTACTATTTTCGCTAACATTGTAAGCACAGGATACGTCGCCATCTTGAAAATTAAACAAAATTTATTACTCGTAAAGCTATTACCATTTTATCATAAGAAATATCGAAAAACTTGAGTTTATTAAGCTGAAGATTTACGGCACAACTTAGTTTCGTTGTAATTTACTTTCATATAAAATTAATATTGGTTGACAAACAATGAATATTAATGTCTCAGAAATTATTTGTATACGAATTACAAAAACTCTATTTATTTATTTAAGGTTAGTAAAACTTACATTTTTAACGTTCATCTAAATAGATTTTGAGCTAATCTAAGCATCTTTAACTGCTTCGGTAGCGTGGTCGGTAGTGCATCGGCGTTCGACTCCCGGGTTGAATCAATTATTTGTGTGATCCGCAAATGTTTGTTTCGTAGTTTGGGTGTTTTCTATGTATATTATGTTTGTATTTAGAAATATATAAGTATGTTTATCAGTTGTCTAGATCCCATAGCACAAGCCTATAGCTTAGTTTGGTATTGATGTGATGACGTTGTGTGAGAATGTCCAAAATGTTGATCTTATCTAAAATATGTGAAAACAATGTTTATAAAAATTTTGATAGAAGAAATACAAGGAAAACATAAATTAATAAGTATTGACTGATTTTATAAAGTGACATACATAAGACATACTATTTTGAGCTATTTTGAGCTACATTAAGTAGAAACGATAGAAGATTACAAAGAGACTTATCTAAAAAATATCAATGCGATCGATTTTTGACCTCGAATTGTGTTCATCCACCCACATTCGACACGATTATAACGGTCGGCAGGAGTTTACACTTTTGATTTTTTTTCTTTTTTTTTTCGAGCCGGCACGCGCCAACGGCCGGTGATTCACGGCCTCTGGGCCGGCAGATGTTAGGTCGAGCTTTTTGTGCTATCAGCTGATGTAACGGGCAGGACGAAGAACTTGTTAATGATGCATCTTGCTTGCATGCTCCGGACTATTACGTGTAACAGGAGTTGGTAGTCGGTGTTGTATAATTATTCATTTAATTGGATCATTATATATATTTTTTATAGATTCTAAAATTCAAAGAATTTTTAGTATGTTATTTTTGACACTGACACAATTATACACACATATTTTTCCCGCTAGGGTAAGCAGAAGCATATTTCTTATATGCATTATGGGAATATGCAATATTAAAACTGGTAGGTGAACTTAAACGCATTTATTTTTTATTATGTCAACTTTAAACTTAAGTGGTGTTAGGTTGAATATTGTTCGACAAAATGGTGTTCGATTTATTCCAGTAAATTCTCTCGGTAACAAAATAAACAGGATGCGCTTCAGACGAGTGTTTATGACAAAATTATCTTTTTTATATTACTGTTGTACAAATTCAATGTAAAGGCAAATGTTTAAAGTTCTAAATTTCTTAAAGCTTGCCTTACCTATTGTAAATGCGAATGCAAAATACAAGAAATATTTTACAGTAATTTTAAGTCTGTCTGGGAACGCAGGTAAGTTAAAAGTGAATGAGACCTAGATAGATACCTAACTGATAAACATCAAAATAACTAGATATTTTTTTTAAATGTTCGTATTAATATAGCATTATAATAATACATACTGTCAATATTTTTAGAAAATAAAATTATTAGTGCCGCAAATACAATCTACTTTGCACAGTGTGCAGTTTTGATGTCATAGCAAAATTATCAAAAGGAACTTTGAAAATTGATCCACATTTTGAGGGAGAGTTAGATGTAAAACATACAATGTAATATTTATTACTCCCTCTATTTAGAAATCGGTTAACAAGTCGCATGTAAATGGATCAAGGTTTTTAAATGAAAGCTGCGTTCATTCAAGCATGCACAAAAAGCCGTAGTTTACTATAGACCGGTTATAACATCTACAATAATCTACATAATATTATATTACCTACTTAAAACACATTATAATCACACCCATATCCAATAGGGTAAGCAGAGATGCAAACATTTTATGATTTGTTTAATATCTTATACCTTTATCTTAGACCTGGACATACATACACCAACATGAATATATAAAAAAAAATAAAAAATATAAAAAATAAATTTCAATATCCAAGTAAATCACCTGTTGCAAATTTCGTAAACCAGATTCTATTGATCAATAGGATCTAGGTAGCCTACATTTTAAATCCCACCCTACCTCGATAAGTGCAATACACCGTGAAACAGACAACCCCAAAATTACAGTTACACACACACATACATATCACGCCTATATCCCCGAAGGGGTAGGCAGAGGTGCACTATACACCCACAATTTGCCAGTATTTTTAGTCCCACGTAATAGGGGGCAAGTCTATGGCCGTCACCGGGTACACATATTATAGGTTATGTCCAAAATGGCCGACTGAAGTTAACAAAAAGTAGTAGCTAACCTGTCATTTTGAAGAAAAATTTTAAACCCCTAATTTTAAAAGAATTGCGATGAAATGTTGATGAAAGGCAACAAAATCTTACGTGCCAGCCGCTATGGCGCAGCCAATTAAAGTAATGGGCGTCTCGGACTAAAAAAATACAGTTACTTAATTTAATATGTAAGTACCTATGTAATACCATAATATTCATTACCATTGAAATCTAAAAAGATCATATTTAAATATTTATTAAACCTCTTTTTTCTACGTATAGCAATCTTTTAAAAACGCATAATAAATTCTATTTTCAAAAATCATCATCTACTGGCAAATGCCCGCGTCAAAACGAGCTACTGTGCAACAAATCAATACTTTTTCCAAAGACTACCCCAATGCACGCACGCAACTAATTCATACAGCCTAGAACATGATATAAATAACTACATCCATGCGACCTCTTTTCTACATCCAAACAGGTACTCACACATGCGCATCTGAGCGGACCAATAGCGGCCCATTTACCATGTCTTGTTATTATAGCTGTATGTGTGAGTGAGGGGTGAGTTGATGCACCCTTACTACGCATAGAACACAAAACTTGATGCATTTTATTATTATTAAATCGATTTCTTCTAGTCACGACTAATTCTAATCCTGTTATTTATTGATATTTGGTTATTTCATGATTTTGAACAGCCCAATATTGTATTTATTTGAACTAAAATCAAATTAATGCCGTCATAGAATATACGAGTACCTTTATGAAATTTTGCTTTTAGAATTTGTTGGAAGAAATTTATGTATTTTTTCCTTTCCATTAACGGCGACGACGGTGAAATTTAGTGGAGGTTTTAAGCTTTGACATTGTGGGGATAATGAAGGTTGTTTTAGCATTTATTTTCTTAAAAAATAATCATTATAATTTATTAAAAGCGTGACCAGAGGCTCATAATCATTGATGCTGAGTACATACATACGTAACTAAAGTAACATAATAACAGAAACGCAGTGAAGAATTCCTATTTCAAAATAAGAAAAAAAATACTTTATAAAAAAAAACATTTTTGAAATAAGAACTTGGCACTGTTTCCAAACATTAATGACGTAAGGCAAAGCAACTAAGGTAAGGGGTGCGTTCAGAAGCATTGCGGCGGTAAACACATTCGTGCTCACGCATATTCGCTAGAATAATCGTTGTGTAGTGACTTGTAGCTATTAGTTTAAGATTGTGTTTTCATACGTCAAGTAATATTTAAACCACTTAAAAAGCAAATGATTTATTATGTATTCTTTTTAATTTAAACAATCAACTTACAAATAATATTTAATGTCGGATATTTTTGCTAATACTTCGATAACCATGTTTTTTTGTTACATTTTATGTTAGGTAGTTTTTTCTTTGCCTACATCTAACATATATACTGGCACTAATGTAGTATACACGCATTACCTAGGTAGGTATACTAGTTATACAGTTCATTAGTCTTCCCCACACTGACACGCATCGATGCCGTGCAGCGTAAACCACCCTCACCCAACCGCTTAAACCCTACTCTAGAGAGATCTAATTCTGCACGCGTTCGAATACGTAAATACGCACTTTTGTATTTGGAACACCTTGCTCTTTGGAACCTTAGATTAAAAAGTAAAAATTAAAAAAATAAAATGTCATGTTTACGGACTTATTTGAAATTAGAACTATCAAATTAGTTATGATTTTTAGAGCGACAATGAATTTTTATGGTGCATAGGATAACTACCGTTGATCCAAGTTTTGAAATTGAATCTCTTTCTTCTTCCTGCGAATCCTTCTATATTCAAACTAGTACCTAGGAGTAGATTAACCTGGATGATAATATAATGATGTAGGTAGGTTATAAAATAAACGTATTAAAAAAGATAAAACCAGAGTTTGTAGATGTGTTCTAGTAGTTACGAAAACCATTGACAATTTAAACTTTTTTCCTGCTTTATGCTTGTAGGCATTACTAATTAAAATGATTACCAGTATAATCGAATTCTGCATAGAAGAAGAAATATTTAGCGTGTACAGATAATTACGATCAAAAACATTTTTATTTATAAAAAAATTCCTTTGTACGAGCTAACCTTAAAAGGATAGCAACATTATGACGAGAACATTTTTTACATAATATTCCCTGCTGCGACTAATTCACATAACAGCATATTTCGCAACAAGGCGGTCGAGGTTTTCATTGCGTGTGTATGAGGTAGGTACATAGCTGTATATAATGTAAGTGGCGCTCCACCCTCAGTGGGGCATGCACCTGCACGAGTAACCTACAAATCTGCACTCCTCACAACTTGGTGCCCACGTGCTGTAAGGAATGCGTAAAACCTGTTTCTGTAACGTTTTAATTTTATATTAAACTTGTGTTTTTTTGAACGCTGTGAGTATTTGAATAAGGAATGTTGTACTTTTTTTTAATACGCCCAGGACTGTTATTGGCTGTGCCACAGCGGCTGGCACGTAAGATTTTGTTGCCTTTCATCACATCAACATTTCATCGCAAGGTTTCAAATTTATTCAAAATTACAATATAGCTGCTAGTTTTTATTATTTTTTTTCGGCCATTTTGGACATAACCCATCATAAATGTGCCCTATGACGGCAATAGGCTTGCACGCAATTACGTGGGACTAAAAATACTGGCAAATTTATTGTGGGTGTGATGCACCTCTGCCTACCCCTTCGGGGATATAGGCGTGATGTGTGTGTGTGTGTATTTTTCTTTAAATCATAAATATAATGTATGGAAATTGACAACTGTTAACATTTTAGTTTAACTAAAATGTTCGTGCTTCATACTGTTTTGACCCTGTTGACCACAGGTGTGTAACTACTTACTATTCCCTATTGTCCAAGGCCGCGGCCGTTCTAACGTCCGCTGCCGGACGTCTCTGGTTCACACGCAGAAGGTATTTCCAGTGGCGCCTGCCTGGTATTTACTTCTAAAATAACCTGATCTATCGTACATACCTCAGAACAAAGAATATTTTACTCGACATTTATTATATCGCACTAAATCCTACACAAATCTGTACTTACTTACTATCACTTTCATATTAATAAGATAGTAATTAACAAAGTCGTCCGTTCTGTATGTATGCGTAGATCTTGAAAACTACGCAACGGATTTTGATACCGATTTCACCAATGAATAGAGTCGATAGAAGCGAACGAAGTGTGGGCGTCCACTAGTTATATTATAAAGCACAGCTTTGTTTGGCTGACACGCTAATCTCAGCAACTGCTGGATCGAATTATATAAAATTCTTCTTGTGTCGCGTTGTTGATATATTAAAGAAGGCAGGATACCAGATGAGCAATGAACACACACACACACACACATATCACGCCTATATCCCCGAAGGGGTAGGCAGAGGTGCATTACACACCCACAATTTGCCAGTATTTTTAGTCTCACGTAGGGGGCAAGCCTATTGCCGTCGTCAGGCACATTTATAATGGGTTATGTCCAAAATAGCCGAATGAATTTAATAAAAAGTAGCAGCTATATTGTAATTTTGAAAAAAATTTAAACCCGTTGCCTTGCTATGAAATGTTGATGAAAGGCAACAAAATCTTACGTGCCAGCCGCTATGGCACAGCCAATTAAAGTCCTGGGCGTCTCGGACTAAATGAAACATATTGCAAAAAACGGAACGCGAAACTAAATCGCGGGCGTCCAAGAATCAAGAATCAATTTCATTTATTCAGTTTAGGCACATAAAGAGCACATATGAATGTCAAAATTTTACAATTTTATGTCAAGCAATATTATAAAAATAGGTACTAAATTAATTACATAAATAACCATTAGAAAATGATTCTTTCGCTGGTTCGGTAAGTTGGTTCTCCTGAGAAGATGCCAGCAAGAAACTCAGGTAGATCATCCATTTTCTTTTTAATAATGTTTTCTTTACATTGTGTTACAATTTATATTGTACGAGTGGCTAACAACAGCAGATTAGGGTGACCGTGCATTTTTATCATTAAGATATTCGTCTACATTATAATAGCCTTTCTTCATCAAACGTTTTTTCACTTCTATTTTAAGTCCGCTAGTTTAGGCAAACTATAATACGTATGACAAATGGCAACACTATACGTGTGGGGAAAACTCCCCCAGGGGGGTTGGGGTGGTCATAACCTACTGAACGAACTCCCCAGTTAGAAAGCTATCGGGAAAAGAAACTATTGTCAGGTAATTGCAATGAAATACACTTGTGGAGAAGCTTTATCTTTTTTTTTCCAATACTTCGCGGGATTCCAATTCAATAGACTTGATTTTGTTCTGAAAAGTGTTTTGTTATGTTAAAGAACTGTGTATATTTATGTTAAAATATGTTAATAGTCTAAGAAATATGCCGTTGTGTTGCAAATTATGGGTCCTCCGCTATGTAATTGAAGATTTTTTGAATTTAAATGTGTTTCAAAATTATCTTATTTTTTTAACACTATTCACGTTCATATTCATTATTAAGGTTTTTGGTCCCACTTAATATGGGGCAAAGATTACTTCATCTACTTTTGGTCCCACGTAATGCATCGATTACTTCTTCTACTTTCATAATAATTGCATAAGGTAGGCAACGCAACCTGGGTTTTGTTACTTGTCGTTTTAGTAACGACGCTGACGATAAATAAAAAAATTTAAAAAAAAAACAAAAAATAGCGGACTATATTTTGGCTTTTGCGGACCACCGGTTGGGAACCACTGATTAGCGTAACGTGACGATTTCTACTAAATCACAATACCCGTAAACCGTGTAAGAGAACTTTGTTCCAAAAAATTGTCTATCTGCGTGGTGTTTGTTGCTGCTAATGAAATAGCTGGGACGATTTTAATCAATCTGTAATTAAAACCTGAAATCATCATGCCTTAATACTCGTAATGTATTTCTTTTCTTTTCATACTGAGTTTACTTTTAAGTTTTGCTACACTCATTTTACAAACAATAATTTTAGTTCCATCATACTCTCTAAATACCTGTCCATCCTGTAAGATATTGCTTTTAGCGATAAGGCCGCCCTTTATACATCCTGTGTCTGTTGTATCCTATGATTTTTAATTGGTGTACAAGAAAGTTTATTCTAATCTTATCTAATCTACTCTTCCATGCTTAAAAATATGTATGGAAGAGTGCCCGACTGCCAAGGAAGGGTTATGTTTTGCCGTTTATTTACATAAACAAGTGACTCATTGCACCACTCATCGAACAATCAACGCTAGGCTAACGACCTCCCAGCTTCAAGCCTTTCATTCCCTTTCAGAACCATCCACCATAATAAAACCTCTCGTTATACATAATCAACCCTCTTTTGCACCATGTTGTGGAGTTACAAGGGTTGTGTGGTAGATCTAAGTAAGCTGGTGAGGGTCTAAGCTAAGTTTATTGTGTGACCCAAGCACTGATAGGCAAATTGCAGTTTTATGCATCACTAGGGTAAGAGAGATAGGGCGTATGCATAATTGACGTAATAATATGCTTTTAAAGATGGCTCGTTAATCTTTTGATGAATCATCATTCACCAAGCCTTTCCCCTACTCAGTTGACTTTCCAGTCTAACTGCGATTCAGCTGAACTTCAATATTTTCCGTGAAGCGACTGCCATCTAACCTCCACAAACCATGGGCGATATCGAAGTTCTGTAGTTAGACCGGTCGGAGTTTTGATTTTCCAACTACTCCTAACGACTGTCATAGATGTTCGTATGACAACCGGACCGACGGCTTAACGTGCTCTCCGAGGTACGGAGGGGTCAGTGTATTAAGAAATGGTCACCCATCCTAAGACCGGCCTGACTAGATGTTGCTTAACCTTTGCAATGTGTTAACATTGTCGGTTAACACTAGACCACGAGCCCCAAATAAGTACTTCTTTTGAGACTAATTACGTTGTACCTACAAAGGAATAAATTGATCTGTTATACCCATAGACAATCAAAAAATACCGTTCTATTTTCAAACTGTACTTTTATTAACTACTGGCTATCGAATTTCGTACCGCATTAATTTTTCTAATGTTCACACAACTTTTTTCCTCCAAAAGATCCTTCTCCTGGTTATAACGAACACAACAAAAAAAGAATTAGCGAAATCGGTCCAGCCGTTCTCGAGCCATTAATATCTTAACCAACACTACTTTGTTTAATATAAAAATCGAACCCAAAAGAGTCTGTTACAAACAAACTAAAATATTTTTTTAAATTTTCAATCGAATTATTGCATTATCATCGGTGATGTGCAAAGTTTGAATTAAATCTGATCGTTCAAGGTAGGGCAAAATCGAACCCAAAAGAGTCGGTTACAAACAAGCAAACATACAAGTGAAGCTAATATAAGCGTGATAAAAAGAAGTCTAGCCACAACTTATTAGTTATGAATTCCAAAAGCAAGCAACTTCTAAGTTGTTTAAAACATTCTACTCTATGTCAAATGTAGGTAAGCCCTGAAACAAATACACACACACGTTTAAAATAGTTTCAATAAACCACACTGCCAATTCTGTTGCTTTAACTCTACGGAGGCTCTAATTCAGCAGTGTCATCCCAGTTAGGCTTAGAAAATAATCCCCCTGACAAAGCTGTTAACGAGGTGTCTAACATCACGCACCATTTACCCTTAGCCTACATAATTTATTCAGCCGTGAAACTTATTTTCACCGAACTAACTTTGCGAACGTAGACTTAGTAACTATCGATTCGAGTTTCGAAGCTATCCATTCGATTTTTGAATTGACACATCTAGATTTATAGTCGTAATTACGTGACAGTGAGTAACTCGATCCGTGCGGGAACTGTAATGTGTAATTTATGATTTAGCTCCGGTTTTTGAACGTCGCGTTCGCTTCCGCCGGCCTCAAACATTGTAACGCAACACGAACGCACCTTTATTTGATTTATGCTTTTTTTTTTCAACAGTAGGCTTGGGAAACGCTTGGAGACGTATCCGTAATATGAGTTAGTTATAGTTTCATTGAAAATATCGAAGTATAATGTTGTCTGTACCGCTTTTTTACTTAAAAATGTACTTATTTTAAACTGAGTAGTCTTTATTGATGTATTTTACATGCAGCTGCTTCCGTAATTATGCGCCATATTTTAATATAATGTCAATACTAGCTCACCACGTTTGCATAAATGGAAGGTGTCCAAACAGATAATATAAACAGAACTTTATATATATCGTTTATATTTTATTATTAATCTTATAGTAGGATTTTGGTATCGATTGAAAAAGCATACACTGAGCGCTACTTCTGATTTGTAGGTAGCTACAATTGCCTTTAGGTCGTTGAATAATTTGAAAGCTGTTGAAAGATGTTAAATATAAATAGTTATTTTTTCGACCTACATACAGCTTAAAGCTATTTTATAGTCTACTAGCAGACGCCCGCGGCTTCTCCCGTTTGACAAAGTATACCTATACTAACCCCTTCGAACTTTGAAGAACAACTCTATACGTTGGTGAAAATCGCATCAAAATCCGTTGCGTAGTTTTAAAGATCTAAGCATACATAGGGGACGGAAGCGACTTTGTTTTATAAGTACTTTGTTATTGTACCGCCAGAATTCTAAACTAAGCGTCTAAATTTGAACGTAGCATTGAGTTTCTAGAATAATCTACGAAGCCATTAATTCAGAATGGTCAAAAAGTATGGTATGAAATTGTAGGTTCCGTACCTACTACGGTAATTTGCCCTTTACCGTGTCGGTTTTATCTTTGTGACCGTGACCTATAAAATTAAAAAAAAATAGGCCATTGCTTATGAATATTTTTCCAAGCAAGTGATCAAAACATAACCGTTACACTGAACATTCAAATTTAAAAAGCATGTATTGTACTTAGGTATCTCTTTTTTTATTTACGTCCTAGCTTTATGTAGAATATTGGTAGGCAGAGGTAAAGTACTCACACTACTAGTTTAGTAATTTGTAAGAAATTTTTAATTGTGTTGATTGACTTAAGGGTTCTTAAGTCAATCATAACATGGAGAATTTGTTAAAAAATTACAAATTAAGTAGATAATTCAATTGATTACCTAATTAAATCATATTAAAAACGTCCAAAGTGAGACTGCAAGGTTTGATCTGTTTCTAAGTACCTACATCATCTATAATAATATGGCATAAACTTTAACAATTGTCAAACCGTCACATAATAACACTACGCCCGTCTTCCGAATTACACGCAATCTACCTAAATGGTAACAACGGCATGATCTGCCTATTTAATAACTATTTAGTTGAAATAAGCCAGACTGCATTAAACACATGGTGTACAGCCTTTGTGCCTACCTATTTTCACATCGGAAATAACGCGAGTAATTACAGCGGACGCACCAAAGACATTTGACACGCATCTGTCGTCATTGTCTATGCACGTAAAAAAAAGCTCCTATACTATGATGTATGCAGGTTTTAGTTGAAAAGTTTTATATCGAATTGATGTGAAACGAATTGAAATGTGTTATAATTTAAGTGTTAATAAAATATATTACTTGAACTATAGCTAGCACAATTAATCATCAAAAAATTCTGTTAATTAGATATCTTTGACACTTAAGCACTCTATAAAAAATATATTTCTTTAACAGTGAACTAATCCCAACTTATTTCATTTTCAACCGACTTTCAAAAAAGGAATTGTCAATTCGACTTTTTTTTATGTTTGTTACCTGATATATCTGGACTGGATGAACCGACTTTATTTTTTTTTAAATTTTTTTTTTTTTTTTTTTATATTCATTGACCAAAACATTATAATAATACAGTCTGCATGCATAATATCCACTCGCTTAAACCTCGAAGGTTTTTGTGCGAGTGGGAGTTCCGAATTTTAACAATACTTTATAGTCACTAGTTATAACAATAACAAAAACAATTTACATGAATATTGAAGGTAAATGGATACACTAATAATACAGTGATTAGTTTATAGGTAATTTAGGTCTATATTTTCCAGTAGGTATTTGTGCAAGGATTTTAAGTATGGCTGTTCGGTAACGTATTTATTTATGATACTTTCAGGTAGGTTATTCAAAATACTAGGCAGTATGTAACGACATATTCTGGTTCCATATAAATTATTGGAACTTGGAATACAGTATTTTTTTAGGTGTGGTAAATGAAAGCTACTGCTTCCGATGTGGTCCTATTTCAATTTGGTCTCATTCCGACAATTATTTGGTCCCATTTCGGTCATTTGAAGACGGTAGTTGTGTAAATTTTTGACGTATTTTTTATTCCCTTTTTAATCGGTCAAATATCATAACCTACCCTTTTATATTTAAAAATTCACAGAAGAACATTCACAGTTACTCTGAACTAGTTCGCGGTGCGGGACTTGAGCGTTTAGGCCTGGCTGTTTGCCCAGCGCCAGAGGTAAAAATCCAAGTCTAAGTATGTTAATTGTATGGATGTAATTGTTGTATAACACACATTCTGAATATAATTTGACGAAGCTGCCAACGATTAAAATAAGTAGGTATCTCCATTATACACACCCAACATTAAAATAATGTCAAATATAATATATCCAACTATAACGAGTTGATATTAACTGCTAAAAAAACACTCAAATCATAACACACAATCCATCATACGAAAACTGGCTTGCATTTATTAATTTTTGACATATACGTCCGCCATCTTGAATTGGAGCAGCTGTTGGTGTAGAGTTCGCTGACCTCTTTTTTACGATTTCAGGTAGAAAGAACATTTCTATGGCCCGTACCATAAACTTAGTTGGTCTGATGTTTTTTTTTTATTATTATCATACCCGGTCCTTTGTTGGGTCTTTAAGAGTCTTCATAGGCCTTTATCCGGATTAAGTATTTTATTATTGTTCGGAATGTAGATACATTTTTTATTCATTTTGTATTTTAATAGCAAGTTATCTAATAAACTTAAAAACTATTGTTAGTCATGAACATTGCTTTTTAATCAGTGTTACCTTTAAATAGAGGGTAAAATATTGATTAAAGTCGTTTTTATAATAGCAACACTGAGTAACATGCTACGAGTATAGTATACGCTCGAACAAATTGCCTTCCGCAAGATTCTATAAAATAGAACTTGTAAACAAAGTTACTTACAATGTAAGTAAGTGTTACAAAAACCGGCCGCACAAAGCGTTCCGTACCAAAAAGAAAAAAAACACGTTTTTCGTATGGGAGCCCCCTTAAATATTTATTATATTCTGTTCTTTTAGTATTTGTTGTTATAGAGGCAACAGAAATATATCATCTGTGAATATTTCAACTTTCTAACTATCACGGTTCATGAGATCAGCGCAAGACAGCCGGACGGACGGATAGCGAAGTCTCAGTAATAAGGTTCCCGTTTTACCCTTTGTGTACGGAACCCTAATAAAAAGGAGATAATATGGGTATTTGAATCAGTTATGCAACTCCTAGTACAAGCCTGTATAATTTGAGACAACATGGCGTTGTGTCAAATTACATTACTCACACTTACTCACATATGTTGTATATTCTTTTAATTGTAATTTTATTAGTGTAATGATTGTTGGTTAACCTAATAAACTAGGTCGCCACCCTGCTTCGCGGCAGCATATTAGAGCGCAGCAAGCATCACATATCATTGCGTAAATATTTTTTTTTTTTTCAAAAAAAAATTTGAGGGCCAACATTGAAAATTCGGGCTCCGTTAGAATGATGTCAGTTAAATCTAGTTTAATTTGATATATAAATTGTTGAAATCGGTAAAGTATTGACAGAGATCTCGCATAAGAAAGGATTGAACTTTCTTGCATCATGAGAGCTTCGCTCGCTACGCTCTAATAAATAAATTGTTCTTAATAAAGAATCAAAGTAGGTAATATCTGAAACAACAATACTTAATGCAAAATATTTCAAGAATAGCAATAGTTTCAAAAGATAAAACCGCTCCCATGTCCGTTGCGTCTCTAGTACGCTATTTTCTAAGTCTACGAAATGTAACAACAGTGACCGTGGAGAGGAATAGTCTTCAATTATTTAAGATACTTAAGTATTCAATAAAACATTCATGTTCCTTTAAAATAACAACAAAATATTTGTAGCTGCTTAGTAATAAGCGGAATTATCTATTTAAAAATATAATTTTGTTATTGATATTTATAAATTTCATCTGTGACAGACTGTTTTTCTAAGTTTGCAAAAAGCATTTCCAAACTTTTATACATTGACCTATTCGCATGTCTTTCAACATAACCTTTTATCACTGGCTGCGCACGCGCCGAGGTCGCAGCTGCACGCAGGTAAACTGTCAGGAAGTTCAACGTTTTCACTACATAACGTCATCTCGCAAACATTGATAGAAATATCAACTTTATTAAAATAACAACAAGAACGATAATAGTAGTGATATATTTGACAGATGTATTTTTTCTGCAGTGACATTAACCTGGAAATATTGAATTAAATTTTCACCTTTATGGTGTATGAATATAGTTGATAGTTGAGTGTAGCTTTTTGACAGATGTATGTGTTCTGGTACCATATGTTGGTTAGGTTCACGTCAGCTGCACAACATACCGACGACGATAGATTTATGGTATTGTCCTATTATACGCGATTAATCGTGATAACGTGTGACGTAGGTATCTAAAAAATATTTTGCTTGAAACTGACGTTTTAATTTTTTTTTTCATTACTTCTATTCAAAAAGTGGCGCTTTGTTCCTACATAAGTGCGCCTAAAGTGGCCTTTATAGGTTCAGACACTTTTTAGCGGGCAATAATGAGATTTGAATTTGGAACATGAATCTTTCATAGTAATCCAACCAAAAAAAGTACTGTATTGTACCAATTTTCATGCTGTTTTCACCAATGGATGAGTGATTCTCGCGGGCAAAGCGGGCGTCACACACACACACACAAACACAACGTACAAAATCACGTATTTATCCCCGAAGGTGTAGTAGCGTTCATAACGCCTAAATTTCGCCAGCCAATTAGGATGTATTCCTAAGTGCTCCCATGTAAAAGGAGGCGAGTATATTCCTGTTACCTGACACTTTAGGAATTTTAAAGTGTACGTTTATTTAAAAAAATAATCAATTCAATCGACAGTCTATGCCATTCGTTGTTCCCTAATCTCGTCCTAGAGCTTATGACCGGCAGAATTTTTTTATATTTTCTGTGATATGTTCAACAAATTATCTAGGTAATCTCTAAAATTGTGTTTAAAAAAATAACTAACTTATAACCGTATCTTGTTTCAGGTAAGTGTTTCTCAGTCGATTTCAGAAACAACAGACATGCAGGATGGCGACCAACACACGAGGTAACTTAGAAACAGAAGTAGAGTAGAGTAGTATTATTTAGAAAATTAATTTACCAATTATAAAATTTCAATCGTACAATTTTGGTAATGAGTAGATACTACCAAACTGCCAATATTATAAACAGTGAGAGTTCAGTAGTTTAATGATAAAATACGGTATAAACTCTGTAAAATATAACTGTTGTAAGTGCAATACACAATTGGGTAACGTTGTTGCACATAGATTTTGCATATTTAAAAACGTTGTTAACAGATGTTCGTTAATTACAGAGTGCATTATCAAAAGCCTTTATGTGACTAAACCGGTATAAAACCTCATTTATTAAAAAAAAAATTGCATCTGTTATATTCAAACATTTTCCAGATTAAAAATCTTATTTAAAACATTAAAAAAACAAAATGGAATTCAATAAGTACTTCAATTCCAATTTCAAATATCAAAAAAATATTTTTTAAACTAAAATTAAATGTGAACATTCCAAAAAGTATATCTTACAAGTTCAGAAACTCTATGAGACTGAATGAGTCACTGCGAAGTGTGTGGGGGCGCGGGCGGGAAAACGATTGAGGGTGAAAATGCGACGTTGCATTTTTCTCGATTTCATTTCTACACGGACGTTGCCGTTTCTTTAATTACAGATTGAACATGGATTTGCGCTATTTTCGAAACTAATAAGTACGTTTTGTCGGTATTCGGAAGTTTCTTTATAACTAGTACGGTGTCTTGCGCGGTGCTTCACGCCGCACCACGCCATAGGTTTTGGCCTATAACTTTTCATCCCTTAGGACTAGGTCAAATTTTCGATTTTTTGGCTTGCGGGCTATCCATAGAGGGGTCAACCATCATTGGAGCATAAGCAGTTCTCGAGAGCTAAGGGGGACATTCCCCATTTCTATATATAGTAATAATATACGATTAGTTTGATTTTTACTTCTTCCCTTTGTTAACAATAAAAACAAGACAGGAAACTTTAGCTAAACAAAATTTAAAAAATATAAATTTTACAAAACTGGACTTAGTTTGTTCGCTGGAGGTGTTCAAAATCCATTCTCACCGAGGTTAACAAAAATTAAGATATTTTTTTTTCAAATTATCGATCCAATTATTATAAAAAATTTTTGCTGTTTAGAACTAAACTAAAAAAAAAAACGAAAACCTAGGCTTTTAGGGTGTCGTATTTTCTTACAACAGTTTAAGAATATACGCTTAAATAAAACTTTTCCACACATTCTGTCACCAGGTGCAATCTTCGCACACTAAATTAGCAAATAATTTATCAGCTATTGTTGATCCCGGGATCAAAATCGTAAACTTTTGTTAAGATCCTTGTGCAAATGCATAGCATAGACTGCATGACAAAAGATCTTTTACCTGAGTATTATTTTTTTAGCTGGACTTTGCACAATGAGTTTGCATTCAAACTTCGAAACTGTCAAATGTCAACTGCATTATAGACATTCAATTTAATTCCTACTTAAGTACAAATATTTTAAAGTTCAATTTTGATTAATTCTACGCATAAGAGTAATGTAAATTCAACAAGAGATCAGATGACAATTTATTATCACCAAAAAAAAACTTTATCACTTTTGTTTGTGACATAAATATAAAAGAACGTCATAATATATTTAATAATATTTAAAGTACCTACCTACTTTTAGAGAGAATAAATAGCTAAAAAAATAAATAGTTATATAGAATATTTCATTCTCATTCCCAATTCTCACTGGAAAACATTAGCGGGATAAAAAATAGCCATAATTTTCAGAGTGTAACATTTACAATCAAAGCTTTCCTCTATAAGAACATAAGTAATGATTAAAAAAGTAATAAATCATTTAAAAAAATAACACGGTCTAACAGAAAAAATAAAAAGACAGTCTTATTTATGTGCATGTAAAGAGCAAAAAGCAAGATGGCGCGCGTCCGCCGACCATGCCACTTCCGCGGCCGCATCCGGCAGAAATACGACTCCAGCGCAGCCTGCAACACTGCCTTAACCAATCGATTTCCGAGTTGACCGTGAACTCAAACTTATAAAGAAATTACGTATTTTATTTTAAATACATAAAATAATCCGTGAAATGGAAACACCCATTTTATATCTCAATAAAAACTAGTCACGCGCCGGACACACTTTAAAAATAAATACAAATCTGATTAAGGAATGACTTTTAGGTTTTTTATCATCAATCTGATACTGGCCTTAGATAGGTACATTATAAACCCTCATTTGGCAAGCAATTCTGTCTGGTCTCGCATAGTAGGTAGCTAGTCTATTGATTTTCCGGGACGAAGTAAAATACCTCAAAAATCGTAACCACAAAAGTAAAAGCTCTAATACTAAGCTGAAGAGCTTTTGGAGCTGGATTGACTTTACGGGCGCCGAGTCCATAATGAAGAGGATCCATGTAATAAAGAGGAATACATCGCAGGCAACTGAGACTTGGGACTTAGTTGTAAGTGTAGGGTAGCCACCTAGTAGTCAGCGTTCGCCTTCACCATGCGACTTGTTCTCCCTGTACCAAGCCAAATTTGGTAAGATCCTAACAGTGCCGCTATGGATATTCGTCCTAGTATAGAGCTTAGTGAAGCTCTTGGCAATCTGAGTTCTTTAAGCAAGTTCTAAGGGGTTTAGCTGGAATTCATCTTGCATCTACTTCTACGGTTTAAAGTTTAACCATACACATAGCCATTGCTTCACACTCAAACAGTTGAACCAATTTTGATAACATTTGGTACGGAATTGGACTTGGAATTGAGAGACATCAGTTTATAATATATTGTACTATTGACTATAGTTTGACTGCCTCGGTGGCTCAGTGGTATGAGTATGCGACTGCCGCCCCTGAGGTCCCAGGTTCGATTCCGGGTCGATTCGAATTATTTGTGTGATCCACAAATGTTTGTTTCGGAGTTTGGGTATTTTCTATGTATAATATGTATGTATTTAGAAATATATAAGTATGTTTATCAGTCGTCTAGATCCCATAACACAAGCTTATATTAGCTTAATTTGGGCTAGATGACGTTGTGTGAGAATGTCCAAAAATATTTATAAATATTTATTTATTTATTTATAAACTAGTGGTCGCCCTATGATCGAACAGTTGACCTCGCGAACAATAAAATATTTTATTTTGGGATTTTAAAAATATTGTTTCAAGTAAAGTTTCCTGGAGATCAGATAACAAATGGGGCTGCTAGCCCGTAAAAACATTAAAACATTTTCCCCCAATCCAAAAAGCTCACGATGAAAAAATTGTATTACCGCAAGGAACACTTGTGCCAAATTCGTGAAGATCGGAAACAAACTGTGGCTGCTAGCACGGAACACACGTACAGACACAGCAAAATTGTCCAATCTCGAAATGTAGACGTTTCGCTCGCTGCGTTCACTCGGTCAATAAACAACTTAAAATCTTGCAACTTTTTATTAATGTTTTCGAACCTAGTCTAGTTTACAGAATCACGTAAGACGTATGATAATTTCGCGTGTCTTCGGCTGTGGTCTTGGTAGTTGAGTTAGGGCATTTCTCCCGAAACAGAACTGACGCTGCTTCAAATACAGAATAAACCTCGATAGGCTAAATTATCATATCCTAGCTTAGTTGCCACCCAAAAAGACTTGGAATCGTCTCAGAAAACCTTACACAGACATAATAATCCAATATAGTTGTGTGTTTAATATAGTTGATAGTCGGTCTAGCGGGGTGAATTGACCTGAAATGAGTTCAGGTGTCATTGATAGCCTACTGAGCTTTTATTAGCGGCCTATATATAGGAGGTATCTATAATCTACGAAGGTACGTAGCTTTGCTTGACTTTAGTCTACCTAAATCCGCCGGGCGCCACTGGAAATACCTTCTGCGTGTGAACCAGAGACGCCCAGCAATAGACGTACGAGCAGAATTAAAAAAACCTAAATACTTTTTTAAATGTCGCGTTGTTTTACTCTACCTATTCCTGAATCCCACGGACTCTCATGGGCAAACGATGATTCATCTACCGCCACGTTCCAGAAGGCAGTGTCCCAAAGAGTGGTCTAAAAAATCTTAGATTGCTCTCTTTAAACAAATCTATAAAGGAGTATTTAGTTTTTTTACATCATTTATATAACATACAATATCTGCTCCTTTATATTATTCAGACAATTCTTTATTTGTAAATACATTTACATATTACAATTCCAATTTTAATACTCGTATTACGCTAACGGAATTTTAATAAACTGTAAAATGTACAAAAAATATTCTACTCGCGTCCCTTTCGAGTCGATAGTCGTGAAACTAAGACGGCAATATACTATCGTTTCCCTCTCACATTAGATGATGACACTTCCGAGCTTCCGAGAATCGTCTGAGCTTTTAAAGTATTTTGAAATGGCTTACACACAGCACCGTTACTTTACTACAACTCACTTTTAGTTTTTTTTTGTCTCTCAACCTTTTGTCATAGCTCCCCTTTTTATTGTCTATGCGAATTTACCGCCAAACTTGTGGTTATTCATTCAACCGTATCGGCCTTGGAGTGTAATGTCAGTGCTGTATTTTTTTTATTTGTGCTACATAGGCAAACGCTCGAAGATCCACAACTTTTAAATTTTTAATTTTGTATGGTCTTTCGAAAATTCGAAATCATTCAGTCGAGAATCGTTCACAATTACAACTGCGGTGTCATTATTAAAAATGGAAATGTCGGCTTTCAGAATGAACTAGCTGTGCACCCACCCCTGTTCAAATGTCGACAAACGGGGAGGCGCGTCGCCCGACGACGTTGCCAAAACGGAAAGTGAAATTTCGTTACACTCTCTCTCTCATTCACACACACCTAGCTACACATTTACAGGATAGTTCACTCATCGTAACTATTCTATGTGTGGGTTTAATTCGGCAGACGCTTTGTGTATGTGTGCGTTTGTTTTGATGATTGTAATACACTATTTTTGAGTGTGTGCGTTAGAGAATTTGTATGAACGTTGCAATATACCTACGTAAGAACGGTTTCCGTGTTCGATCGACTTTCTTTAGACGCCAACTTAAGTCGTGATTGTGAACAATTAAACTTATAAAGCGAATAGATGACAAACTTCTTTGAATTGTGAAGTATTATTGATGTAGAACATTTCATTTGATTGTAGGAAAATCATTTTTTTAAGCTTAGTAAAGTAAAGGTAGTACGAGGTCCAAGCAAAACGTCGACTAGCAATGCGGGTAGCAAGCAATTACCCTTTTAATTCAATAAATTTTATTCTTTGCAATCACTTAAGCAAAAAATAACCATTGGAAGTCTAACGGAAACATTTGAAAATGGAACAGAAAATTATAGTATCGGCAAAATAACTAGTTCAATTCATTCGTTCTTTTGTATGTGATACCAACGGTAAATATTTCACACAGAAATGGGGTAAACAAGATGGTTAAATAAACACAAAATCGATACAGCACATTAAAAGGGAGTACTAGTGTGGTCAAACTTAGCTAAACAGTAAAATTAGGGGGCGAGGGATGACGTCATCTGGTATCCAATATACTCTTAACTTATAGGTCGGCGTGGTCAGTTTACAGTTTATATGTTATAAATTTTGAATACGTATCTATATAATATACATTAGAACAATTGAACACAACGATATCTAGTCTGTATGCTTCTCTTTCTTTCTTTCTTAGTCTCAAAGTAAGCAGAGTTTGTGCTTTAATGGGACTTTTTACTTCTAATCGAAATTATTATATAATTTAGTCCGAGACGCCCAGGTCTTTAATTGGCTGTGCCATAGTGGCTGGCACGTAAGATTTTGTTGCCTTTCATCAACATTTCATCGCAAGGCAACGGGTTTAATTATTTTTTCAAATTTACAATATAGCTGGTACTTTTTATTAAAATCATTCGGCCATTTTGGACATTATAAATGTGCCCGACGACGGCAATAGGCTTGCCCCGTGGGACTACTGGCAAATTGTGGGTGTGTAATGCACCTCTGTTGTAATTCCGCATATAAAACTGGCTATTTAGTATGCTCATAGCTCCCAATAGATGGCAGTATTTTAACGAACGTCCTAGTCTAGTCTGTCTTTACTAATTCATAATATGTCCTCTTTTTGTTCTCTCACTCTCCTGGTTGCCTCAACAGGTGATATATCGCGGAGTAAATGACCAATGGTCACTGTGATAGCTGATAATCTGTAAATTTTGGCAACACCTATTTTATATGCTGTCCCGGCGAACTTCATGCATGCCGCATTAATTTTTCTGAAAAATGTGAAAGTGTAATATCACTATATTTTTCAAAAGAGCTTTCTCCTGATAATAATGAACACAACAAATAAAGAATTAGCGAAATCGGTCTAGCTGTTCTCGAGCCATTAATCTCTTAACCAACACGACTTTGTTTTATGTATTTAAATGTAGAGAAGACTATACAATAATGTGCTAAAATTGTGTTCTAATAAACGATGAATTATCATTGATTTACCAAAAATATCAAAATTTCAAATTATATACAGTGAAGTTCAAAGTTTTGACTATAACATTACAATATAGTTATTGTATTTATAACACAGGCAACATTGAATAAAGCTGTTAACCTTCATACCGTTTGTGCGGGGGCTCAGAGCTCGAGGCGCGAAAATCCGATAACTTTCGTGTTCCTCCCCTTGAACCGCCACCACTTCATACCTCACCACCTCTAGCGCCTTTAATGGCATAAAAAATCAATTTCCCGCCCAAATTACGCGGAGTCGACAAATTGCGAACGCGTCTAGTCTATAATGGTGTTTTTCGGTCTACTGTTCACGACCTCAACTTTAATACATACAATGTTGAAAGACATTTTAAAAGATCTTTTACCTTTCAAAAAAAAACACACGCCTTTTTTCCCCGGAGGTATAGGCAGAGACATATTATACGTCCACATTTCGATAGTAACTTTAGTAATTTTGCAATAAATCAGCGACAGTTACCTTTCCATGAGAAGCGTTTTACCAATTGACCAAGACTATAGTTTATGTGAGTCATATTGTTAAATTATTTGAGAAATAGCAGACTAGATTGCTTATAAAATGTGTATATTTAGTAACTTTAGTAGTCGTAAGTAAGAAAATATAATAAATTGTATACAGGGTGTTACGTAAGGGTTATATCAACCTGAAGACACCCCCATCAGCTGGTTGACCAGAGAAAGTACGTCAAGCCCTAGTGTTGGGACACGTTTGTTTTGATTTGAAATAACGCATATAACTTTTTTTATGATGAACTTTTTTTTCTTGTTTCGCGGTGGAAACATATCAAAAGGCGTTCTGGGCGATCAGCTGATGGGGGTGTCTTCAGGTTGATATAATCCTTATGTAACACCCTGTATAGGTACAAGAATATCTCTCATACATAGTATAGTGTTAAAATTTGATTTCATTCTGTAAGTATATACCTTTTAAAAAATTTCCAGGGCAATGATGTCATCTTTGCAATATTAACAAGAACGTCTCTTCCGTATTTAACCTCTGTACGATTAACGACCTTCTAAATTTAGGTCTTAAATAATGAGTGATCCTATATTCTTCCAGTTAATTGATAACAAATGATTTCTGTATAATCTCATAACCTTTTGCTACAAAATTTTTATTCTTTCTAAGTTTTGTATTTTTCTACGTTTGTAACGAATAAGCTCAAACACTATTAGAATGCTACATCATGCTGTAATATGCTTTATTATTACAAGAAGAATCAAACGATGCCGGGTTAAACCGCTAGTCTAAGATAAAGTAATTTACGATTTGGTGACAGTTACAAAATATATTTCGATTGCTACAAATTTTATAACGCGTTCCCTATTCCAAAGGAGTAAAAGTAAGAACAAATAAGTACCTAAGCCTCTGAGGAACCATTTTGAAATTTTAATTTTGTGTAGTTAACTATCTGTCCACATGCCAGACGCAATAAAGACGCACACCCACAAACATAATAGTATAATTTTCATTATCACTCACACGAAATATATTCCAAAATCGTGTACATACACTCACACTGCGACATATCCCGTTGCAGTGTCGGTGTGACCTTGGAGCGAGGGTGAAAGTTCCGACCCGCAACCCCCGCACCCCACCTCGCTCCACCTTCCGCGATCTATTTGGAAATTCGAATACAACCTTCGTTTGTTTCCGATATTGTCTATGGAATTTGAATTGACTGAACTGTGTTCTTTTTTCACCGAAGTATTTTTTGAAATTTCGTGGTTGACAGTTTTTTTTCGTCGTCATATACAGGTTAAGCTTTTTAAACACACCGCCTCGTCATCAGTTTAGTTAATCATTTTAATATTTGGTTCCAACAATAATTAATAATTCCTAGTTTTTTTTTACCCGAAACAGTGGTCGAATAATAGGTATGTCCGTGATATTCGAGGAAAAATGGGATATGTATGTATTTTTTAATGATTTAGTGTCCGTAAATTTTGCAGTACCTAATAAAAAGAGTAACAATTTATTTACAATAAGAATTACAATATACAAAATAAACATAATTATAGACTAAAAATATTTACATTACAAAATATCGTTTAAAAAATCCTCCGCGTCATTGCCGACTCGGAAGGTTCCCAGAATGCTGGCTGTGTTACCACGTTGGACGGCGATACTTATTCTTTGGGCCAGAAATTAGCCAGCCTTCTGGTCCTGAGAAGCATCGATTAGGCGTTTAGCAATGTCTCTATAAAGGCGGCGAGCACTCGGACCCCATGACCCCAGTGTCTCAACCCCAAACGGCTCAAATATGTAATCACCTGCTAGGTTAGCATATTTAAAGTTATATAGAAGATAAAAAGAGTTGCTAAATAAAATTTACATTTCATATGATTCGTACCTACTTATAATTTGTGACGTTACAAGTACATGTATTAACATATATTTTTTGTTGTATATAGCCCTCACAATTTTATACCCCAATAAAATTTATGAAAGCCTGCATAGTACTATAAAATCATTGGCATAAAAAATTATATCGATTTGAAACACATAAAATTAAGCCTCCTGTTTTACTGTCAAGAGATAAATTCTATGTATCGTGCATATATTTTTAATAACATTTTCTGGTATGACGTTAGTCTATTTAGTGATATCATGATTATTTTGATAGAGAAAATTTTTACCATTTCTTTTTGCATAATCTGCTAATGGGTAAACTTTTTAATCGACTTCCAGAAAAGGAGGAGGTTCTTAATTCGATTGTATGTTATTTTATGTTTGTTACCATCCTTGGACTCGATTTTTTTTTAAATTAAAGTAGCTATCAATAAAAAAAATTAAAACTTTTTTACTTACAATTTTAAGTTGGTCCCATTCTGACAATTATTTGGTCCAATTTCGGTAATTTGCAGTCGGTTGTAGTGTCAATTTTAGACGTGTCTTTTATTTTTTTTGATAAACTCAAAATTAAGACTGTGTCCTCTCTTTATATCTGTTCTGTACGTAGAAACCACTGTAGGTATACATTAATAAATAACTAGTTATCCCGGCAAATTTTGTATCGCCTCAAATATAAAAAAAAAAGAAAAAAAAGAAATGTGTATTTTAATACTTCATGCAAATGTAAGTATTATTAATTTTAATTGAAAAACGCGACGGACGGACAGACAGACAAATTGTCGTATTAAATATATATAGATTATCTTCTTTCATTTGAGTCTGTATTTACACGACAGCGCCAGCGGGGAATTACCCGTCTGATAGTAAATGGCAACGGCTTCCTTATTTAAACTACTATATATAAATAGGTTGGTAAAAATATAATTAAGCATTCATTAGAACTTCACCTTTAGATTTAGGAAAAACAAAAGTTCATTACGTAGAACTGTCTACGACACGTAGCAGATACTTACGTAGCCATTGGCTACGAGCTCACCGTCTGAAACCAACTTTTTTCTGCTGTATATTATTTTTCTAAGATCGGTAATTTATTTTTTAATAAAATAAATATTCTTTAAATACTAACTGGCTGATGCCCTCGGCTATGCTCGCATGAAACAGATTTCTAATTTGTAATATTTCTAGAAACTTTTTATCGGATTCTAATATAGTTTAATGTTAATTCAGAATGTCACGTCAGTACCAATATAAGTCTTCTTTCAAACCTTTAAACCATAAAGAATATAGAGGTACGAAGAAAACCGGCTAAGTGCGAGTCGGATTCGCGCATAAAGGGTTGCGAACCAAAACGGCAAATAAATCACGTTTATTGTATAGGAGGGAGCCCCCTTAAATATTTATTATATTCTGTTTTTTTAGTATTTGTTGTTATAGAGGTAACAGAAATACATCATCTATGAAATATCACTGTCACGGTTCATGAGATAACACAAAAAAAATAAACAAATAATGTTAGAAATGTCTTAAAAATAATGTACAACAAGCTACATCCTCGCTAAAAGCAATATCTTCCAAGCAATGATTGAACTTGTAGTAGATTATTGGTCGTCGACGTTTGGACCGTGGTCACGGGTTGGCTCTCGTTGAAAGCAAATGTCAGACAAGACGCCAATTATAAAATGAAACCCGTAAAAAATTAAAATACTCACAAAATTCTCACTCACTCCGGAAAGACGTCGACATACTCGAACCAAAATAAACATTCGCCTCCGTGACCTTCACGTAACCACAGAAGGCATTAATCTACGTATCCCGGAGCAGACACTCGCCAGACACGAACGCCCCCGGAGTGCCGGACGGTAATGCCATATCCATAGGGTTATATAGTTCCGGGATGGGTCAAGATTTATGACATCATTCTTGAAGGTTGGCAATATGTATAGACGACCTTTTTTAACAATAAAAAAGCTCTGAAGCGAACTTTTCATTCTAAAGCTAGCGGACTCTCGCGGTTTCGCTCGCTTGACAATTTATATTCACAAAAACCTTTTTCGAAAACCACTCTATCTATTGGTGAAAACCGCATCAAAATCCGTTGCGTAGTTTTAATGATCTAAGCATACATACATGGAAGCGAGTTTGTTTTATAAGATGTTAGGATTATACTCGTAATTATGATTATGAATATCAAATCTATATTATTATGTAGATTTTGATAGCAATATAGAACGTAACTTGTTCTGTAAAAGTTAACTACGTTACTTGGAGGTTGTGGGTTCGTACCCCAGGACAAGAACTTTATGTGCTGAGCACGATGTTTTGTTCTGTGTCATGGTGTAATTTATTTATAACTAGCGGACGCCAGCGGCTTCACCCGCTTGACAATTTATATACACAAAAACCTTTCTTGAGAACCACTCAATCTATTGGTGAAAACCGCATCAAAATCCGTTGCGTAATTTTAAAGATCTAAGCATACATACACGAAACGACTTTGTTTATAATATGTTATGATTATGATTATGAATATCAAAGCTATTCGTATCAATATTTTAAGACCAAAATAACCAAATCGGTCCAACAGTTTTCGTGTTTTAGCGAGACAAACGAATTATATACATAGAAGTTGTGTTTTTTTTTATACCGCAAGACCGCGGCCGATCCCATGTCCATTGCTGCGGGCGTCTCTGGTACACACCAGAAGGTATTTCCAGTGGCGCCCAGTGGACTTTGGCCACCTGTGATCGAAGATGGGTAGATTTACCTATTTTGAAGTACACAAGAGAATTTTCGAAATCGGTTCACGCCATGTATGGAGTCATTAGGTCTATTGTATGCCCGACAATAAATTTAAAACCTTTATAAAGACCACTTTATGTCAAAAAGCATATTATATGACAGTTGATTACCTTAACGATAAAAGTGTCTGGCTTGAGCATGGTACAGACGCTTCCTAAAACGCCGTAATTGTTCCATATTTTGTACTTGTTATTGAAAAAGAGTGACCGAGAGTTTTATTGCCAGGTTCTTTCTCTTGGTTCTACTTATTGCTTTGCGAATCTGGCAGAACATGTAAATATAGAAGCAATGATATTTTTTATTTGAAGTACTTACGGACGTTTGTAAGAGCCATTTAGTGACCGATACAAATAAATAAATCATTTCATTTCATTTCTATGGTTCACTCAGTTCAAGTCAAGTAAACTAACATAAAATACATTCAGTCGAATCGCTCCTCCTTTCATTGAAATCGGTTGAAAATCGAAGTTAAAACAATACGTTGTTGTCAACCCTAACTTGAGATATGTCGACGATACAATTTAGAAGGCAACAAGTGTGTCAATAATAATGATCATTTATTTTAGGGTACCGTTTACGATACTGTGACGTCATCTATCGATACCTCTCGATGGTAGGAATCGGTTACAATGATTTCATAAATATCGATTGGACATCGATATTGAAAGATCGTTTACAGTGGTTGCAAACATTTTGAGTAATCGTTTCTTGTTTTTGTTTAAATATTATTTTATATACTTATTACATTTATTTACAACGAGCTGTCCCGGCGAACTTCGTATCGCATAAATTTTTCTAATGTTCCGCTAAACTTTATTTTCTTCCATAAGAACCTTCTCCTGAAAGTAACGATCACAACAAAAAAGAATTAGCGAAATCGGTTCAGCTGCTCTGGGGACTTGCGCTTAGACACATTCAGCGATTCATTTTTATATTATAGATAAGAATTACAATATACTAAATAATCTACTGAAAACATTTGAAAACAACTGAAAATATTTACAATGAACTAAAAATATCGTTTAAATAAAATAAAATATAAAATAAAATAATAAAATAACGTTTATTATCTTTGAAATTTTTAGAAAATTATTTAGATTCGTCAAAAGTTGGTGTGACTCTACCGAGGGTTCCAAAATGTAACGAGACTGAGAAGAGCCTTCAAGAAACTCAGTTCGGCTTTTTTCAAAATATTTCATCTTAAATCTAATACAGAGTTATTTAGAAAGGAGCAATTCGTGTTACAACCAGGCAGCCTTGTCATCAAAGAAATCATTAATACTATAATAAGCTTTACGGCACAATTTACTTTTTATTAGTTTTTTAAATTTATTGACAGATAAATTTGCTATTTCGGTTGGCAATGTATTGTACATTCGAATAAAGTTCCCCGCAGTTAAGAGTTACTCACTTTATGAAGCCTAAATTTAGGAACAGCCAGTTTATCATTATTTCTTAAGTTTAGATTAAAGTCCTTGGATTCAATTGTGGAGGTTTGCAATTCGACTGTATTTTTTTTTTATGTTTGTTAGCTTAAACTTTGAACTGGATGAACCGATTTTGATTTTTTTCCAAGTCCCATTTCGATAATTATTTGGTCCCATTTCGGTAATTTGAAGTCGGTTGTTGTGCCAATTTTTAACGTGTATTTTTACATTTATATTAAACTAGCTGTCCCGGTGGATTCTCAGACACAGAAAAACTTCTATAAGAATAGGTCAAGTCGTTTCGGAGGAGTTTAGCAATAAATATTGTGACACGATAATTTTACATCGTATATACGTATCAAATGACTCATGACGATGATTTTAAAATTTTACAATACATTATGTCTTAACCATGTTTTAATTAAAAAAAAAATTGTGTATGTAATAGGGGAAATCCTTTTACCATTTAACCAATTACCTCACTAAGTTTTACACACTACTAACAGATATACATATAGATAGCTATATTGTATATATTATTCGAGGGTTGGGGTGTTTGTCCGTCTGCACAATTGTCTGGAATCCGGGATCAAGGGACGGCGATCTGAAAGCACAGAGGTCAGGTTCAAGATTGCCTATCCCTGATATATACAGTGTTAGGTATACCCACGTTAGTTATTGTGAAAAATCCTACATCGCGATAATGAAATTTGCACACGTTTACTTATAAACAAATATGTTCTAACCACAAATTTTGCTGTTCTCTCTGAGACAGTCTTGATAATGCCTCGTATAGAGGCGAAACAATTGTCGAGGTTTTGTTGTCTTTTTTAATTCTGCGGAAAACAATGCTATTACAAATTTAAAAAAGTTTAAAACATTATTTTTTTTATATTTTACTTACCATTGCTATATACAGTGTATACATATTATATAAATGTATCTTTGTAATGCTTAATGCAGTTTATTGTACGTTAAATATAATGTATAGATGCTTGTTACTCAATAACGTATAGACTGTTGAACACATTTTGATGAAAATGATCACATTATTAGACCATAATTTTATGAAATGATACTTAAATAGGATATTTTTACTCCGGTTATGTGTTCCCGTAGAAATTGGGAACAAAACTACACTAGATAACCTTAAGATCCTCATCCTAACCGCACTGTGTATTATTTATTTATTTTATACTAGTGGCCGCCTATGACTTCGATCGTGTTCCCGTTTATTTCTAATAACAGTTCCGCTCTTATTAAGTACTAGCTGTCCCGGCGAACTTCGTACTGCATAATTTATTCTGATGTTCCGCTAAACTTTTTTTTCTTCCATAAGAACCTTCTCCTGATAGTAACGATCACAACAAAAAAAGAATTAGCGAAATCGGTTCAGCTGCTCTCGAGATTTGCGCTTAGCAACACATTCAGCGATTCTTTTATATTATAGATATATCATGATGAAATATAGCATAGCTTTTCCTTGAGAAATAAAACCACACAATAAGACTGGCAGTTCTTTATCTTTTCAAGTCTATCATGATATTTAAAAAAAATCCCGAGTTCTTAATTCAAATTTGAAGATAGTGCGTATATCATAGGGTGAGTATACACATTGTCGGCAAAGCATTCGTGTTCTCGCTCCGCCGACGTTAACACCCCACTCGTTGTCAATCTACAACACAGGAAATCACTTGCTAGAATTTTATTCGCGCGACAAAATAGAAAATTTGAGTGTACGCCTTCCATTTTTTATGTGACATGTAATTTTCTCATGTTGGTATAATGTATTTTACGAAAGCGCGTATAGGATTTGTACGTCGAAGATGATCACGATTTATACTCATACCAAACTGAATTGTTTCTTTTGTAGGTTCGTTCTGAAATTGTTAGTTTAAATAAAATCTTTTAGTATTGACATAGATACAAGACCATTATACTAGTTACGTAAAATTCTAGATATATTTACAGACATTAACCAATCTTCAATCAGACGATTTTTACATGACCTTTTGTAAGTGTTGTAAATATTAGTCCGAGACGCCCAGGACTTTAATCGGCTGTGCCATAGCGGCTGACACATAAGATATTGTTGCCTTTCATCAACATTTCATCGCAAGGCAGCGGGTTTCAAATTATTTCAAAATTACAATAGACCTGCTACTTTTTATTAAATTCACTCGGCCATTTTGGACATAGCCCATTATAAATGTGCCCGGTGACGGCAATAGGCTTGCCCCCTATTACGTGGGACTAAAAATACTGGCAAATTGTGGGTGTGTAATACACCTCTGCCTACCTCTTCGGGATATAGGCGTGAAAAGTGTGTGTGTGTTTGTGTGTAAATTTATAGTAAGTACGTATTTATAATTCGTATCTCATTTCGTCCAGGCAGGATTGATATTACGTACCTAACTCAGTAGTCCGGGTAAGAAATACAAATGTTTCCGTGCGTCACAATTACAAACTAAATCACGCTGTGCAAAGCGTTAAAAAATTTACATGAAACTATAACTCAGAACGACTAAACCACAAAACTTTGGTTCACATTATTTTCCGTGCCAACCCTACATTGTCAACTGTGAATGGGCTTCCATTTTTCATTCCCCACGAAGTGCTTTTAACTATTTACACTTTTTCACGTTTTAATAGAGAAGTGCAGAAAAGCGAGCGGTTTTGTTACTGTTTGTGCAAATATTCGGCGTTTTTCAATGTCGACGATGCTTTTAATCAAAGAAGGGTGTTGCCATGTGCATTTGGGATATCAAACTGTACATCATAAAGGTTTACTGTTATAGCACTTTCATTCATTCTTTATTGCGCTCGCACTCAACTTGTGCAGCATTTGAATGTGGTGAACATATAAATGTGGTGAATTTCATGATATAAATGTACCCTTAATAATTTATGACAGTTACATACCATTTGGGTTTAAGTTTAGTTTGAAAAATATGAATAAAACAAATCAAAGTGAGTGGCTGTTAATGTGTAAAGTTACCCTTGTATGCTGTTTTGTTTATTCATTACATAATCACCGACTGGGCTTAAAGTCGTAGGCACCAAAACATAATACATAATGTTACATATTTCTATGTCTTTACTTCACAGACAGACAGACATTACGCTTCTCTATCCCAGACGAAGGCTGAGGTGCACACCCACAATTTGGCAGTAATTTTGTCGGTCCCACTTAATAATTGTGTAGGTACAATAAGGAGTATTTGTTTGCTGTCCATATAACCTCGTCATTTCCCCGAAGATGTAGGTAGACCTATAGTATAGGTACTTACGTGACTTTTCATCAGTAACATTGTTGGTCCCATGTAATAGGAGCCTGTTACCCGCTGAACGGGCACTTTCAAGTTAGCCTAAGCCTAGTCCGTTGATCGGCAGGTGGACCACATGCAGCTTACCGCCTGGTCTAACCTGGTTGAGCGTAAAGGAGATACAAATATATACATAAACTTTAATATTTATTTAACTTTATTAAAAAGACCAACTTAGTATATTCATAATAATGAAACAATGTTGACAGAATTAATTAAATTATTTTAACAAAAGTTTCAAATAATGTTGAATAGTAACTTTAGTCTGAATTACCGCCATTGTCCCTTTAACAAAGGAATTTAATCCTAAGGAACTGATTGAGTTGGAACTCCATTTTGTAAAAAATGCGTATGTAAATTGTAAAGATTAATTTAAGATAAATTTAAGTAAAATATTAACTAAACCATAGTTAGATATATTATGTATTTATTATTTTACTAGCAGACGCCTTCGGCTTCGCCCGGTTGAAAAATCATATACACAAAAACCTTCCTCGAAAACTACGCTATCCATTGGTGAAAACCACATCAAAATCTGATGCGCAGTTTTCAAGATCTAAGCATACATACGAGTATGAAACCGAAGCGGCCTTGTATTATACTATGTTATAATGATACGAATATACACTGAATATAATAATATTATAGTATTTTTAGACCCGATATATAAATAAAATAAATTAATATTAAATTTAAATTCTTCTTATAACTTAAAACCATCTGTGGTGCCATTTTTAACTGGCTTTAAAATAGGCAAGCGGCAAACCCCCGAAAATATGCGTAAAAATGAAAATGAAAAAAAAAAGTGTGTGTGTCAGCTCCGACGCACTACTGGAGTTTACTCCTTAAGTACGAGTATCTAACCATAACAAATTAGAAAGTTGCGCACTAAAGGTGCGCACCAAAAACGTGACACGATTTTCGTTACTTGTTAGTAGGTTTTACCCCTCGGATTTTTCTCATACCGGGCGCCTTATATATGAAAATCGATTCTTAAGGAGTAAACTCCAAAAATCACTAAAAATGTGATATACAAGTTTGTACTTTTTGTAAACCTTGGACCAAAAGGAGTCAATTGGTAAGAAAACAAAATCTGTGCAAGATGTGTGTAAGATATTGCTTTTAGCTATAAGGTCGGCCTTTGTACATCCTTTTTTTGTTGTATCGTGTGATTTTTAATTAGTGTACAATATAGTTTATTCTAATCTAATCTAAACCTCCTTTTAGGCAAGCGTGTGCGGGTGGGCTATTAATTGTTATAAACATATCAATTTGTAAACTGATAAAAAGTTGGTTTTTATATTGGAAAACTGATTTCTAAGGGTAAAACAAAAAGGGGTGGCAGTTGTGGCCGCATACATCTCGCCGAACAACATTAACGACGCTCAGTATGAGCTATGGCTCACTGAGCTCGACGTCGTCTTCACTGCGTGTCGTCCTCGCCCTGTCCTTCTCCTGGGAGACTTTAACGCCTGGTCTACGGCGTGGGGCTCTCGGGTAACCAATGGCAGGGGGAGATTACTTGAGGACTGGGCCACTACACGTGGACTAGAGCTCCTCAACCGGGGGAATGTTGCCACCTTTTCGCGGTCGGGGGTCAGCTCGGTCGTGGACTTAACGTTCGCGACCCCTGCCCTCGCCCGCCGTATTATGGGCTGGTGCGTGGAGGAGGGTGTGGAGACGCACTCGGACCACCGATACATCCGGTTCGAGGTCGTCCCCCCACCTAACCTTCCACAGCCGGTACCGAATCCCCCGGAACCGCGTTGGGCGCTCAAGAGTTTAGACCGGGAGGCTCTCCTGGAGGCATCCATCGTGCAGGCCTGGATTCCAGCGCCGGACAGGCCTGTTGACGTGGATGCCGAGGCAGAGTGGTTCAGGAGAGCCATGTCGCAAATCTGCGATGCGGCGATGCCTAGGGTTACACCCGGGCCGGCCAGGAAGCAGGTGTACTGGTGGTCGTCGGAGATTGCACAGCTGCGTGCAGCATGCGTCTCCGCCCGCCGCCAGTACACCAGGTTTCGCCGGAGGCATCGTCGACCAGACGACGCGGCAGCCCGGGAGGCGGAGCTATATGCGTCCTACAGAGAGGCTAAGGGCACCCTCCAGAAAGCGATCACGCGGGCTAAGACGACAGCACGCGAGGAGCTCCTGGAGACCCTGGAGCGGAACCCATGGGGGCGCCCGTACCTGCAGGTCAGAGGTAAACTCCGACCGAGGGCGCTCCCACTGACCCAGAGTCTCCAGCCGGATCGGCTGGAGGGGGTCTTGGACTCTCTGTTTCCGACGAGCGCGGAGGAGCACATCCCTCCGAGCATGGCTCCGTCTCAGACGCCCAATGCGTATAGCAGCGAAAACGACGTACCCGAAGTCAGAGAGGGTGAGTTAGGAGCGGTGGTGCTTCGGCTCAGTCGCCGGAAAACTACCGCCCCTGGACCCGACGGCATTCCGGGCCGTGTATGGGTCCTGGCCCTCGAGGAACTCGGGCCTCGACTGAGGGGGCTCTTCAGCGCATGCCTCGAAAGGGGCCAGTTTCCCAAGGTGTGGAGGACGGGGAAACTGGTCCTGATCCGGAAAGCGGGGCGGCCGGTGGACTCATCGTCCGGTTACCGGCCGATCGTGCTGCTCGACGAGGTGTGTAAGCTCTTTGAGCGAATTATCGCGGAACGCCTCGTCGAGCATCTCACGCGTGTGGGCCCAGACCTGGCGGATAACCAGTATGGTTTCCGTCGGGGACGGTCCACCGTGAGCGCGATCATGCGCGTGAAGACCCTGGCGGAGGAAGCAGTCTCGCGGGGCGAGGTGGTGTTGGCGGTGTCTCTTGACATCGCCAACGCCTTTAACACCCTACCCTGGAGTTGCGTTAGGGAGGCACTGGTATATCACAAAGTGCCTCTCTACCTCCGTCGTATTGTCGGGGCATATTTATCCGAGAGGGCTATAACTTACCCTAGCTGGCTCGGGCCAGCTCGGCGAGATGTCTCGTGCGGTGTTCCACAGGGGTCGGTCCTAGGACCTCTCCTGTGGAACATCGGATACGACTGGGTGTTGCGGGGTGCGTTGCCTGAGGGCGTCAGCGTAACTTGTTACGCCGACGATACCCTCGTCACGGCGCGGGGAGCAACGCACCAGGAGGCAACACTCAAGGTTACGACTGGGGTTGCTGTAGTCGTGGGTCGGATACGGCGGCTGGGACTGGACGTGGCACTGAATAAGTCCGAGGCTCTGTGTTTTCACGGACCTCGGCGCGGGCCACCTCCAGGATCCAGCATAAATGTAGGGAGCGTTAGCATCGGCATCGAGCCCTCCATGAAGTATCTGGGGCTCGTACTCGATGGCCGGTGGAACTTCGGACCACATTTCCGAAGTTTGGTCCCCAAAGTGACGGGGGCAGCAGCCGCGCTTTCGCGACTGATGCCTAACTTAAAGGGACCCAACGCTTCTTGCAGGAGACTGTACCTGGGGATCGTGCGGAGTATGGCCGTATACGGGGCTCCCGTATGGGCGGCGAGACTGACGGCCAACAACGCTGCTATATTGCACAGATCGTTGAGGACCTTGGCCGTCAGGACAATAAGAGGGTACCGCACGATCTCTCTAGAGGCTGCATGTCTCCTAGCCGCGACCCCTCCATGGGACCTGGAAGCGAGAGCCCTTGCGTCATTGTTTCAATGGCACAAGGAGGCGCTGGAGCGGGACCACAGGCCTGCGTCTCGAGAAATCGAGGCCCAGCGGTCCCATCTCCGCCAGGATCTCATGGAGACATGGAATGTGCGACTTGAGCAACCTAAGTGGGGAACCACCACCATCGCGGCGGTGAGACCGATCATGGAGGACTGGCTGCAGAGGCAGCACGGTGGCCTCACGTACCGTGCGACACAGATCATCACCGGGCACGGAAACTTTGGTGGGTATCTGTTTCGCATGCATCGTGAGGTCACACCCGCGTGTCAACACTGCGAGGCTTCCGGCGAAGACACGGCATTCCACACGTTGGTGGAATGCTCAGCGTGGGCAAGTCAGCGCCGGGACCTCGTTGTGAGCCTGGGCGTGGATACTCTCTCACTGGAGACCATGCTACGAGCCATGGTCTCTAGCGAGAGCCAGTGGAACGCGGCCGTTTCCTTCTGCGAGCAGGTTATGCTCGTGAAGGAGACGGCCGGAAGGGCGAGGGAGCATATCCTCCCCGCTGAGTTCCGAAGTCTGCGACGAGGGCGCCGCATACGTGACTACGCCCAGGACCATCGACCTCCATGATCGGGGTCTGAGGACGATGGATTAGCAAACCACCGTCCCTACAGAAGCAGGCTAGAAGGGCTGCGTGATGTGGGGCTTCACCCCATGCACGCCTTCACTCACCGACGCGGGATAAAACCCGACCCTAGAGATGCGGGGTAACACCCGACCACCACGCAGTGGCCACTCAAGTGACCAAGGTCCGCCGGGTGCCACTGGGAATTCTTTCAGTATCTACCGGAGGCACTCGGCAATGGACGTAGGTGCGGCCGCAGCCACAAGCCGAGGATTAAAAAAAAAAAAAAAAAAAAAAAAAAGGGTAAAACGGGCAAAATAAGACACTTTTACTCTTTTAGGTTTATCGAAAAAAAACGCGTTTTAAAGAAGTTACAACCATTTTAAAGCGCAATACTGGTCAAATTATTTTTTTTTCAAAAAAATCCTGCGGCAGAATACTTCTCAGATCTTAAGCTTCAACTGACTACGTTTCAAAATGAGAAAATATACATTTATCACATCGTAAAATCTATTTATACACATAGCGTTTTTTTAGCGTTCCACAATCCGGAGGCAGTGAGAAATCAGACAGCCAAAGCAAAAAGTTCTTAGATAATTTTTCAATGATTCCCAATTCAAAAAATAAAAACAAAAAAAAAAAAAATTTTTTTTTTTTTGGAGTTTGGAGTTCCTTATTGATTGCCCGTTGGAATCCTGTCAAATTGCACGCGCTTTATACGAGTTGACGCGACTCTACATGCGTATAATAGTGTATCTTAACTCGGAAAAACGCTACGCTATTTTACGATGTGAAAAATGTATATTTTCTCATTTTGAAAAATAGTCAGTTGAAGCTTAAGATCGGAGAAGTATTCTGCCGCAGGATTTTTTGAATTTGATCAAAACTCGCCGAGATAAAAAAAAAATAGTTTGACCATTTTTGCGCTTTAAAATGGTTGTAACTTTTTTATAACGCATTTTTTCGAAAAAACCACAAGAGTAAAAGTGTCTTATTTTGACCGTTTTACCCTTAGAAATCATTTTCCAATATAAAAACCAACTTTTTATCAGTTTACAAATTGATATGTTTATAACAATTAATAGCCCACCGGCACAGATTTTGTTTTCGTACCAATTGACTCCTCTTGGTCCAAAGTTTACAAAAAGTACAAACTTGTATGCGCAATCACATTTTCAGTGATTGGTCAGTCATTTTAGTTTTTCAGGGGGTTTTGACGCTTGCCTAAAAGGAGGTTTAGATTAGATTAGAATAAACTGTATTGTACACTAATTAAAAATCACACGATACAACAAAAAAAGGATGTACAAAGGCCGACCTTATAGCGAAAAGCAATATCTTACAGGCAACCATGATGGACAGGTATATAAAGACACAAGCGCTAAAGTGGGTAAAACATTGGTGCGAAATATAAATAACTAAACTATAACTTTAAAAAAAATAAGCGTAGATTATACAATAAACAGATTTGGGCAGTACTTTTTTATCCTAAAAGGAACGGCAAAGAAAACCGAGCAATACAGCCTAAGATTTTATTTCATAAAACCTTCATTCACACGTTCTATTTTTAAACGAGCCTCGTAAAACGGAGAGGTCGTACAAGGAAAACCATTGGGGACCTTACACCCGGGCATAAAACACGAGTACCCGGGTAGGGTAAAGTACAAGCTCGAGGTCAGTCGGACCTTGAACTTGTATCCTTGGATAAGGTTTGTTTACAAACATATACGGCTAAATATTTACGATATGGAGATACTTCGTGGTATAAAATCTATTTTAATAATCCTCTTTGATTTTTTGATACAGAGCAGATGAATTATTAAAAAAAATGCACATACGAATGACTAAGTATGAACTTTTTTGGAACGAAGTTCTCTAACGCGGCTTACGGGTAGTGCGATTTAGTATAAATCGTTACGTTTATAAATCATTCCCAACCGTGGTCAATACGGTGGTCCCCAGAATCCAAAATATGGTCCAAAGTATGTTTTTTTTTTAAATTTAGCGTCGGCGTCGTTAGTAAAACGAAAAGTAACCCAAAGCCAGCTTGGCTTGCGTTGCAGTTGCGTAAAGAACTTCGTTCCTGACTTGGGTCCCCCGACCGCATAATTTTTTTTTCGTTAAAAGAGGTATCAGATCGAAAATAGAACACTTGGCATTTATAGCAAGAATTGTCATGCCTTATTTATTTACGAGAATTTGTGTCTGGCTGATTGATTTGGAAAGTAGATACCGCTTTCCGATTCCGGTGATTTCAATTCCCACGGGAACACAATCCCGGGATAAAAAAATGCGTTAATTACTCCCTATAGCATCAGCCATCAGTTAGTAAAAGTCCCGCTAAAATCAGTTGATCCATTTCAGTAGGTATCTATAGTAATCACAATTTTATTGAGCGGAGCGAAGCGAAGCTCTATCTTAGACGACAAGTGTAAATCGTTTGTGTGCCAACTCCTCCGAAACGGCTCGACCGATTTTGACCAAATTTGGCATGCTGGTGGACATCATACCCGGGAGTGCATATCTCTGAAATCATGAAAATAGAGCATAAAAAAAAATTAAGAAAAATTGCTCCGTTCAACACTTGCATTTAGTAGTATGCATTGCATATGTACCTAGTTTTTAATTTAAAGTTAATCTTCAAATTAACATAATGTCGATAATTTTATTGTTCCACGTTTGAATGATTGTAAATGAGTCACTGAAGTCAGCCATGGGACAATGCATCATACTGACTCACCCGCCAATCAATGCGAACTTTACGCTAATTCCAAATTTAAATTATTCGAATGTTTGCGTTCTTTGTTTTGAAATGAAACGTTTGAATTCAAAAAAGGAATTGACCTGATTTTATAAAACAAATTATAATATCGTATGTCGTAAATATTTTTATTTTATTTGTACTGAATACGTAGTCACAGAATAGGGAATAAATAGTACTTACATACAGAACTTGCACTCCGACGTTAATTGAAGCACATTCTTTTGTTTACAGAGAACATCATTCGAACGTTGGACACGAAAGTACCAGCATAATTTGACCAATAATTACGACGTTAATGCATCAATATCAACTCTATGATCAATGCCGTATCACAAACAAGAGACAACCCTTACTGACTTACAACTTCAAGTTGTCGTTGACGTCACGTATTTTTTGCGATTGTTAGGCGCGTGACATAGCCCTGACGTAGTGAAGTATTACAATAGTATAGTTACTGAAGTCAGAAATCAGAGAATCACTCGCAATCTCAGCCGGAGAGCTGATGACACATTTTGAGAAGGTTAAGAAACACGTAGGTACATTCATCACGCCAGTTCCCCGAAGGTGTAGGCTTAGTATTCGTCCACCTTTTCAAATTAGGTACTTTGTTGATCCCAGATAATATAGAGTCTAAAACAAAACTTGCAAAACTTGCAAATGAATGCATAATGCCTTTAAAAAAATTAAAAAAATTGTTTATGGTAATCTTTTTTCGTGACACTCGGGAGTCTGCATTTGATGTGCGTCATGAGAACGGCATCATGACATATATCCGCTACTTGCGCGGCGGATGGCGGTTCAATTTGTTAAATTATGCTATGCACCAGATTCAAAGGCCAGTTTAGGCAATTTATTTTATTTAATACTTTCTCTATACTAGGTGTACTTCATTCTACTTCGCCTGTGGTATAATGGTTTATAGTTTCATATGCTATTAGTTTAAGGCCACTCAGTAATCAGTCTCAGGAAAACAAACAATCAAAAATGCAAACTTTCACCGACATAATTTTAATGTGTTCTAAAAAAATAAAATAAATACAACTCCTGCATTGAACGCATTAAAAAAAAAACAAAAGCATTTCATTGGTACACACCTACTAACCTACCTATTTAAATTTTGAACGCGGTAAAAAATAGTGTCGCTACTCGCCGCAAAAGCGCTACGGTCTACGCAGTTAGACAACTATAATGCGTCTCGCGTCATCGCGGCGTGATTGCACTGAATTGAGCTTCCGTCGTCGACAGGATAAAAAAAATCCAGCCGTGTCCTCGGCGGCATTAAACAATGGCCAATCGTGTTCTCAGTAAATGTTAGGACGGGAATATACTTACCGACTACGTAGTTATTAAGAATTGCAGAATACATAATTTTAAAAAGTACTTTAGTAAATAAATGTACCTACTAACTTTACTACTATAACACTTACTATTTACCTACTTTTATTATTAATTACCTCAGTGAGTCATTTTAACTGTCCACCATCTCTGGGATTGGATCATGGGATTACAAACTGCATAGATCTGAATTTGATGAACGTAATACGATCTAGTCAAACGCAATAGTTTATGTAGATGTATGTGTTGATGTATGTTTCTAATTTTAACTGTGGCGTGGTCAGTAATGCATCGGGTTTCGACTCCGAAGCCTCTGGTTCGATTCCCGGTTCGCATCAAATAATATTTGTGTGATCCACAAATGTTTTTTTTGGAGTTTGGGTGTTTTCTATTTATATTATGTATGTATTTAGAAATATATAAGTATGTTTATCAGTCGTCTAGATCCCATAGCACAAGCTTATAGCTTAGTTGGGCTAGATGACGTGTGAGTATGTCCAAAATATTTATTTATTTATTTCGTAAAAATTACTGAATTAATTGAAAGCTAGGCTTAGGACGATTTTATCTTTATGCCAGTAAATTATATGTTTAATGGCATATTGCCTTGCAATTACTAATATAACCTTGGTAATGTGTTATTGTAAGAATTGAGACCGAGAAAATTGGTTGTAGGATTATAAAGGTTTAAAAAATTTAAAAGAAAAATCTCAATATGTAACGGGCACTAACGCTCGAATGATAATATAAACAAGTTGTTGATTGTGACAAACGGACAGCGCTCGCTGTAATTCGTCCGACAATTCAATCAGTCTTCAATCAAAATTGACTCGCTCTGTGTACGTCGTCGGATAAGCGGCTTTAGAATAGCGCAACAAACTATACATAGTTTTGTATACAAAAAACATGTGTTGATATTATTAATGTATACACTAGCGGAATAGCCTTTTCTACTACGCTAGCGATTACTACGGACTAATACCACAGAATAGGGAATACTACTTACATACAGAACTTGCACTCCGACGTTAATTGAAGCACAACTCGTTGTCAGGAAAGTACCAGCATAATTTGACCAATAATTATGACGTTAATGCCTCAATATCAACTCTATGGTCAATGCCATGTCACAAACAAGAGACAACCCTTACTGACTTACAACTTCAAGTTGTCGCTGACGTCACGTATTGTTTGAGATTGTTAGTCGAGTGGCATAGGCCTGTTAATACTACTAAAGCAGATACCCGAAAAGATAGATAAAAGTACATTAAACACACAATTTGTCAGGAGTTTTGTAGAACGTAGTGGGTGGCAAGCCTATTGCCGTAACCTCAATACCAAATTAAATATTTTTCTTTCTTTAAATGAATAGTACATACTATTGTTTTGTAACGAACGGCATTCTAAGCTCAACAGAAATAAAACCAAATCTACCAGAAGGCGACAGTTGTCAATATTACTTTTCAACCGAATTCCAAAAAAAGGAGGTGATCAATTATTTTTTAACTGAAAGCTACTACTTCCGAAGTTCCACATTTCAATTTGGTCCCATTCTGACAATTATTTGGTCCCATTTCGATCACTTGAAATCGGTTGTTGTGTAAATTTTTGACGTGTATTTTTATTGTACATTAAAAATGTTGATCCCTCAAAACTCCGAACTACATTTGCCACTTTGCCAAATTGGTGTCCAGGACACAAATTTTCACAGTAATTAAATTTAAAAATGCAAACACTATACCAAGAAAAATCCCAAATTAAAACGAAACATTCACCACACCGTAGTTCCGCAAATTATTTAGCACGCCATCTGTCGTCGGATAGCGGCACTACGCGAACCATTTAACTTTACTAACAGTCTGCAAAAAACTGAATTCAAACAAAACATATACCAATTAACCTGGTTGTTTTTACTGTACAGATTAAGGTTCGAGATTATCTTGTGCCTTTATTATCATCGGCAATGCGTTGCACCTGCCTTTTTTAACCGATTTTAAATAACTGCCATTTCAATCCATCAAGTTGGTACGATTTCTTTTGTTACTTCGTATATGTACATCCTTCATTGTGTATTATAATTTCATTTAAATAATATGTTTTGAAAAATATAGGTATTTATTAAATTAAACGAAGCATTATTTTAATTTAACTTTAAAAAGACTTAAACTTGATTAACAATCTAAAATGTATGGTAGCAATGCTGACAACCTTCAGGCAGTTTTGTTCATTTGCTGAGATATTTAAAACACAATATATTCTAAATATTTAAAAAAAACAGAGGCGTATTTGCTAAGTACTCGATCATTATAATATTTAAATTGCAATTCAATTTATTCTTTTTATACGTGAATTGAAAATATCGTTGTGTTTTAGCGAAATAATTGTTCTATCGTCAACATTTAATTTATTCTCATTGAGAAACGTCGACATACAGACAGCTGTTGGGAATTATGAATTCATTATGTCAACATTGTATATACGTACATATCCGCACGTAAGGCATCCGCACTCATGTGACACCCAAAATCCTTTCCGTCGAGAATCTCTCCAATGTTATTCGTCAATGGGGCAATCAAGCTTTGCGTGTAGAACATGACCTGCCTCAATATGAGGGCAATGCCACCCACGATATAACTCGTAGCATCAAGCTGCTGTGATCTGCCAAGTGCCAGTTGTATCGTTTATTTACGATGCGGGATTACCTCGTTTGTGCGTAGGCGGAGCGAGCGTACGTAAACGAGTCGGATTTCTACTATCAACACGTAACACGTCATCTATACTACTATTATAAAGAAGAAAGATTTGTATTTGTGTGTATGTTTGTAATGAATAAACTCCAAAACTACTGTGCCGATTTCAAAAAATCTTTCACCATTGGAAAGCTACATTCACCCTGAGTAACATAGGCTACTTTTTATCCCGGTAATGTGTTCCCACGGGAACCGGGAACGATTAAACTAAATCACGCGGGCGGAGCTGCGGTGATCAGCTAGTTTTTTTTATAAATTGTTAACACTTTGAACAGAGGAGTCTTTCACTTTTATATTTAAAGTTCTCAGAAACAACAATACGGAGAGATAAAGTTTAAAATAGATAAGTGACAATGTTTAATCAATACAACTAATAATTTATTTACCTTAACGGGTAGCAATTTGTATTCTAATGTACACATCATTTTAGTAATAAGTACTTTGTTCACCTAGTTTTTGTTTAGGTACAGAACAAGCCGCATTCAGCGAACTTTTAAACCACCTAACATACACCAATATTTGCTAGACATTTTGTCTCACAGCCTGTCAGAAATAGGTCTTTAAGACTAAAAGAAAACGGATTTCAAATTATTGAAATAGAACTAAATTGAAATAGGACTAAACAGTAATCACCAGATTTTAATTAAAACAATAGTTTTCCAAATCGGTTAAACCAGTTGAAAATTATAAGGCAACACGCATTCAAAAAAATACAGTTGAATTGAAAACGTCCTCCTTTTTTGAAGGTGGTTAAAAGTTGAATGTAAATATCTTTTTATTGACTACTAGCTGATCGCCGCAGCTCCGCCCGCGTGATTTAGTTTTCTCGTTCCCGGTTCCCGTGGGAACACATTACCAGGATAAAAAGTAGCCTATATTACTCAAAGTGAATGTAGCTTTCCAATGGTGAAATAACTTTTGAAATCGGCCCAGTAGTTTTTGAGTTTATTCGTTACAAACATATCATAGTAGTATTGACTTATGGGCTACATACTGTAACTAATCATTATTATCTCTCTTATTACTAACTACTTACATATAGACTATAGTTTTTATAAAGTTACTGTATACACACTAATTAATCTTTTAAATAAATAGGAACGCCATTTTATATGTAATTATGTATACTCATGAATAGTACCAGATGTTTTGGCTGATAGCAAAGGTGATAGTTAATTCAAATTTGAGGTTATAATTAATTTTATGTTAGATGTGCGATGATGGCACTTGATAATTATATTAAAAAAAGCGATGTCATTATCTATGGTCACTATACTTCCATTTTTAAATGCGTCACAGTGTATAACTTTTACAACTTCCTTCGTTTGAATGTTAAATCCGTGTATTTTGGTAGTTTTGCTAATTCTTTGTTCTTGTAGACGTAGAAAAGATAAAAAGTATATTTAATTAAAATTTTATTAATAACAGAACACGATTTACTTTCGATTGGTTTAATTTATTATTTAACTGTATATTTTTATAAATTAAGTGTCATCTTTATATCATAAGTACCTATACTTACACAGTTTTTGGCCATTCTCTTTTGCGTCATAAATGTATTTGATTCAATCTCGTAAGAACAAAGCAAGACAATACAATTCAAACTAACTTAATATGTACATTACCTAATTATACATACTAAAGTTACATCTAAATTCTAACATGCGTCTAAGAAAGCCTCCGTTTAAGAGTTGGATATTGAAATTAAATATTACCCTGAGTTCATACAAGGTTTCATGTTTTCACTAGTACAAGATATTTACGTTAGATTTGTAAATCGACACGAAGTATTCCCAAAACAGAACTTATTCTAAAAAATAGCTAAAATAACTTGTAAGAAACCATAGTTCATATTTTTTCTGTTACGATTTAAGGGCAGCTGGCTTCTCATGAAACTAATTCTAATGTTTATTCATCTAATCTTTCCTAACGAAATATAAGCGAAGACCAGTTTTCACAAGGATAATTACAATCCCGCGATTTAAATAAGAATAGAATATACAGTTAGAAAGAGAGGGGTATAAAAGAGTGAGACGGCAACAGAACAAATGTCGTGCGCGTTCTAAACACAAAAACAGGAGTAACGAACTAAAACGCCAGGTGGGACGCGATGCCATGTGCTCGGTAACAGAAAGTGTATTTATTTATTCGTGCCCACAGCGTCAGTCCAACTTAACTTATTTAATTAGTGTAGCTAGGAAACAAACAAAAAATAAGTAGAAATGTTTTTGCCGTTGGCAATGGCAGACGTCAATAAAATATTAAGTACATACTATTCATAATTTTTATTTGTATTCGCTTTCAAGGAAATAAAATTAATAGGTACTTAAATAAGTGTTAGTTAAAAACTCGCATACCTTATTATAAATAATACTGACTGTTGTGGCAAAATCAAAACAAAAACCTAAAAATTATAACAGACAGACACTGAATATTATTAAAAAATAACATAAATAGTATCTATTACTACAATACGCAACATAGGTACTTGAAAAAAAAAAGAATTCTCAAAACAGATTTCAGTATCAAACATAAATTGGTTTGTGCGCCATCTAGCGTCGAGTAGCTAAACTACAACAAACCGAACCGTTCCATAGTGCGCTACTGTAATGTGTAGTTTCACAATTTTGCACAGATGGCGCTGCTCAGAACGAGTGTCATCGGTCACTTTCGAGGCATCTCTCAAAAAAAAAAGTGAATAAAATACCAAAATATATTTTTATTATCAACTTAATTTCAAACGTTTTCATACTAAAACACTAATCTGTCGCCATCTAACCTTGATTCAATTGCATGTTTGTTCTATTAATTTCTCCCTAATTTTGTGTTTTGTTTTTTAACGTTTCCTTTGTTTTTACTTACTTTATTTTTGCTTTATGTTAAGTCCGTGGTGTGTCTGTGTTGTTTTAGCTTGTTTTGGGACCGGACGGGACGTTGCAGACGGTGAAGAGCGAGTCTCGTCGAGGACGCGGCAGGGGGCGCTCGGTGACCACACCAGTGAGTACTCACCTTTACTTTTCTTATCTGTTCTTTTTGTTTTGTTTTTTCATTTCTTTCATGTTATGTGTACCCATTTATCTTTGTGGTGACTAATTATTAACATAATGATTAACCAAATAATTTTACTTAAAACAAATAGATACTTTACCTTAATATTATAAACTTTAGCGTTACAAATGTTTTGATTTAATTTGTCGAAATATTTTACTCAGGACATTTTTCAAAGATATTTTGAAAAAAAGAAGAAAAATAAAATACGAAATAATTATGTAGGTACCTAGGATTATTTTTAATCTATCCTTTTTGAAGAAATAATGTTATCGTAGTAGTTCGCGATTATTTATTTTGTGCCTAAAAAAAAGTTGCCAAAAAAAATGAATTCCGTACGAGAGAGGATATTCGCAGATGAACTTCATAAGGCACAAAGGGCTTCCCTTTTAAGTGTAAACAGTTTCATCACTATTAGTTATCCATTTTAACGGTTCAACACTAAATACTTCTTTGAAGTATCTGTAGTATGTATGATGAATTCGTGATTACTTCAAAATAAGGAAGTAAGATCTAGGCCGTCATGGTAATAAGAGGGTACCCTACGATCTCCGTATTCTCTTAGCCTGGACTCTCCATGGTACCTGGAAGCGAGGGCCCTTCAGTGATTGTTTCAATGGCACAAGAGGCGCCAGTGCGTGTCATGCGCGGCGTGGTTACAAAATAAGCTCTGTCGTGTTATTAAAGTAGGTATCGTATAACTATTATGATTATATCAAAGATTATTTATAAAAACAGTGGAATAAAAAAACCAGCCAAGTGCGTGTCGGGCCACGCATAAGATAGGGTTCCGTAGTTACCTATAAAAGCTACAACACTCTTGAATTAACAGAGTTATACCATCCGTTATAGTTTTCTTTCAAAGTTCATTATATGGACTACCATCATGATTTTTTTAGATTTTAGAGGGGGGACACGCTCTGTTTTCACAAAACATGCTCTTCATAGCTAAATATCTCGCTAACGGACCCTTAAATCAAAAAATCATATTTACAACCTCTCAATGTTTTGAAAAGACCTATCTAATGATACCCTACACGATAAGGTAGATGCGAGAATAAATTTTATTCCCATTTTACGTGTACAGGGAAGTACACCAAAAAAAATATTTTCAAATTTTTATTATAGCACTTTGTCGGCGTAGTAAATATACATATCCGTGCAAAATTTCATGTTTTTATCACTAACCGTTTGGAAGAAAAGCCGAGGACAGACGGACAGACATGACAAAACTATTAGGGTTCCGAGACTTTTATACGGAACCCTAATACGGATACTTCATACGGAACCTACTTCACAACAGAAATTGGCGCGAATCGATAACAGCATTCGTGTCGGCGCATCTCGTCAGTGTGACCACGTAAATAAATTCCTACCTTTACGTAACCAATGAAATGAATCAAATGCGAACAAAAACCGGGCCACTCTCGCTTTCAGAACGAATTATTCGAATATACGAATAAACTGTAACCTCGTTTGGTTCACGGCCACACTGTTCCGAGTAAACAAACCCCTTTCAATGACATGACTATATTGTATTCTTTGTTATACATTGCCCTTTTTGTACCACAGTTTATACAGATTTCGGTATTAGAGTAGTAATGTACGTGTACGTGAATTTTGGCGTGAAGTTTGCATGTTTTTCGGAATTCCCGCGGGTCCATCTGTTCATTGACCGAAATGAGTAAATTGTGAAATGTAAAGTAATGGTAAAATTTCGTACAAGATGGTTTGAAGGCATACAACTCTTTATTTGGATGATATTTTTCGATGTTCAAGGTTTATATAAAAATTTCCGGGTCCCAAGTTCACCTGTGTACAGGCGACGAGGCTCTTGCAAATATACTGCCCACCCAAAGTGGGCACGGTGCACGGTGCACGGTGGGACTTACAAAATACTGACGAAATATGGGCATACTTACGTAATCCAGATGTGTTTTACTCCTGTTAACCTCGCCAGTCTTGTAAGATGTCTAAAGAACACTGGTCACCAACATAACCCCTATTCCATACAGCCAATCCATTCTACTAAATCGTTTTAATGTCTAAATGGAATAGCGCCTCAACTGGGCCATGCAGTGCTAAGATAACTCAGCATTTCATTAGCTAATGCACTCAGTAAAGTGGTACAAAGATGAAAACACACAAAACCAAGGCTTTATCCCGGTAGGTGTAGACAGAGGCGTTTATTCCATAGGCCTCTGTCAGGGGTACTAGGTATTGTTAAGTCGCGTGTTATACTGCATTGTTAGGGTTGTGCGAAGGCGTGCGTGAGTGGAAACCTTAGGGCCCATGGATCATACCAAGGTCTCCACGCCAAGACCCACAATGAGGTTACAGGGTTGAGCGCCGTGTCTTCGCGGAGACCCTTGCAGTATTGACACTGGGGCGTGACCTTATGGTATGGTGGATGCGTCATACACAGAGATTTACCGAAGCATCCGTGAAAGGTAGTCTCGGTAGGTCAGGTCACCGTGTCGCCTCTGCAGCCACTCCTACATGAATGGTCTCACCGCTGCGATGGAGTATTATCCCATCTTGGGTGCTCAAGTCGCACCTTCCATGTCTCATGAGATCCTAGATTTTGGTACCGCTGAGTTAGCCTGAGTCTCGATTTCTCGAGACGCAGGCCTGTGGTCCCACTCAGCGTATCCTTCTACCATCCAATGACGCATGGGATTTGGATACTGCCTCTGTATAAATTAGCCTACTTCCTGGATTCATATTTTTTATTCCGGCAATAATATTTAAGTTTCTGTGAGAATTGGGAACAAGTAAACTATTCCAAGGTTGCTTTCTAAAATCTAACTCTAAACGAATTTATAATCAGCGTCAAAATTGCACAATTTCGAAACGGGTAGGTTCAATTCGGGAAATAAATTGAAATTCGAACGTAATGAAGACGGGACGCATAAAGGCTGCAGACGGACTAATTTCGGCCGCCATCTTGCCGTAGCCATGGCAACGAGACTACCCTCCCCTCTCTATAACCACCCACCCCCCTTTGCCCCACCTTGTGCACTTGCGCTGCACTTCCGAAAGGCTAGACTAGTATAGAACTTAGATGGTTATAGATTGTGGAGCTGAATATTTGGGCTCAATTTATTAATGATAGATGTGGTTTGAAGTGACTACTTATTCGTATTTGGAACTTTAATCGATTTAGGGACGACATTACGTAATGAATTTTGACTTTTGAAATTTTTTCATTAGGTAATACCATTGATTTCCTGAATCTTGTTTTAAATTAGCAACTATAATTTCATAAGAAGTCATCGCTAAACAAAACGATGGATGCGCATGCGACTCGATACAAAAGTTGTATGTAAAACCAAACTGCAAATGTTCGGTCCACTCTAATATAACTAAATGCACAATCAAAATGAAATTATTATCATATCAGAAAAGTTTAATTTACAATAACGATACCTAACTGATTTGAAGTTACTTCATGACGTAACGTATAAATAAATTAAAAAAAAACATGCTGCAACATGTTTTTTATTTTTTTTTAAAGTGCCTGTTATAATAAATAATATCTGCATAATGTATAAGTCTTATCTACATACTACTTATATTCTTTCTCGAATGCATATTCGCGCGAAAATCGACGCTAGAGCCCGCTTTCGAATTATAAACTCGAGCGAAATTTCCACAGAACACTTTGTAATTGCAAATTTCCTAGCTACGCGCATGCGTCATACCACGATCAATACACCAAGACTCTATTATTGTTTTTTCTTAATACAATAACAGTTTGCGCGCCAAAGTGACAAAAGTGAGGTTATATTTATAAATAGAATTTATAATTAAAAAGATGGGTTCGAAAATTTAATTGTTAATTTTTTTTTATAAGTAAATTAAACTCCAAAGAGGTGGGAGGTGTCCGAGGTGGGGTGGTACGCTCCTATTGGATAGTTATGCTCAAAACTATTGGTTGAAAGTTTCATGAGTGCATTCTTATTCTAATACCGCGTGTTTATGCAATAATACGTGGTAAATTGCTTAAAGATTTTATTTTATTTTAAACATGCATTGTATAGTAAAAATAAATGAACGTTATACAATTTTGAAAATGGAATATCTTTCTCTTGTGCTGATAATTATCAAATTGAGCAAAGATTTCATAGCATTCAGCCAGTTATTACTCTACACTTTACTTCTATTCACCGCACCCGTTTCGTAATTTCCGGCTGTTATGTTTTGAAAATTTCATAACTTTCTATATTGTTTCAATGTTTTAAACATTCATTAAAATATTTTATGCAGGCCGCAGTTGGAGCGGAATTGCTCCTTTTGATTACAGACCCTCAGATAAAACTTTGTAAAGGGATACCGTCACAATTGATTATTTAATATGTAATGCCTAATTCGTGTGAGTTCAACCACTGTTTTTGTAGTTGACGCTTGGTTAAATATAAAACCTAGTTTTGTTTGATAAACATAAGATTAGATACGTAGGTACTCTTACTTTTTAAATTCTTTTATTGAGCAAAGGTTTTAAAGACGGCCTATAGTTTTTTTTTAATTTTGATAAGGGGTAGGTAGTGATAGCTTAATTTATCTATTTAATCGCCATATTGGATTTGAATGTAGGTATGTAGGTACTATCTAAAATTCATGGTCCTTGTGTAAGTAGACTTTACTAGAAAATCTGTTTTGTTTTAAATTTTAAATTAGAAACACAGTTATGAAAAAAAACATACGGTAGCCAATTAAGGGAATAAAAAAATTAAAAAAAGAACTTCATAACAATAGGGTGTAGCCCGTCTGCAGTTTGCACTCACACAAGCGCTCGTGAGTACTAACTCGAACTCGACTCGCATTCTCTTCAGTCTAGTAGTCTAAAACTAACGAACTAATATTCCGAATGCTTTCGTCTGGTGTTCAGATTCCTGCAATTTTTGTAAGTCTACAAGCGATTTGATTTGATAATTTATAAATATACAAATATAATGTACTAGAATAGATTTTGTACCATGTAGGTATCATTGTACTATATCCGATTTAAAAAAAAAGAAACTTCCATATTTGTCTATGATAAAATAATAGGCAAACAAATTCTCTTTTCTTGTTTTTTAAATCACACAATGTCTGTCTTCTAAATAATAATTAATTAACTCAGGATAGCAGAAACTTTACAAAAACCTACTATGAATGTAAAACCTTTAGAATAACCTTAAAAAATCAGACAAGCATTGCACATTCAATTGATAGCGTCCGACATGTTGTAAAATGTCTTCGAATGGGATAAATCCGATTGAACATGCTATCACATTTTTATAACGCCATTCTAGAGAAAAGGCATTTCATTGGCGCCACAAACCACATACACTTGCTTTTTTTTAATGTTTACTGTTAAACTAAAATATCTTTTTAGGGTTCTGTTGTACAAGTCTCGTAACTCTTATTCTTAGTTTCGTCATGTTCGTCCGTCTGTCCTCGGTTTTCCTCCCAAACAGCTAGTGTAAGAAAGATAAAACTTTCCATTGATATGTATATTTTTGTCACGCCAACAATATTTTTTTTTGCTAATACAATTATCGAAAAAAATTTTTTTTGAGGCCCTTATGTGTAAAGTGAGGCTGATTTTTCTTTCTCGCGTCTTGATTGTGGTGGGTTACTATTAGATAGGATAGATATTTAGAAGTTGCCACAAGCGTTTTTTGATTCAAGATTTCGTTTGCGAGTTTTCCAACTTTAAGTTTAACATCCTCCAAAAACAAGGAACTACGGAACCATATTCTATGCAAGGCGCGACACGCACGTAGGCGGTTGTTTTTCGTTATTTTATTAACCAGCAGATTATTTTTTAAATGAAACGCCGCCTTCCACAGTTTTAATGTACCTATAATTTTTTATAGTACATGTTTCTTTTCTGTTATTAAAAAAAATTCCAAGTAAATAAATGGAACGTGGACAATTCCCGCCATAAATAAAGGATAGGACGTCAAAGAAAATGAAATCAGGCAAATTGCTCTAGTACGGAATATGTCTAGTCTTCGAGAAATTTAATATGGAAATTTCTATCTCGCTTTAAATTCGATTAATTATTGTTCCCTTCTCATCTACATATCAAGAGTAAAATTATTTGAATATTAATTTAAATATGTAGTTTATTCGATGGTATTACTATTTCTTACATAATTATGAAGGTAGTTGTGAATTAGCCACAGAACTGCGGGGTCACAATCTGACTTTTCGAATCCGTTCGGAAAGATAATTATCCTAGCGGATGCACAAAGGCTATTATTCACAAATCCGATTTTCGAAAATTTTGACAGATCTACGCGTTATAAAGACTGATAGTCGGAATCCAATCCGACAGCTGTCAAAAGGTGTCGAGATAGTTTCCACTGCTAATAATTATGACTGTGAATTACAATTTTAAAACAAAGAAGGTATGTAACAGTAGGTATGTATGTCTAAGTAAACGAGTCATATATTTCAGCTAAAATAAAACAGTATTCCCTCCAGCTGCATTGAAATACCACAAGCCAAAGAACGATCTGGCAACCACTTAACCTCAGATCCCGAGAATCCCGAGGGATGTCACGTCCCGGGGTTCGTGTAGCGTGAAATGTTGCGAGAGAGTGCAACAAGTGAATAAATGTGACTTTTGTACCCGTTAATAAACCACGGGTGACAGCCCTAATGTATTAAGGAGGCGATTTCATTAGGGATGAGACTGATGTAATGAGGCATGCTGGCGGGCAATTAGTGATGATCGCATTATCAATAAAAATCGACTTTACTAATTTATCCTATTTTTTTTAAATTATGAACTTTAAATTTTTCTTTTATTTTGATAGTTTTCTTTACTTTGTCATTGACTAATTGTAAGCAAGCTGAAACCAAACAAAAATAATGTAGCATAACTACTACCTTTCAAAGATTAAAATAAATAAAAACAGTATGTAAGTAAGAAAGAAAGAAAGAAAGAGTGTTTTATTTGTGCATTACAACATTGTACATTATAAACCACTTTCATTATTTAACATTTAAACTTAGTTCAAGTTCCACATTAGTACTTGTTATTTTATTGGAAGTAGGTAAAGATGATTTTAGGTCACCAATTTGTTGGTCCCAACGTAGTGGTGTGGAAATTTATGTCTGAGAAACATATAGCTACGTTTCAACACATTTTCAATTAGGTATTTTTATACTTGCAAAGTTCCCACGGCTTTTTCGTGTTTCAATTATTCAAGCATAAATTATTTAAATTCCCATAGTTTCCGAACGAAACTATCTGTTCACGTCAGCAGAAAAATAAATGCTTGTACGCTACTGGTCGCGTGCCAGTCGTAGCGGGACACCAGCGAACAACTGCAGCGTGAAAATTAAATGGCAGTAGCATTTCATACGTGCTTCATACGAACGTGTGACATTCAAACCATACGTTGCGATTTGTCGTAAAAGAATCTGTTCAACAAGTGGGCCCGCTGCAAATTGTGCGACAGAACGACATATTTGATGATGTGGCGATAGTGATGCTACTGGCACGTCACGTACGCGAACACTCGATTCTAACAATAACGAATTTCACTCATAAAATATCGTGATAATATCTATACGATACTTGATATTTGCCCGACGTTTAGGTAGTTTAATGTAAGGTATCGTACCATTGTTATTATCAAATTTACGTAGGGACATAATTGAAATTGATAAATGAATGATTTAACTAAATAGGGATTTAGTTAAATCATTCATTCCTCAATACATGATTCGATCTTGTCAAATTCTGTTCTTTATTTGAACTACAAAAGTTACAAAACCATAGATCTACATTGGTCGAACGGTACGACTAGGGACGAAATTCGTTACTCTTGTATGAACACGTTCGCGATTTAAAAGTAGATTTTTTTAGTTTCGTTATGTACTATGAGCCTAACTAGCAAGAGTAGGAGCGTTCTTAAAAGGTGCCTTTTGTGTAATCACTATTCTGTGGTAAAAGTCAGTAACTGTGTTAATTTACCTTTATTTAATTGTTCGTTTTTTATTACCCGCCAAACGGATTACTTTTGTTTTTAAATTGTATTATGTTCCTTACTTCAGCATGAAATGAATAACGGAGCACCATAAGAGGCTTAACTGTCGACTTTAATATATCTGGGATTACCGGGATACGTTCCGAAATCTGTTTTATTGCCCGATTATATTTTAGTATAACGTAGGAAAGCCTCGTGCGTTTTATTATCGCTTTCAATATTTACTTTACCAAATTGGTTTGAGATATTTTTGTAATCCATGGAATTATGTGACAGTAGTGACAGTGCCGTATTTGGTGTTGCCACTCGTAAAATTATTTTTACCCCACGGGATAACATGAAAAAGTTACATCAATGAATATAGTTTCATTACTTTCTATTTATTTAGATTCTAATTTAAATGGTAAGAAAACTAGTTGATTAACGCGGCTCCGCCCGCGTGCTATAGTTTTCACATTCTTAATTCACAATGAAACACATTACAGGGATAAAAAGTAGCCTAAATATACCAGTCGGGGATAATGTAAGCTACATATTTATATTAGGGAAAGAATTTTCAAAATCGGTTCGGTTCAGTAGTTTCGGTGCGTATTGAATTCAAACAAACACAATCAAATCTTTCCTTTTTATAAATTAGTATATAAGCATAGATTATGAATGCCTACTGCTCCACTTGCATTACCTACGAAAGGTACGAGGAAGGACCAAGGGTCAAATTTCACGAAAATCTGTCTAACCGTTTTTAAAGTGATGCCAAAACGAACAAAACAAGGAGCATCGAATTTGAATCTCTTTGGATTTGGAGTGATTTTTTGCGGGATGAGTTTTAAATTATATTAAAATTATAGAAATAAAATAAATTAATTCTTAGTGCATTCAATATTCGATTAAGATTTTAGTGAGGAAGTTAAATAATAATACAACCTCCGTATAAAATCGACATATAAAATACAAGCTAGAATTTAACTTTTGAAAAATCATTCAAAAAGAAATATACGAAACGCTATAAAACTGTGTTAAATAACAAATAAGAAGTAAATTAAATTACTTGGCTGTAAAAATCTTGTACATTGGCATACCTACTGAACATAAAAAAGATAGCAAGCCAAACGGTTGGCCTTAACTTTTTCAGGGTGAACGGAAAATTTAATTTTCCTTGGAAATTGGTATCCCGGGGCACGGCGGTGTTGCAATGAATCGAATTTGCTCGATAAAACTCCCGTAAATACCCGTTTTCGTGGCTAATACTCGTAAAAATGAAAATACTTAGATTTTTTTATCGACACAAATATTGTTGAGGCATTCATTATGAAATGACTCACTTGTACAGATATTCCACAATTTTTCATTAGTCATAGGACCTGACCGGTTTCGCTCTATGGCATCTCCAAAGGTGTTTTACACTAATTCACTATTCACTTCGCATATTTAAATACACTTCATATACTTCCTTTTATTAAATTAATCGTGAGGCTCAGGTCAGGTCCTATTACTAATAAAAAATTGTGGAATAGCTGTACCAATGAGTCATTTCATAATGTGTTACTATATGTTCCACCAAGTGCCGACAATCGAAAGCATAAGTTATATTGTTGGAGACGTCCTGTCTACGGAGCAGCCTATCCGTGCCGGTGTGTCCCAGGGGAGCTGCCTATCGCCCGTATGCTACAACAGGTATACGGACGATATTCCAGTTGCTGGCGGCGCCATGCTGGCGCTGTACGCCGACGACGCCGCATACATCACGACATCGCTCAACGGCGCTCATGCGGCGTCGAAGATGCAGCGAGCACTGGACGCACTCCCCACCTGGCTGAAGGACTGGAGACTGAAGGTCAACGTGGCGAAGACTCGGGCGATTCTCGTGGGAAGCGGGGCGCCCCGCCCCCGCTGAAGCTGTTGGGATAACCCGTCGAGTGGTCCGCTACGGTGAAGTACCTCGGCGTGACCATCGACCGAAACCTCACCATGCAGCCCGACGCGAAGAATGTGGTCGCGCAGGCGCGCACCACGCGAAGCCTCCTGCACCCTATTCTGGCGTCACACATGCCCACCCGCGCAAAGCTCGGGGTGTATAAGCTATACGTCCGCACACGGCTCTCATACGCCGCCCCAGCGTGGTAAGCGCTGACCACCAAAAACGCCCGCGCCACGCTGCGCGCCCAGCAGTCTTTGGCAATACGGACGATAGCTAAAGCCCCGCGCTACGTACTACGCGTACGCGTGCGTGGAATGATGTGATAGCCAGGGATCTTCGCTTGGAGAGCCTCGATGACCACATTCACCGCCTGAGCACCTCGATGTTCGAGCGGGCCGACGGAGCGCAAACCCGCAGCCTGCGGGACATTGCGCCATACCATCGGTGACCGCCGGACAAGGGCGTACCACGTGACCTCGTCTCCAGGCACCCCCCTGACTTGACCCCGCTCCTCGCCGCTGGCCGACGGGCGCTCGCCACCCGGTGAGCTCGCCCTCCGCTGAGCGGCGGGTTGTAGCCTACCTGCTATCGACCTGTCGTCGCCGGCCGCTGGTCGCTCACGGGACCTCCCTGAACAGGGTCTCCTCCTGTGGGCTTGACCGCGCCGGCTGCCACGACACCACACCGGACATGACAACCCTAGGACTCGACGAGTCCGACCCAGTGACCCGCCTGTTATCGTAGGCGGCGACCGAGACCACCTAAATGAGCCTACGCCCAGTACTAGTTACCCCGGGACCCATAGGGGTCCGCGTGGAAGACTACAGACGGTTACGTTGAACACTTTATACAGTATTAAATTTGACAGCGAGTAATATACCAATAGTACTGGACTTTTGGGGGCTCTCCAAAAGTCCAGTACTATTGGTATATTGGTGCCTCAGAGATCACGTTCAGCTGTTGGTCCCGGTTGTCATACAAACATCTATGGCAGTCGTTAAGGGTAGTTGGAGCCCTAAATCAAAAATCCGACCGGTCTAACTGCAGAACTTCGATATCGCCCATGGGTTGTGGAGGTCAAATGGCAATCGTTTTACGGAAAATATCTAAGAAAGCCGACCCCAACTGAGTTGGGAAAAGGCTCGGTGAATGATGAGTAGGTACAGGAGTTGTGGAGTGTTTCATTTGTAGGACCTTGGAGGTTAGCTTGTGAGCTGATCAAATATTAAGAGCAGTAATTGAAAGTTTGTATGTTTAATAAGTACTTAATTCTGGCTCATTAATTTTTACATAGTTATTTTGACAAACAAATAAATTTTCTAGTCCTTATGCTACCTCTGTAATCTGACTAAAAAAAGTGACTGCTTAAGTGGCGTGGTCGGTGGTGCATCCGCTTCCGACGCCGGAATCTCGGGTTCGTTTCCCGATCGGGACAAAGTTTGTGTGAAGACAGATACGTTTGTACCGAAGTCTGGATGTTTCACATGTATTTACAAAAAAAAATGTATTTAAGTATTTCTATCAGTTTATCTAGTACTCATATCATAAGCTCTGCTTAGTTTGATACTAGATGGCGTTGTGTGAATTGTCCTAACATGTTTAATATTTATTAAAAAAAAATACTTAATCTATAATGTAGATATAATCACGCCTGTTTACTTTATTAAGGTAGGCAGAGGCGAATAATACACCTACTTTTTGCCATTAATAATGTTTGGTTATACAGTGTGTGCTATCAGAATTAAAAAACATTGTTACCAATCACTTAAATACTACAAACAAATTTGAACTCTACGTTTACGCTAATGTTTACAATTTACAGAGAATAGGATGGGAATTCTTTGAGAGACTTTGATTTCCCAGACTGTTTATCTGAATTTTATTTGAAATAAGTATCATTGCATTATTTATGCTTTCGATTGTCTACACTTAGTGGAACTTTAATAATATATTTTTGATAAACTCACGTGTATATTCAACAATTTTCTTATTTATTGGGCGAAACCGGGCAAGATTTTAAATAATAAAGGTAATTGTGGAATGTACAAGTGAGTTTATACAAAATGTATTAGGTATTATTGCGTCGAGATAAAACAATTTAAACTAAAGTTGTATAGAAAGTTTGTGTAAAACTCTAAGGTCTGCTGGATGAAAAGTCAACTTATTTTTATATGTACTTATGTTTTCTTTTTACTGTACAATGTAGTAATCAAGAAAACTTGTCAAGTGCGAATCGGACTCTCGCACGAAAGAAGAAGAAAAGAAAGAATTTTTTGTTTTATTTAGCATCACAACTTTACTCTCAACGTTACACAAAGAATAATATAACTTATCTGTGGTCACGACGGCCATGAAGGTACCATTATCTATACGGCAAAAGAATCACGTTTGTTGTATGGGAGTGCGCGTATATATTTGGTTAAGTATTATTTTATTCTGTTTTAGGGTTCCGTACCCAAACCGGGAACCCTATTACTAAGACTCAACTGTCCGTCCGTGCGTCTGTCTGTCACCAGGCAGAAGGTAGAAAGTTGAATTTTTCAAAGATGATGTAAGATAAGATACTCTTTATTGGACACAAAAAGAGACAGATATGTCACACATACAATAGGCAGCCTTATTGCTAAAGAGCAATCTCTTCCAGGCAACCTTATGATGGAAAGAAAATGGAGAGAGATGATAGGGGTTGTGTACAATGTATTAATAATTATAATAAATTGATAAAATATACGAAGAGATTGGATCGTGAAAGAGTTCAGTGAGTAACAAAATAAATAAATACGAGTATTAACTGAAAATAAATGCCTAATTTGAGATATAACTATACAGTAACTATATATAATATACCCATAATATATATACCTAGCTATAAATATTATAATATGGACAGTGTTAGCACATTGAGAGATCTTTTAGCATATTTTTAAAAAAGATGATGAAGTGTTTTAGGTGCCTAAAAATACCTATTCAACGCGAGCAGAGTTACCTAATGCAAAAACTAAGTATTATCGCAGTACCATATTATATCAACGCATAAAAGTCAAAAAACGATTTACAACACTTGACAATCATAATAAACAGATAAATGAATCATAATAGCTATAAGACGTATAAATAAATCTTTTCATCGATAAATCTTGCCTTGAACCTAGTATTATCGATATACACGTAAATCACTTAGAGATATATTTTAATTAAACATCCTCTATATATCAGAGAGATAGCTCAGGGTTGCCAGTGTTACGACTCTCCATGTTTCGGGACAAAGTTACACACATTTACGTCCGCCACTTAAAACAGATGGCCCCTAATTTTGGCGAAGTTAGGTTCAAAGATTCTGGTTAAACAAAGCACCTACATCTTGAACATCGTTTACTGTTGTAAATCTGGAGATTTTTTAACTTCAGGTTACTATCCTACTAATATTATAAACGCGAAAGTTTGTGAGTATGTATGTATGGATGAATGGATGTTTGTTACTCTTTCACGTAAAAACTACTGAATGGATTTTAATGAAACTTTACAATAATATAGCTTATACATCAGAATAACACATAGGCTACAATTTATAAAGATATTGTGTGAATTGTTCAAAATATGACGCGGCACGACGGGAACGGGAAAAAATCCAAATTACCACGCGGACGAAGTCGCGGGCGACCACTAGTGGCATTATAAAGTTATTATCCTGTGCCGTGAAATACGTTTATTGGATATTTTTCTCGAATAAAGTTTCATTCGATTTTTCTTGGAGAATTTCCTAATTAACATGTCATTAGAAGACATGGAAGCACTCGTATTTTTTTAAACAGTTTGTTATTTAACATATTATTGATGTCAACTATAACTTGCTTGTTGACTGCTTCGGTGGCGTGGTCGGTAGCGCATCGGCTTTCGACTCCGGAGTCTCGATATCGATTCCCGGGTCGAAACCAATATTTATGTGATCCACAAATGTTTGTTTCGGAGTTTGGGTGTTTTCTATGTATGTTTTGTATGTATATAAGTATGTTTATCAGTTGTCTAGATCCCATAGCACAAGCTTATAGATTAGTTTGGGCTAGATGACGTTGTGTGAGCATGTCCAACCATATTTTTTATTTTTTATAGCCAATATTTTATTTAGAAACGTATCCACTTATTGACAGAGCGAGCAAAGCATCTACATTTCGAGATTAGACGATTTTGCTTTCGTCTGTCTGTGTCGACAAGTAAAAAAAGTATCTTAAAAGAGCTTTGCAATATTATTATTGGATTTGACAATTACTGTTTTTATACGTGAAGAATGTATTTACAATAAGAATTACAATATACATAATTATATACTAAAAATATTTACACTACAAAATATCGTTTAAAAAATCCTCCGCGTCATTGCCGACTGGGAAGTTCCCAGATTGCTGGCTGTGTTGCCACGTTGGATGGCGATACTTATTCTTTGGGGCAGAAAATAGGCAGCCTTTTGGTTCTGAGAAGCATCGATTAAGCGTTTATACTGCACTTTTTTCTTTTTTTTTTTTTTTTTTTAATCCCGCGGCCCAAGGCCGCGGCCGCTCTAACGTCCGTTGCCGGGCGTCTCTGGTTACTAGCAGAGGGTATGTCCAGTGGCGCCCGGCGGACTTTGACCACCGCTGTGGTCTCTGCGGGTGTTTGGTCGGGATGAGAATCCCGCGTCATTGGGGTCGGGTTTTATCCCGCGTCAGTGAGTGAATCTGGTTGCGTGCTATGGGGAAAAGGTCTCGCAGCACGCAACCCTTCTAGCCTGCTTCTGTAAGCACGGTGGGTGGCGATCCCGCCGTCCTCAGGCCCCGATCATGAAGGACGATAGTCTTGGGCGTAGTCGCGTAGTCTGGGGCGGCCTGGCCGCCGACTACGGAACTCGGCGGGGAGGGTACGCTCCCTCTCCTTCCCGGCCGCCTCCTTCGCGAGCATGACTTGCTCGCAGAAGGACACGGCCGCGTTCCACCTACTCCCGCTGGATACCATGGCTTGAAGCATGGTCCCCAGCGAGAGGGTATCCACGCCCAGACCCACTACGAGGTCCCGGCGCTGACTCGCCCACGCTGAGCACTCCACCAACGTGTGGAGTGCGGTGTCGTCGTCGGAAACCTCGCAGTGTTGACACCGGGGTGTGACCTCACGATGCATGCGAAACAGATAGCTACCGAAGCATCCATGCCCAGCAACGATCTGCGTCGCACGGTACGTGAGGTCACCATGCTGCCTCTGCAGCCAATCGTCCATGATCGGTCTCACCGCCGCGATGAAGATGGCACCCCCCTTGGGTTGCTCAAGTCGCACCCTCCATGACTCCATGAGATCCTGGCGGAGTTGGGACCGCTGGTCCTCAATTTCTCGAGACGCAGGCCTGTGGTCCCGCTCCAGCGCCTCCTTGCGCCATTGGAACAATGACGCAAGGGCTCTCGCTTCCAGGTCCCATGGAGGGGTCCCGGCTAGGAGACATGCAGCCTCTCCGGAGATCGTGCGGTACCCCCGTATGGTTCTGACGGCCAAGGTTCGAAGTGGTCTGTTTAACAGAGTCACGTTCACCTTGACCGCCAACCTATCCGCCCATACGGGAGCCCCTATAGGGCCATACTCCGCACGATCCCCAGGTACAGTCTCCTGCAGGAGGCGTTGGGTCCCTTTAGGTTGGGCATCAGTCGCGAAAGCGCGACCGATGCCTGCGTCACCTTGGGGACCAAACTTCGGAAATGTGGTCCGAAGTTCCATCGGCTATCAAGTACGATCCCTAGGTACTTCATCGAGGGCTTGATGCCGATGCTAACGCCGTTTATACTGCACTGAGTTATTCTCTAATGGTTAGAGTTGATGTTTTATATAAAATATAAAGCCTGACAACCCTATTTGAAGTTCAAAGGAGGGATGGTATTAATTTAATTTTAACTTGACAATATATATCACGTGGGTCGTCTTATAATAGAATAATGTTTGCGATGGAATCCATTTGCATTCTTATTAAGTTCGATGTGCTAATTAAAGATGTACAAAGGAACGACTGGAATAGAATTTTGATCTTACATTTCATCAACAATATACACAGTACATTAGAATGGATGTCTTTTTCCGTGGAATGGTGAACTTTTATGTATTAGTATTTATATCTACCTAGGTATATGTATGTGTATGTATATTCTGGCACATTTGCGGTTTATTTATTGTATACTAGTGGTCGACCGCGACTTCGTCCGCGTGGTAATTTGGATTTTTTCCCGTTCCCGTCGCGCCGCGTCATATTTTGAACAATTCACACAATATCTTTATAAATTGTAGCCTATGTGTTATTCCGATGTATAAGCTATATTATTGTAAAGTTTCATTAAAATCCATTCAGTAGTTTTTACGTGAAAAAGTAACAAACATCCATCCATCCATACATACTTACATACTCACAAACTTTCGCGTTTATAATATTAGTAGGATTTGAATGATGACGCAACCATAAAACTTGTTCTTCCAAGCATTTCCTTCCCTTGGCCCACTGGAAGATATTTCTTATGAAATAAGTGGTGCCTTTGTACCTATTCTTAGTAATCCTTTTCTCTTTTCTTTTTTCATGTGTAAACGAATAAATAAATAAAAATAGTTTTCTTGTTTCATGTTACTTCTCTATTCTCATTATAAGTATATTCGTCTATACCATGACTATTATGGTCATAATAATATTAAGAGAAAAGAGGAAAGTAATGTGGTTAGAAAGGTGTACTTTACCTATGAATCTACAGTTCTTTAGAAGGATATAAATATGGAATAGATTTAATAATGTTAATACTATCAGGCGTTACTTTTCGGAAGTCCATAGTTAAATTAAATAAATTTAACTACTTTGCAATATTCCGCCACATGCAAATTACCCAACTCTCGTATTTATTCATGCACAGGACCGCCCTCCTAACCCACTAAAAATTATATAAAAAATAATAAAAAGCTCGGTTTTTTATTATTTTTAACACAGCTCTCATATTTATTCTATTTTCAAATTATTTCTCTATTCTTTCGGCCTAATTTTAAGTGGGGTTATGATGTTTGCATTTAATTTTGAAATAGATACTTACACACACACACACACAAACATATATATGACGCGCATTACAGATCCACAATTTGCCAGTATTTTTAGTCACCGGGTACTCTAGAAAGTGGGTTATGTCCAATATGGCCGTATTAATTTAATAAAATAAGCAGCTTTATTATAATTTTGAAAACTAAATTTGAAACCCGTTGCCTTGTGATGAAATGTTGATGAAAGGCAACAAAATCTTACATGGCAGCGCTGTGGCACAGCCAAGTAAAGTCCTGCGCGTTTCGGACTAGATATTTACACGTGCTCTTTATTTGAGGCATTTAAAAACATATTTTAAACTTAGAATACCTATGTGTTCGCATTTTGGAATACATACAAGTTCTCTCTTTAAAACGATTCTATGCCATTTTTTAATTCTGAACACATATTTTTCTCCATTTTATTCTTCTAAAAATCATCACGAGCATTAAAAAAGTATATTTTTCTACAATGAACGTCACAAATATTAATTAATCATTATAGCAGTCAAGCCTACCATTGAACCGAAGACAAATGATCCCGTCGAGATCGTACCAAATCATAAAAGGAACCAGAATGTTACCATATAATAATTTCCATATCACCACGATCAATACACCATCATGGATGTATAGAATGTAGTTAACATGTTAACCATCCAACCAAACCAAAGGCGGTTTCATCTACGAAGCCTAAATGCATTTTCGTAGGCTTGATGGTTGGTCCTGAACGCTAGATATATCATTCAACCGCCCAGACTATTCAAACTCCCTAGATTGCTATTCTGGCCCCTTTACTCCCCCTTAGTGGGAGGGGGACAGACGACCCCCTCCACCCGTTGCTACGGCGCTTAATTTCCGTATCGTATGGTCATTAATTTGTAAAGTGGTATTTGGTATGTTGATGTATTATATTGCATTCGGTTTATATCTAATACATGCTTACGAGTATTATAAAATTGAAGAGTTTGGTAATTTTAGGAAGTACTGGTTAGAAAGTAGCCTATGTGTTATTCTGATGGTAGCTATATTGAGCTTTATTTTTATTATTGTTAAAATCATTTTAATAGTTTTCGCGTTTATAATATTAGTAAGATTTTACTCTTTAAAATATTTGCATTGATAATTGTAAAAAATCAAAGTGAGTGCAACAAAAAGGCGAGAAGTTGTTTATCTGTGGGAGTTTGGCGCCCTTTTTGCACGCCCTCTGGTAGCGGGATTATAGTGGATTGCCGCTGTCACCGGCGTATTTGCCGCCAACTTTTAATTACGACCATTGTGAACTAAGTTGACGACAAAAGAGCTTTTTCTAATGAAAACTTGGACCGCCAGTGTCATTATTATCGAGTACTTGTTGGTCTATTTATTTACTATTTTGTTTAAATTCAACTTTTTAATCGGAAAAGCGAAGGTATTTTTACCTTGAAAATACAAAGACAAAATGTACCTAAATGTAACCTAAATATTCAACCTCAGTAAAAACATATTCAGGCAATTACATCATGCATTTAACCATACTTATTTCCTTAGGAAGGGTAGGCAGAGTATCTTTATAAATATGTCCACATTTCACCAGTAATTTATACATCTAAGGGGCGAGGCTGGACACTCTGACAGGGAAGGTTTTTTTAATTTCATCAAAATTATTATTACTTACTTTTTTTTTAATCAAACCTACTTCTGAACGTGGAAGTATCTAAACTATGTAACGTTTAGTTAGTGCACATTTCCGAACGCAAATTAAGCTCGTTCACAATGTTTACACAGAAAACTGAGACACCGCCGCGCATAAATTGCAGAGCTTCTCATAATTAAAAATCAACATTTACATTCAATTCGATCTTTGCTTCCTAGTCTATGCCACGTTTCAGAACTCAGCACTCCATTTTGTTTTCTTAATATGAATATTTATTTGTCATTATTCCATAAATTATTGAGAAACTGATAACTGTATAATGTTCTTTATGTTTAACTAGCGGACGTCCGCGGTTTCGCCCGACAAATTATAAACACAAAAACCTTCCCCGGGAACCAATCTATCCATTGGTGAAAACTTCATCATCTAAGCATACTATTACTACATTGTTTAATTAAGACGGAGCGAAGCGGAGTCTTCCCTAAAATGTTCCCAATCGAAAATGTATGTAAAACGATACCGGTCGCAATTTTAAAGATATCGACTTGAAATTTGGCTGCAGATAGATCACATTAACGTGCTTAGCTGCATAGTTTTTGGTGTATGTGGCTTTTATAGTTTTTGAGTTATTATTATTATGCTATAGCGCGATTTTACGAGATTACGTTCTCCGTCTTATTTATTTCGACGTAACCGCCCGCGTTCCTACTATGATGTGATTATGATACTTACACAAAGTCACGTTTTTATCTCCGAAGGGGTAGACAGAGGAGTTCATTACGTTCACATTTCGGCAGTAACTGTTAGTCCCACGTAATAGGGGTAATAGGGGTGAGCCTAATGCCGTTTCGGGCAGGTACTTTGTGCATTTTGATAAAACCTCATCCGTCTATCAGTAGATAGTGTGCAGGGTAGTTATGACTTGGACCCGCAGAGATGTTGAGACTTCAACAGTTAAGTGGATTTTTAGCCGACTTTCAAAAAAAGAGGAGTTTCTCAATTCGAATAGGTTTTTTTTTAATTAAATCTACTTCTTCCCGAGTGGTCCTATTTCAATTTGGCCCCATTTGACAATTAATTGGTCCCATTTCAATGATTTCGACTGCTTCGGTGGCGTGGCTGGAGTGCATCCGCTTTCGACGCCGGATTCTCGGGTTCGATTCCCGGTCGGGACAAACTTTGTGTGATGACATATACGTTTGTACCGACCTATGGCATTGTGTGAATTGTCCTCGTAATATATATCACATCTATATATTTAATACGCTAATTTGTCTGACTGTCCGTCCGTCGCGTTTTTCAATTATAATTAATAATACATACATTTGCATGAAATATTAAAACATTCTTTTTTTTTTATATATAATATTTGAGGCGATACAAAGTTCGCCGGGATAACTAGTATTTATTATTATTTGAAATAGGAAATTGTGTCAATGTTTGAAGCGTTTCTTTTTTCAAATTCTTACCATCAAATAGGTAAATATAAAAATCAAACGACTCGTGCATTTTCTTATTGTTTGTCTCAGTCAAGTTCAAAACAATATCTCACCAAACGGTCACTAATACATATTAACTATGAATATAAATATGTGAATAATGCGATTGTTCCATATATAAATTGAGGTAGATCAAGATAAATGTAAACATCGATGTTTGATCGAATCAGAATATCAAATTCACTTAAATTATACAGAATTCCGTTACTCTAGACGACGACATGCCTGTTTATAAACGAGTGTTATGTTCAAATATTTTTAAATGTGTGTTCTATATTTAAATGACATTGATTGCTTCATTGCCAGTTGTACTTTTTTAAAAGCTTAAGTATATGTCTATGATGCCATACTTGTTCTCTATGCCTATTTATTATGTGAGATGAGTTAGTTAACTAAAGGAAGGCACAATGTGAAGTTCTGAACGCTTAATGGAACAAGCAAAGGTGTATCCAAGTCCTAATAATTTTAATTAAAAATAAATTCAATATCTCAATCTAGTTGCGAGTTCGTGAGGTATTGTGTAGCTTAACACTTTTCAAGAAATAACATTATTTCCGAACGATAGACTAGGAAAAAAACTTTAACAAATCTATTTGAAGCAAAAGAAACTAATAAAAGCGATATAATAGTTATGGAAATGGTCTTTCATTTTCCACGAAAGAAAACTACGCGAAACTACCGACAATATGAATGAAACTATAATATTAGAAAAGTTTCGTCCCGGGAAATGAGAAAACGTTGTACGAACTCGTTCGTCTAATACACGTAGTTATAAACTTGTTCAATATAATATCGAGTGGCGGGTCTTCCCTCTCACTCGCACCCGCCGCTGCATAAACTGCCCTCGTTTAATTGCATATTCAGCTGAATAATGCCACCGACATGGATATACCAACATTTAAACTTAATCTTTTTACATTATAACAGGCTAGATTTCAAATGCGACTGCTTCCTTGAAAAAAAAATAACATTCGTATTTTTATCGAACGCAGCCGGTTTGACGACTGGCAAGCTTCGATCGAATTTCGAAAGCAAAAATTCAAAAAAGGAATGCCATCGAACAAATGACGTCACATGTCTTAGTGATGGTATCTTACTATCTCGATTGTCTCGATAACGTTTGACGAAGGATTTTATTTCGATGATAATTAATCGTTATTTTTAGTCAAATGTTTATTAAAGACAATTTTTAAACATTTTAAGTCAATGCTTTTGAAATTATTATTTGGAAGTGTAGTAGATATATTCTGTAAACGATTGTTATGGTAATGTTGGCTGCAATAGACGTTGGAGGGATGAAATATTGGCCTCTTTTGCATAAGTACCGCATCGTAACTCGAGTGAAACGCTTCTACGATGTGCTACGCTGCTACGAACGGAACTCGTAGCCATCTAATTGGTCATTAACTGTGACGTTAATGAAAACAAATTTGTCGTTTAAATGTTAAAATAATATCATGTATAAGTTCGACTTAAACTTGTGTAAAACTTACACTAGTGTAGTTTCAAAGTATTATTTGTAAAAAGAATGTGAAAATTGTATATATTTTACTAGGTATCCTGGCGAACTTCGTACCGCCTGAAAAAACGTTTAAACCGTCCCTGAACTTCTATAATTCATTTAAGACCAAAATAAGGAATATCGCTCTAGCCTTTCTCGAGTTTTAGCGCGACAAACGACCGGGCGATTGATTTTTATTCACATAGATTATAGATGTTTTTGCCATAATACTTATTGGTATTTAATTGAATTTAATTTTTGCCCACATACATAATATAATCACGCCTTATACTCCAAAGGTGTAGACAGAGGCATATTACAGGCCACTTTTTGTTAGCAATTTTGTTGATCGCACGTTAAAGGAACCGATCCTAGCTTAGCGGGAACTTTCATGTTTGTTTGTAAGACTTTCATCCACCAGTAGTAGGTATATATACACACAGACTCTATGTGAAAAGACCGTTAATCTACACTAGGTACATCTATTGGGATTTTTTCGTAAATAACGATCACAGAGAACGGCCGAATTTCTTAGTGGGTAGGTAATTGGATGAGGTATGTGTACTATGTATTGTAATATTAGATATAAATAAAGTGTTGTATAATAGTCTGAGACGCCCATGACTTTAATTGGCTGTGCCATAGCGGCTGGCACGTAAGATTTTATTGCCTTTCATCAAAATTTCATCGAAAGGCAACGGATTTCAATTTTTTTTTCAAAATTACAATATAGCTGCTACTTTTTATTAAATTCATTCGGCTATGTTGGACATAACCCATTATGTATGTACCACAAATGTGCCCGGGCGGTGACGGCAATAGGCTTTTACGTGATTACGTGGGACTAAAAATACTGGCAAATTGTGGGTGTGTAATGCACCTCTGCCTACCCTTTCGGGGATATAGGCGTGATATGTGTGTGTGTGTGTGTGTTGTATAATATTGAAGCAAATCAAGGACGGTTACCTAGTACTTCTCTAATAACTATTATAACGAGGAACACTCCATAACTACCGAACCGATTTTTAAAGTAATAGATTTTGTTCCGGTAATATGTTCTCGTGAGAATTATGAACAAGAAAAAGGTATCATGCGGGTGGAGTCGAGGTCATAAACTAGTTCATAATGAAACCACCTGGAAGGAAGGACAGGGTATCTAAATATAGCGTATGCTTGACCCACCAGCACGTTCAGCTTTTACGGCGAACACTGAGACCACGCCGAATATCGATAACATATCGATACTAAGATTCGATTGTCGCGGTATCGTACTCGTTTAAAGTTTTAACGCTTGTCATGCATGTGTGATTGTTGTCTCGGTTCGGTTCCTGGGTGAAACATTAGTACGATCTGTGTTGTTTCAAAGTTTGGTGGTGAACATTACGTCATGGTACCGCACGTCATATGTAACGCGGTTATATTAGAATTCTAAATGGATGAGATAAGGATATAAAAATAACTTTTTTTTTTAATTCCGCGGCCGCTCCAACGTCCGTAGCCGGGCGTCTCTGGTTACAAACAGAACGTATTTCCAGTGGCGCCCGGCGCACTTTGACCACCTCTGTGGTCTCTGCGGGGGTTGGTCGGGATGAGAATCCCGCGTCGTTGGGGTAGGGTTTTATCCCGCGTCAGTGAGTGAATCTGGTTGCGTGCTATGGGGCAAAGGCCCCGCAGCGTGCAACCCTTCTAGCCTGCTTCTGTAAGGACTTTGGGTGGCGATCCCGCCGTCCTCAGGCCCCGCCGATCATGAAGGTCGATGGTCTTGGGCGTAGATGAGTCTGCGGAATGATGAACTGACTACGGAACTCGGCGGGGAGGGTACGCTACCTCTCCCTCTCGGCCACCTCCTTCGCGAGCATGACTTGCTCGCAGAAGGACACGGCCGCGTTTCACCTACTCCCGCTGGAGACCATGGCTTGAAGCATGGTCTCCAGCGAGAGGGTATCCACGCCCAGACCCACTACTAGGTCCCGGCGCTGACTCGCCCACGCTGAGCACTCCACCAAATTAAAAAAGAAAAAAATACTTAAACAAAATAAAATCCCTTACTGTGCCGTGCTGCGATGTCACTCTGCGCCGAATAGTTCGTGTAACTAACGTATCTATATGGAGTCTATTAGCCAAGTTTCTACCAGCCAAAACATTCAACTATAATGTTATGGAATGAACTGTTTAATGAAATACTGGAACACATCTCTACATAATGTTATAAAATAGTAAAAAGAAAATTGTCTGGACATTTTGCGTCCTGCATTTTGCAACTGGACATTTTGCGACCACTGGATATTTTGTACCTACTGGACTCTTCGGAACCGCTGGATATTTAACAGATTGTGACCTACATCTAATGGCATTATAATAAAATTGTGTAGATAACTGAATACCTACTCAAGGTGACTAAAAATTAAAAAAATATTTTTGTCCTTCGTGTCTTCGTATTTGGTCACGCATAATGTAAAAATGACTTGACATTTTTCAACGAAATTTAGTACTGAGATAGTTGTACACTCTAGACATATTTCAGGCTACTTTTTATCCCGATTACAGATTCCCGTGGGAACCGGGAGCGAAAAAACCAGTTCACACGGGTGACACCGAAATCATGATCTTGTACTATTCGGCCACATAGGCGACCACTCATATACTTATTAACTTTTTCAGATGACAGCAAAATTGTCTAGTCTCGAAATGTAGACGTTTCCCTCGCTCAAACAATTATATTATACTTGCTACAAAATCATTATGATAAAGAATACAATGATTACGTCTATTTTATGACGCAATTGTTTTAAAAATGGCGAGTAACGATAGTTGTTATTAATAGTTTTGTTAAATCTATACACTAGAGTACTTACATCAAAAGGTACTCAGAACGTCAGAAAATAGTATTTCCACATGTTTCCCCAAAGAGTACTAGAGTATAGAGTAAGCAGAGGTACAGATATTAAATACTAGGTATAATAAAAGGTACAGATACCGTATCCCTTCCTAAGAAATTGGATCATTCTTTTCCTGTATTAGGTTCATATCTTCCAAGTCTTACACTCTTGTTAGAGTGGTCGTGGCTGCTGATAGGCTAGGATGCCCCGTCACTTCCTATTCGAGTGGCGTTCGATTGATGAATGATGTGCCTCTACCTCTTTGCGGTTGACTCAGTAGTGAACCTGATGACGGCAATTCAGGGATTTGGGACCGTCCCCGTGGTCTTGTGTCTTCTACGCGCCCTTGCACCAACTAGCCTCTCTATAGAGTTCTTATTTCTTGAGATATAGGTATGTTCAAAGAACTTCAATATTCGTAAAAGTTCAGTAAAAAAGATACCTATTTGTCAGTAACCATGCGGTTTACTGCGACTACTATCGTTTAAATAAAAATATTTAGAGAAGCGAAGGGCAACCTTATCTAAAAACAAACAGTTTGAAGCGATAATAGCCGTAACATATTAGTTTCTTTTAAATAAGTATAATGTTATTATGTAGTTCTACAGTTGAAATTATATATCTGTACTTACATTCAATTAAATTAACAAAAAAAATACGTAAGACGATATAAAAAATTCAATAAACTTCAAAACAGGGAGGTTCTCAATTCAATTGTATTTTTTTTATCTGTTACCTGATAACTTTTGATTCTGTTATTTGTATGACTGATTGTCTAAGTATTATCCGTTGATCAGTAGGTGCATCACTTGCAGGTCAGATTAGGTGGTTAGATCTTGGTGAGAGCCTTAGGTACGTAACTCTGTGTTACCTACCAGCTTATTGTATTGTAAATAAACTTTTGCTCAAAAAAACTTCATTAAGTACTTTGAATAATGTTAAACAATTTCGTATACGCCATATTATTTTACATCAAAGTGCTTTCTTTTCATTAAAGGCATGTACAGCAAGCTATTAAAGCTGAAGCTCATCTCAGCGTGTATCTAAAATTTGTAATTTGTTTATCAAAATGTCTGGTGTACTTACGTGTTTATAGTAAGATGTGTATGGAGAGAGCGCGGGTGGCGCGGGCGTGGAGTCGGGGGACGGGCATCGCGCTCGCCGCACTAGCTCCGTCAGCGTCACACGGCCAGCAGTCACGTGCGACGACGCCTGCTCATAACGCGTTTTACGTAATATCGATTCCCATTCCACCTATCGATCTCCGATCGGCCGATTCGCATTACTATTAAATCAGTTTCCCGCGTAAATTTAATTTTGGAATTTACCGCGCCCGTCGCGTGTGTTGTGTATTTTTTTTATTTTATTTTGTGACCGGCCTTGGATTTTTCGGTCGAGCCTAAGATTGTCTGTCGATTTTTGAGGTATGTTTTACTGATTATTGTAATTGTATTTTATAAATTAGCGCTCATTCGATAGGAAAATACAAGTAGAACCGGTTTGATTGCGCTAAATAAACCTATAGTTATGAGGTCAATAGACTCGGAGTGGCACGCGGAGTAAGACGTAAGACGCAATGATGAATGTGGAACTTTGTTCGTGGTGGTCTGCCTCTAGTCGATCACTGAAGTCATTGCCATAGACTATACTCCTTTTAGGGTTCCGTAGTAAAAATCTCGGAACCCTTATAGTTTCGTCATGTCCATCCGTCCATCCTCGGCTTTCGTCCCAAACGGTTATTGCTAGATAGATGAAATTTTGCACGGATATGTGTATTTACTATTCCGACAAAGTGCTACAGTAAAATTATGAAAAAGATCTTTTTTCTGGGGTACCTTCCCTACAAGTAAATTGGGGATGATATTTTTTTGTCACGTCAACCCCATCGTGTAGGGTATCATTAGATAGGCATTTTTAAAACATTGGGAAGATGCTAAGACAATTTTTTGATTTAGTAGTCCGTTTGCGAGATATTCAACTTTAAAGCGCATTTTTTGTTAAAACAGAGTGTTCCCCCCTTCTAAAATCTAAACGGCAAACTCGAAGAATCTGAAAAAAATCAAGATGGTAGTCCATTTAATGAACTTTGAAGGAAAACTATAACGGATCAGATGAATTTGTTAGTTTAGGAGTTATAGAACCTATAATGGGTAACTACGGAACCCTATATTATGCGTGGCCCGGGTTCCTCTACTTTCTTCATTTTAGCATCTAAAAGTTTTAGTAATTATTTCTATCTGATTTGATTGATGATGAATGATAATGACTATAGTGAGACATTTACTTGGACGGCTTACATAATTAATAAATTACGACATTTTCTTTAAATTCGTTACAAGTTGCATATTCTAAAATCATTGTTATAAAATTTAACACACAAACACACACACACACATACATATCACGCCTATATGTACGTAATAGGGCGCAAGCCTATTGCCGTCACCGGGCACATTTATAATGGGTTATGTCCAAAATTGCAGATAATGTAAACCCGTTGCCTTGCGATGAAATGTTGATGAAAGGCAACAAAATCTTACGTGCCAGCCGCTGTGGCACAGCCAATTAAAGTCCTGGGCGTCTCGGGCTACTTATGTATAATTTAAATAGAGTTTAATATTATTTTATCAGTAAGTAATTTTATTAAAAACAAAAATATACTTACTACTAAATAGTCTGTACAATACATTAGGTATGAACTGGTCTCAATAATCTACAGTTATACGTAGATTACTATCTTAGATACCAGTTAACTTTAAACTATCTGTATGTACCTAACTGGCGTTTCAATATTATTAACCGTGGTAAAACCTATTTAAGTCAGTTCATTTCTGTACCTTTCCTTTAATAACTCTCTGCATTTTTCTTTAAATCATACGCCAATAACTATCCACTTTTTATTTTACTTCTGTCTACTTATATCCATCCTAAGGTTGACTGCCTCGGTGGCGCAGTGATGTGGTCCCAGGTTCGATTCCGGATCAAATTATTTGTGTGATCCACTAATGTTTGTTTCGGAGTAGGGGTTCTATGTATTTAGAAATATATATTTAAGTATGTTTATCAGTCGTCTAGATCCCATAGCACAAGCTTATATTAGCTTAATTTGGATTAGATGACATTGTGTGAGAATGTCCAAAAATATTTATTTTAGTAAAGCTGTAAGAGCTTCTTGGTGATAAAGCCGCCATTTGTACATACTAAATTGATAACAAGTTCCTGTATATTTTGTATTGTATTGGTGTACAATAAAGCATATTCTATTCTGTTCTATTCTAAGATTAGGAAAATGGAAGGAATTTTTAGACTATGTTTCTAGCTATCTACTGAAAATAATACACTTATGGACTCCGACTGCAGAGATGTTATTTAGTCGTATGTAACACCTGTCCTGGTTGCGGAAATTTGGTTTGAATTACAGAGTGGTTATAATTTTTCTAGCCTATACCAGGCCTATGTCACTCGCCTAACATCGCAAAACATACGTGACGTCAGCGACAACTTGAAGTTGTAAGTCAGTAAGGGTTGTCTCTTGTTTGTGATACGGCATTGACCATAGAGTTGATATTGAGGCATTAACGTCATTAATTATTGGTCAAATTATGCTGGTACTTTACTGACAACCCTAACGTTCGAATGATGTTCTCTGTAAACAAAAGAATGTGCTTTAATTAACGTCGGAGTGCAAGTTCTGTATGTAAGTACTATTCCCTATTCTGTGACTATACCCTATTATGTGGGACCAAAACAGTAAGTGGTGTAGGAAGAATATAGGCGTGATGTATGTCTATCTATCTGTCATGGACTGATCTTAAAAGTACCTACATGTATACCATCACGCCTGTTTCCACGAAGAGGTAGTCAGATGCTTATTAAACGCCCACTTTCCGTCGGTAAATGTTCCCCATGCATGAGCCGATTACTTAAAACAAAAACCGGCCAAGTGCGAGTCGGACTCGCGCACAAAAGGTTCCGTACGATAATAGCAAAAAAATTCACGTTTGTTGTATGAGAGCCCCTTAAATATTTATAAAAACTTAAAACCTTAAATATTTATAAAGTTTTTAGTATTTTTTGTTATAGCGGCAACAGAAATACATAATCTGTGAAAATTTCAACTTTCTAACTCTCATGGTTCATGAGATACAACCCAAGACAGACAGATGGACAGCGATGTCTCAGTAATAGGGTACCCGTTTTACTCTTTGAGTACTGAACCCTAAAAACAATGTCATAATACAAAGTGTGTGTGTTTACGTTACGTAGGTCAGTGCTTTATTAATTAATGAAAGTCATGTTTTTTTTATAAAATAAAAAATTATATCACTTGATAATGTCCCTTAATATCAACATCGATTTACTTATCACAAAATTGTTTAGTTTGTTCGGCCATCACGTACCTACCTACCAACGGCTAGACCAACTAGGATAAAACTTATGAAGATATTACTGGATCCTGGGAAGTTAGACAATTTTTTCTTATAATGAAACTGTCCCATAGATTTGGGAACCAGAAGAAAAAACGGCGGCTTAAGTCATAATAGGTACGTATCTGTGTGTTTAAAATAAAGTAGTAATCGCCCAAATGGTCGAACAATAAAGAGACGTTCACGAGTATTAAAACATTAGGATATTTTCCCCCAAACAAAAAAGCTACACTGAAAAATTATTTCAAAACAAGGAACAGTTTCGTGAAGATCGGAAAATAATGTGGCAGCTAGCCCGGAAAACGTATTAGCTACATACATACAAATAAACGAAAGCAAAATTGTCCACCAGTCTCGAAATCCACGCTTCGTTCTCTCGATCAATAAAGGTACCTAGTCGATTTTCAATGACAGTATGGACAGCACTAAATAAAAAAAAAACATTCTATCAATAAACCAAAAAAATAACAGAGAACTGATTAAATTATTAGTTACCTGTAGTTGGGAACCTTCACTAAAGATGTAAAATAAAAATAAACAATAAAGTTTCGTATGACAAGAATATTTTATTTTTATGCTCATTATTACGGTGCCATTCAGTTGTAATGTTTATTTAACCCACTTTAATGTGCACAATGACGGCCATTACGCTATAAATCTTAATAAAAAAACAATTCATTCCATGGTTTAGCGGGAAAATTCGTATATTTTCATCGTTCTTTTTTCGAAACTGTATTACAGTATACTTTTTTTTTGTCTGAGAAAACCTTTTTTTACTAACCATTGTAATAAATAAGGTTTTATACCTATTGGTTAATACAGGAATTACTAATTGAAGACTGAAGCCAATTTTTCACCAATAACTATTTGTTCGTATTATAGGATGGCTTATTTCCGCTTAAGGGACATTAATTTCACACGTGATTGAAATTGCGAGATTCTCAAGTTCTACATTATGTACGAGCCCTATCTAAAATCTATTACGCACAATGTATTTTAAGGTTGTCTATAAAAACATTACGGTTTATGATAATATTGGTTAAGTAAGCCTACATAATCTCGCCTGTATTCCCGAGGGGGTAAGCAGAGGAGCATTCCACACTCAAATTTTGCCAGCAGTTTTGTTGCCCCCCACGGAATATGTGGCTAAAAGAGAACTATGGTTCATGAAAAATCTGTATCTAAAAATAAAATTCGAATCAGATTAATGAATATTTTATAGTGAAAATGAGTAGGTATGTATGAGTAAAGTTATCTCAAAAAATGTAGTACATTTCCGGCTGTGTTTTCTCTGAAACTATGCGTCATTCGTTACAACACAATTTGTTAGAAATCTGCGAATACGCAGGCATTGTAGTCATAATTATCTACGGTATTCAAATAATTATAAATAAATAATAAGTTATTTATTTCAGGTCACAATATACCCACATTATACACCCTATATTATACTCAAAATTGTTGTAACATAATTAAAAAAACGACTTCAACCTTAAATTAAAAAGTAATTTGGAAATGTAAAGTTCTCTTCAATACAAATTAATCAAACACAACGTACTTAACTGCTGTAAATCGTTGATTCCTTCGACTGGCTTTCGGCTCTCTCATCAGATCGACTCAAAACCTTCATTAAATGGTAGTCCTTTATAATACCTAATGAAAAAATAAACAAACGCATGTATATGTGACCTCTTTTACACACACATGTGTTGTACTCACAGCTACAAAAAGAGTTCGTACTCTACTTTTCGTAGTCACTCACACAAATGCAAAGCTCCGCTTATCCCTCGCGAACTGTAGCATAGCGGTCCAGATTAGCACGTTCAAACCAAACAATCTCTTCAACTTTATCTTTCAATTAGTATTATTATTATTTAGTATTAGTTAGATATAACCTCAAAATATTGGTCTGATTCATTTTTCGTCTTATATCTCGCGTTATCGTGATGTGAAGTTTAAACAGTACAGTCGATTTAGATTATGTACCTACAGATAATACTGTAATCTCCATGTCCCCGTTTCTGATTTGTTCGTTTAAAAAAGAACGAGTCCAACGTTCCTAATTTGACCTCAGCCGTCATATATCTAATGCAGGATAAAAAGAACAACTGATAGTGTTCCAATTTTAAAAACCCGCGTGGGGTATATATACGGCCTCTTTAGCGTTTCTACTGGCTTGAGACGGGCCACAGATAATCATAAAACAAGTTGCAAGGTTATTTCTAGTGACGTGACCGCGTGTTAGATAGGCAAATAAAAATTTAGGTCATTCTAACTAGCCTCGATTCACTGAGAGCCCATACCGGCCATGTGTTGTAGAGTCGATGTTTGATTGTGTTGTAAATAAAAACACGTGGTTGCAACGCATCTGGCCGAGCACAGATAGCTTTTAACCCACTCAATTCTAGGAAACAATATACGTTTTACTATAAACGACGTACAATTTGTTTCCATTCACCACGCTCGTGTTATCATTCATTGACGGCTACAATCCTACATTCACGGTCGTTTGAAATGTAGTTCCATTTTTGAACGGTTTAATTTAGGCGGCTGAGTTTTTTTTTTTTTTTTTTAATTCCGCGGCCCAAGGCCGCGGCCGCTCTAACGTCCGTTGCCGGGCGTCCCTGGTTACTAGCAGAGGGTATGTCCAGTGGCGCCCGGCGGACTTTGACCACCCCTGTGGTCTCTGCGGGTGTTTGGTCGGGACGAGAATCCCGCGTCATTGGGGTCGGGTTTTATCCCGCGTCAGTGAGTGAATCTGGTTGCGTGCTATGGGGCAAAGGCCCCGCAGCACGCAACCCTTCTAGCCTGCTTCTGTAAGGACGGTGGGTGGCGATCCCGCCGTCCTCAGGCCCCGATCATGGAGGACGATAGTCTTGGGCGTAGTCGCGTAGTCTGGGGCGGCCTGGCCGCCGACTACGGAACTCGGCGGGGAGGGTACGCTCCCTCTCCCTCCCGGCCGCCTCCTTCGCGAGCATGACTTGCTCGCAGAAGGACACGGCCGCGTTCCACCTACTCCCGCTGGATACCATGGCTTGAAGCATGGTCCCCAGCGAGAGGGTATCCACGCCCAGACCCACTACGAGGTCCCGGCGCTGACTCGCCCACGCTGAGCACTCCACCAACGTGTGGAGTGCGGTGTCGTCGTCGGAAACCTCGCAGTGTTGACACCGGGGTGTGACCTCACGATGCATGCGAAACAGATAGCTACCGAAGCATCCATGCCCGGCAACCATCTGCGTCGCACGGTACGTGAGGTCACCATGCTGCCTCTGCAGCCAATCGTCCATGATCGGTCTCACCGCCGCGATGAAGATGGCACCCCCCTTGGGTTGCTCAAGTCGCACCCTCCATGACTCCATGAGATCCTGGCGGAGTTGCGACCGCTGGTCCTCGATTTCTCGAGACGCAGGCCTGTGGTCCCGCTCCAGCGCCTCCTTGCGCCATTGGAACAATGACGCAAGGGCTCTCGCTTCCAGGTCCCATGGAGGGGTCCCGGCTAGGAGACATGCAGCCTCTCAGGCGGCTGAGTTTACTTTTTAATATTCATAAATTGTTTTTTTTTTCATTTCAATTGAAGGACAAAAGACAAAGAAGTACTGTTGCTAAATGAAAATTTAAAGTGCTCAAAGCTATCAGTATGAGTGATCGCTGGTATAATAAATAACAAACGATGCAATAATTTAAGAATTTATTTATAAAACAAATTACAAAAGCTGTCTGTGGGCAAGCGGTTGCATAAAAAGTGAAAATCAATAATGTCGGCAGCCGCGGCGGCAGGAGTCCGAATAATTGGAAAATTCTCTGTTCGTCGAAAGCTATAAATTCACACTTTTGTCAACATTTTCTGTGTTGCGTTATAAATTACAATATTGTGTAATTAAATGCAAGTGGAATTCTTGTATTTAATTTGACTGTACGTTTAATTGGTAGGTAAAACATTCTATTTAAAAAACAGGTATATTAAATAATTATTCCTAATGAATTAGCTGTAAAGAACCATGCGTAAACCGTTGAAAGGATAAAACAGACTAGGTAAATTATAATTCAATTCATAAAGTGGTCTATCTTACGCATGAATTTCTATTAAAAAAAACTATTGTGGTTACCCAAATGCCACGGGAAAAAAGCAAACGATGACAATTACCTACTCTACACGTAATCCTATTTTAAAACCAAAGGATGTTTAATCCGTAAGTTCAAACGTAAATCTTTTTTTTTTGCCGCAAAAAAGCAAACAACAAGATTTTTTTAAAACTAAATGGTTTAAAATTCGAATACTCGAAATAAAATACCAGTCAACCGAAATATCTGGCCACCAACAAAAAAATAAATGAGGACTATAAATTAATTTCCACTAAGTACCATAGACTAAGTTCTAGAGTCAGCAAATATTTCAAACGTAGAATGAACACATAAAGGTGGTACTGGCAGGACCACAAACACTAATTGCAGTTGATATGACTCGTAAAGTCAATTATGGCGGTCGTGAAAACGTCCAGAATTAAAATTTATGTCCACTGTTAAAAGCCCTATGTACATATAAATTGTTATTTATATCACTTTACGATCGCTTTCAATTTTAGACTAGGATAGACTTATTCTCAACGATGTAAATGTCGAAATCATATTATATTTTTACTTTTAAGTTATATTTACTAAGACACGATTATTATTAAATTTTGAGTTATTTCCAGTTGCCATTATACAAAACTTTATCCATCTTACCTTAGGAATTCTTCGTTATTACCTTAGGTAGAACTGAGCCACCAACGCTGGCAACACTGTCTCTTGAAACCCCTTGTCGATGGCACAAAGGCCTATGAAGCCATGCCAAAAATTAAAAAAAAACCCTTTGTCGATCCCCGTCGACCTTCAAGCTTAACATCGACAGACGATACACAAAATAGAACACCACGATCTAAAAAAACAGTTGCCATTAGAACCTCTAAAATACCTATCTACTGATATATAAAAGAAAATGAATGTCTGACAATAAAATCCAACCGTATTTCATCTCCTATAGACATTTACGAGTATTTGAAGGTCTATAAAATGATAGTAGTAGCTTCAGAGTACAGGTAAACGGTCGGTACTTACCAATGTACCACACCGCAACCGCTAAACTGGAACTCGGCTCCAACAAATTCGGTGTCTGTGGCATTTTAATTTTTTTTTTTGTTTAGAGGTCATCCATAATGGCCGCTTTCTCCCGTAATGTGTTTTTAATTTTTGTTAACAGTTGTGAAACGGTATGCTTCTGTGGAAGCCAATGTTTGAGTTTTTTATAACGTTTATTAAAAGTCTATTTGTATTGTGGAAGGTCGGTGTGAATTTGAAAAATGGTTGCCTCACTCAATATTTAAGAATATCATTAAGTATTTAAGTGAAGTGGGACAGGACATTCAAAAATAACTTACTAGCCGACGCCCGCGGCTTCACCCGCTTGAAAAATTACAACCAAAAATCTGCCTCGAGAACCAGTCCATCCATTGGTGAAAACGGTATCAAAATCCGTTACGTAGTTTTAAAGATGTAAGCATACATAGGGACAGACTTTGTTTTATACTATATTATGATAGCACACACAGACAAACTTCAAGGAGCCGAAGGGGTAGGCATAGGCGTAGTAGGTAGATAATAATATGTATATGTAGATATGGGTAATATGGCGAGCTTATGGCTAATAACTGGGAAATTCTGTTTGCCCTTATAACGTATGCACCCATTATTTTATAATAGTATCTCATTTTTATGTCACGTATATGTGACGTAAAGCTTTGACACATGTCACATTATAGGGAAATAAAATTCATAAAATTAAATGTCACTTATCTGACAGGAAGTTCCTGTTTTCTAGAACTTTACTGCCATCAATCTTGTTTAAACATCAAATATTGTTATAGTTCAACTTATCAGCGCAAGTTGAGTCATCGATCGGTCATTGTACACATGATACGTTTAAATGTTTTTCTGGCCAATTTGAGACAGAAGCAACGGTCATTTTATTACATTCTTACTAGTTTTACTTAGAATTCTATGAACTACCCTGAAAAGGTAAATGGAATTTGACATTACAAGTAAATATTATAATGCACACAAACATGAAAATGTGTAAGTACCTATTTCATCCCTACCTATCTGATTTGATAGGTTAGTTTTTGGTAAAAGTTAAAAAAAAAGGTATAAAAAATCGCTTTTACTAGCACTAAATAGCTATAGGTATGTACTTACTAGTGTCTGGCTTGAGCATGGTGCAGGCGCCTCCTAAAATGTCGTAATTGTAGCATATTTTGTACTTAGGTGACTACAATTTTTTTTTGTTGCATTATACACGCTTATTGATTTTGATACGAGACCAATGTACATTCGTCCACATTTTTAGTCTTAAGAAAATGTGTAAATGTATCAATTATTGAAAAAGAGTGAACGAGAGTTTTATTGCCAGGTTCTTTCTCTCGGTTCTACTTATTGCTTTGCGAATCTGGCAGTACATGTAAATATAGAAGTAATTATATTTTTTATTTTAAGTACTTACTGACGTTTGTAAGAGCCATTCAGTGACCTATACAAATAAATAAATCATTTCATTTCATTTGATTTCATTACTTATTTATATTTGAAAATATAATAATAACATTAGGTACCTACCTACATATATCCTTGCTGTTCGGCTAGTGGTTTATCCTGACTAAATAGGTAGGAGCTGAATGTGTAGGTACCTACCATGTGCGCATGTATTGCACAATACAAGCGTGATTGCATCAGAATGGTACATCACTAGCAACAATGACCATACATCATCGAAATTGTAATCTTATTGTACACTTGAGAACGTAACAATTTGAATTAAAAAAAAACTTAAACGTCACTGACAGTGCTCATCTTGAATCGAAATTGTGATCACGAATTGATTTTCTAACGTCAATTTGAATTAGAAAAAAAAGTCATCGAATGTGCCAAAATGTAGTAACCTTGATACAAATTCCTTGGCCAAATGGCACTTCTGAAGTTAGAAAGTAACCTGTATTCTTTAAATGAAAAAAAAAATACACCATACTCAGCTGATTTCAAATATCATAGCAAAAACTATGATTTTCCTCGTAATGTTAAGTGGTCAGACTGCGTGGCGTTCAGTCAGGCACGCTAAGTAGGTAGACCGGTACTTGACGATTCCAATTCCATCCATTCATGTTGCTACTGCAAACAAACACAAGAAACACACGTAGATGTTTTTATCTGACAATATTGTAGGTTGGGTGGGCCTTGAAGTAGATTTATTAACTGATAAACTGAGTTGAGTACAAATGAAAATTATTGAAAGTAGAATTTGTTATGTTTATTATATGAGTATGTTACTTAAATTTAACTAATTTAAGTTCAAAGTACAGCAGCAGTGTAACGTGTACGTCTGTATCAATTGCACATAACGACTATTTTAATGGGAGAATCAACCCCCGCTAACTGTAACACTGGAGATCACTACGCATCGTGCAATTAGATGAGTAATGCATGCTTCCAAATAAAATTGAAATATCCATGTCTTAAAATAAAGATTCAAAACTACTTATGCAAGTTTATTAATTTAATAAGTAATTAGAATACTTATTTTAATAATAAGTCGAATATTCGAAGAGTATTGTGTCGAAGGAATACTCTTTAAATGCAAACTTGTTAGACCTTTGTGTTGCAAACTATGCCCAAAGAGGCGATTGTTCTGCGCCAATATGCGACTCATGTACTTATTTCGTTTGTCCGCATACTCCTCCTAAACGCCTGAACCGATCTCCTTCAACCTTACCACAGTTATAACGTGTGGCGTGAGGGTGGTTTAGAACAAAAAAAAAAGTTTGAACATAAAAAAAAAAACTTAAATCGTTGTCGTTAGAAAATTTAACACTTCGCTCAGTTTTTTTGCAACAGCAGCATGCATTGCATACCTAGTAACCAATATTGCCGCAGATTTATCTAAAACTTTATCATCCAATAATCGGATCGAACGAGACAAAAGCCCAAATATTTACAACGGAAATTATCCAACCATTTTCCAAAACTTCACTTCGTATTTTACCAACAGTGTCGCTATAGCCAAGTTTATCGGTTCAAAACGATCAAACAACCATTGTGTACGTTGTTTACAAACAAACCCATTGAATATCCCAGAGAGCTATTCTCATATTTCGAGTGAAACCCTCGGGATCTATTGCGTAGAGAACCGTAAGATATCCAGGAGACTCCGCCCTTGAACTTGTAAACGTCACACTCCAAAAACGGAGCCATTCACCTCCTTACAAACCGGATTTATCTCACAATCTATTCTCGGTTCTCAATACAAATCTATGTAAAATATTTCCGCACGAACTTTTTCAGATAAAACTTATCAAACCAGACGGCAACTGAACGTTTACAGACGACTTTAAATCATAATAACATCGAAATAAACAGCGCTATGAATATTTTTACAACGTATAAATTACCATTATCAAGTAAAAATATAATAGACTCACAGTAAGTAGTCTAGCTTCAGTCTAGTGGCAATAAAAACGTCGTTAAACCGTGAAAGTCATACATTCAATTCATTCGTTCGTTCTTATGTTTACACTGAGGTGTTAGGTATGGTGTAAAGCCGGGTGCCAAGAGCCTGTGAAATATATCCGGCCGTCGGGGAATACGCGTAGACGGGAGGCAGACGGTCCTTGAACTTTACCCGGCCAGCCAGCCGGTAATAGAGCGGTTGAATGCGTGAAACTATGCGTAAGCAAACGACAGTTACATAAGTTAAACTCAAGTTCTGTTTGTATCTATTTTATTCAGCTTTTGAATGCTGTAACAGTTTATATAGGTGTCAATTTTATCGTATATCATTCTGTGGTCTCGTAAGCATTGTTGGGGTAAGCTAAACTATCAACGATTTTGGCATAAATAGGACTTTTTTCGCTTCTTCGAGTCAAATACTCTCCGGTTATGTATTAGGTACTTTCTATGTATTAATTAACCTGGCGTTTCGACAAGACATCTTATAAGTAAACAGTTCACTTACACAAGATTTTGGTTCACTGATGCGCGCCTGATAGTTTTGTCATATCCTAATACCCACTGAAAACACAATATTACCTCACCTACACCAGACTAAAAATACCTATGACCGGTAGGCAGAGGTTCGCCAGTATTTTTGGACCAACGTAAAAGGGGGCAAGCATATTGCCGTCACCGGACACACATATAATGGGTTATGTCCAAAATGGGCAAATTAATTTATTAAAAAGTAGCAGCTATATTGTAATTTTGAAAGAAAATGGAAACCCGTTGCCTTGCTATGAAATGTTTATGAAAGGCAACAAAATCTTACGTGCCAGCCGCTATGGCACAGCCAATTAAAGTCCTGGGTGTCTCGGACTATTGACTGTACAGTATAGACTATAGACTATACTATAGACGTTAATATGAGGTGTAACCTAGCTGTCACTGTCATAGAGCAACACGGTCTACCGAATTTTGTGCCCCCGTGGTGGGCCGGAGGAAGCTGAAGGCAAAAGGTTGCCAATATCTGCCGGCATCCTGGGAAGTTATACTTCCGAGGGCGTACCTGAAGTGTCCAGTATACAGTAAATCAGCGATATTAAAGAAATAATACGTATATTATCATAAAACAGAATTTCTTAAAATCCATTCTAAGTTTTGCGTGAAAGATGGACAAATATCCACATTTCCATTTATACAAACTTGCGCAATATGCATAAGTATTAATAAGTTTTAAACACAGACCTCCAGGAATTAAATCCATGGCCGTTTAAAAAAAAAGAAATATAACCGTGATGTATTAGTAGAATATTTAGTATTCAGTTCGTGTGTGTTCATTTCAAGGAGGTTTGAATGTCAATTATGCCATAATTATGGTGAATCCGAGGTCATTGTTTAGAGGACAGATATTTGCTTTTGTCTTGTATATTATACTAACAGATTTATCCTGGTTCCGTACGGGTAAAGTCTTTAAAGTCACGTAAGAGTAAGAAGAACGCTGGGCGTGAGTGGGGTGGGGTGTGTTTGCGCATCGGTACTCTCGCTCTTACTCGCTGTTACCACCAAATAGATCGATAAATCGTTTTCCGCGCAGCTTTAAGGTCAGCGTTTTTTTATATGATGCGACCTGTACCTACTTTGAACATGACGTAGCACTCGTAGCAGGGAGATTGACGAACTAGATCTTAGGGAGTGGCTATAGGTCTTTGGGGGAGGCCTATGGGAGGCTAAGATGATGATAAGCAGAGGATTTTGATCATGAGTGTCCGACATCCACAAGTCTACAAAATTATCCGCAAAAAGGATAGGCTTGAGCTACTCGAACCAGCGACTGTATCCTTTCCAGAAGGAACGTTCTGACAACTAAAGGTGAACACTTATCCGAGCCGAACGAGTCGAATGAAACGAATTTTAGAATTCTGTATATGAAATCTCATGAAACCTCGCACACTTTCCCGCGTCGAATCGTCCGAATCTGGAAGAACCCCAGAAATCCTAGACGAATTCGGACGACATCATCAGCTTCGCAGCGCGGCTTATGCCGTCGATTCGACCGATGCACTTGCATTCTATCAGTTGCGTACGGACACCATCAGACACTACGACAGAGCAACGTGCGAATAACATGTATAATAATATGTAATAACAGTGCGACAGGCGTAAAGGAAATAGAAATGATTTCTTCGACGCGGTCGATTCTTTCGGGATGGTCAATTCTTCCGGTGCGGATATGTGTGCGAGGCCTCCTTAACTTCGATTCGTTCGACGCGTTCGGCTCGAATAAGTGTGCGTTTACCTTAATCAAGACTACACTAGCCAAACAGTAGCCCACACACTGTCAGTCAGTTCGACTTTCAACGTTATCGACTAAACTGCATAGCCGACTTCAACCTTATCGACTGTCTGAAAGATCTGAAAATGCAGGCGGACGGAATGAGGCGTGAGTTTGAGTCCGTCCGTCCGTATTTGCGATTCATAATTTATAAAAGTAATTCAGAAAAGTTAACAAACTTCACTTCTACAAGTACCTAATAAGAGGTTTACAAAATCGATAATACCCGGACCTAGGGTAAGGTAGCTTATAGCGGAGATCCGTCTCAGGCGGGTCACTTCACCCGCTCGGGCAACGACCTCGTACCCGGACCGTCCGGGTAAGTAAATGACCTTTTTATTAAATTTAACTTAACGACTCTCTGTTCAAACTTTATAAATTATTTTTTATTAAAAGTTCATTTAAAATTTTTAAACTTTAAAGATTTACTCTCATGACTAGTCATAATTGATATCTAAATGATATTTAATCGTGTAAAATATAAAAAATCTTTTCTCCTTCCTTTAAAAAATCCTTTTAATTTCTTAAACTCGCTATCCATCCAAAGGTTGTCTGGAAGAGATCGCTTTTAGCGATAAGGCCGTCATTTGTACTCTTCTTGAAGTGATATCTCCTTTTTGTAGGTTTTACATTAAGAAGTTAAATAAATATTCAAAAATGCCTGTTTTCAACCAGTCTATTAGAATAGAATATAATTTATTTATATAAATCAATAGCGGACGACCGCGGCTTTGCCTGCTTGACAGATTATATACATAAAAACCTTCCTCGAGAACCACTCTCATTGGTGAAAACCGCATCAAAATCCGTTGCGTAGTTTTAAAGATCTAAGCAAACATCGGAACGGGCGACTGTGCGGATTATTGGGTACTTGGAACCAACAGTTACTGACGAAATATGCGCGTAATAAAGGCTTCTATCTACCCCTTCTGAGATAAGCACGTGATTTAGATTTAGTAAGTAACAAAATACAAGGAAACTCCGCAATAAAAAGTCCTTGACAATTATTTTAACGCAACTAAAATGCGTAGTTACAAAATAAATGTATGTTACAGAGTCAGATAATAATAAAGGAGTGTTCATACTATCAGTACGACTCAGATAATAATAAAGGAGTGTTCATATTGACAGTCACGACTGATAATAGTATTATCAACACTTATTGAGCGGAGCGAAGCGAAGCTCTATCTTAGACGACAAGTGTAAATCGTTTGTGTGCCAACTCCTCCGAAACGACTTGACCGATTTTGACCAAATTTGGCATGCTGGTCGACATGATACCCGGGAGTGCATATCTCTGAAATCATGTCAATAGAGCTGACCACGGAGGAATAATCACCGAAAATGTCGTGGACATCACCGAAAAACCAGATGATTAAATGGTTGCCATGGAAACACGTGTGTCAACAACGAAAATAGTTTTTTTTTTCATTCGATTAATTAATTTAAGTGTTCGAGTCTGATTCTGATATGTAATAAAACATTTGCTCCGCTCAACATTTGCAATTAGCAGCATGCTGCGCATACCTAGTTTTATTAGCAAGTGATAATTGTTATTAACTAGCGGACGCCCGCGGCTTCACCCGCTTGACAAATTATGTACACAAACACCTCGAGAAAACCACTCTATCCGTTGGTGAAAACCGCATCAAAATCCGTTGCGTAGTTTTAAAGTTCTAGGCATACATACGGAACGGGCGACTGTTTTATAGGTACTATGTCATGATTTTGACTAGCGGATGCCTACGGCTCCGCCCGCTTGACAAATATATGTATATTATACACAAAACCTTCCTCGAGAACCACTCTATACAATGGTGAAAACCGTATCAAAATCCGTTGCGTAGTTTTAAAAATCTAAGCATACATACGGACGCAATTCAACTGTATGTTCTTTTCGAGCGGAGCGAAGCGAAGCTCTATCTTAGACGACAAGTGTAAATCGTTTGTGTGCCAACTCCTCCGAAACGGCTCGACCGATTTTGACCAAATTTGGCATGCTCGTCGACATCATACCCGGGAGTGCATATCTCTGAAATCATGAAAATAGAGCATAAAAAAAATTAAGAAAATTTGCTCCGCTCAACATTTGCAATTAGTAGCATGCATTGCATACCTAGTTCTAATATGTGGTGATGATGATGATTATGATGGTTACGGCTTCAGTTAACAAATCTATTAGATGTTATTGTAATTATGCAACTGATTATAACGACACTAATATAGTGTTTATTGTTTACAGGTCTTACAAGACATCAAGGTAAATATACTTGGCTCTTAAGTCTGTCGTAATCTTTTCGTGCGCACATTTTCGTATTTTTTTTATTTTTTTCTACTAACTATCTACTGTGCTTTGGCAGTTTTTTGTCATATAACATGGCATACTGGATATAATTTTTAGTAGTTTGTAGACTTTTTCACTTTTATTATTAAAAAATACTAACAACCGTAGTTTTAAGTTTACTAATACTTCTATCCTACTATCCCCAAAAGTAATTGAGCGTTTTCACATTGCACGATAACGACAAACGATATCGTAAGTAGCAGCAGTAACTTTAAGGTAAGATTGTAAATTATCGTGACGATATCGTGCAATGTGAAAACGCCCATTGAGTTAGGAGTAGTGAACAACTTATTACGTTATAGAATGGGCGCTTTCACACTGCCACGATATCGTGCATTTTATCGTGGCGATATCGTGACGATATAGGGGAGGTAAGGGTGCATTGGGCATGTGTTGTTAAGCAATTTAAAAAATGTTTCAATTGTCATTATGCAGATGGGTACTGCAGTACCTACCTCATCAGGTCAGGGGCCTAAGTCGCGTAAATAACGATAGGTCGTCGACGAAACGTAAGTGACGATATATTCCACTTTAGCGTGGCGATATCGTGACTACACAAGGAGTCACTGTTATTTCACTTGTGATTAATCACAGCATATGAGCATATGATTCGTCACAGTTCGCATCTGTTATCTCGCTCAATTTAGTATAGTCTACTAATATTTTACATATTTAAACTGCAACATGTGGGGGGGGGGGGATGATTGATGTTATATTACCAGGATATAGTCCTCAGACCTACTCATAGTACCTAGATATGTAGGGGAACATAGAAATACGTCCAACTGTCACCCACTGGTAATATCAAAGTTTTGGGAAGTGGGGTGGGAATTGGGAATTTTTTTATGGGAAGAGATGTAGTTTTATTACTTGTGGGGGGTTTAAAGAGGGTCCTAAAAAGAAGTCAAAATTGACCTGAGATGCTTACTTTCCGAGATATTAGGTACTGGGAATCTTGGGTATTTTTGTGGGATGGGAATTCCCGGGTTTTTTTTGCAGGCTAATAGAATAAGTCTCGGCAGGGGAAAAAAAATTTGCTCAGAATTGCATAGCATGGCGTTTTACGTTATATATTTACGTAGGCCCCTGACCTGATGAGGTAGGTACTGTAGTACCCATCTGCATAATGACAATTTAAACATTTATTAAATTGCTTAACAACACATGTCCAATGCAATATCTCCCCTATATCGTGACGATATCGCCACGATATCATCACGATATCGTTATCGTGCAATGTGAAAACGCCCAATGGTTTCATGTTCAAAACCGGTCAAGTAAATGTCGTGCCACGCATAAGATAGGGTTCCGTATTTACCAATAAAAGCCTCTATAACTCCTGAACTAACAGAGTTATACTTACAATATGATGTAGTTTTCCTTCAAAGTTCATTATATGGACTACCATCATGAATTTTTCAAGTTCTTCCGCCAGCCGTTTAGATTTTAGAAGGGGGGGCGCCCTGTTTTCCCAAAAACATGCTCTTCAAAGCTAAATATCTCGCAAACGGATACTTAAATCAAAAATTGTTTTAGCAACCACTCAATGTTTTTAAAAGACCTATCTAATGATACTCCACACGACGGAGTAGACGCGGGAATAAAATATCACTAGTTATCACGGCGAACTTTGTATCGCATAATATTAAAAAAAAAAAATGTGTGTGTGTCAGCTCCGACGCACGACTGGAGTTTACTCCTTTATTACGAGTATCTAACCATACGCAAAAAGAGTTTATTCAACTGAAAAAAGATTAATATCATATGAAAGGGTAAATTCACAATTTAATGAAATAATAATAATACACTAATAATAATAAATAATAATAATTAAATTAAATCGATTTTAACATCTTATTTTCTCAATTGTGATGATCTCACTGATGCGCATTCAATCCTGTATTGTGCGGCTGTTACAGTATGTCGAGTAGCTGGTGTTAAATTTAATAAGCAAGAATCAGCTGCTCGACCAAGACCTACAGTACCAGCTTGGTAATGCAGGATTGAACGTCGCATTACCGAGGCTAGGGTGCTCATAGGCAAGCTACACTGCTTCAGGACGGGCAATACACGCCCGAGAGTCATGTGCTTCGTGACCCGGGCATTCGCGGGAACTAACGTGAGTCCCCGTGAAAACTCTGTACGGGTCACGGAGCGCATTGATTTCCTGAAGCAGAAAATCTATGCGTGGGCAAACCGTATAAGGCTATATAAAAAGAGAGTAGACAGATATACACAAAATCGCTTGTTCCAAAAAGACGAGAGGTGGGTATACAGAAGGTGGGAGCGACCTGATTCAGATGTGACTGATGGGAGTCTACCTGATGCTGATGCTACAGTTGCCTTTTGGAAAAGCATTTGGTCGACACCCGTCAGTCATACGCAGGGTGGGTGGATTGGGGATGTAGAGCGGGCGTGTGAACCAATACAAGCTATGGAACCTATAACCATATCTGAAGATGATATTGGTTGTGCAGTTCGTTCGTTACCAAATTGGAAATCAGCTGGACCGGACGGACTGCAAAACTTTTGGCTAAAATGGTTCCGTAGCTCACACGCCTGCTTGGCATCTTGCTTCCAGTCATCCCTTGAGTTAGCGTCGCTTCCATCTTTTATGACTACCGGAGTTACTCACCTTCTTTATAAATCTGGTGGTACCACAGACCCCAAAAATTACAGACCCATTACTTGTTTACCAACTATATACAAACTTTTTACATCTATTCTGAGAGTCAAAATGTATTCACATATAGAAAACAACAATATATTGTCCATCTCTCAGAATGGATGTAAAAGTGGGGCACGTGGTACTAAAGAGCTCCTTATTCTTGACATGGCTGTTTGTCAGCAGGTACGCCGCAACTGAAAGAACCTTGCGACATGCTGGATTGACTACAAAAAAGCGTATGATTCTGTACCTCATACATGGCTTCTAAAGGTGCTGGAGTTGTATAAAATTGATGCAACTCTGTGCACCTTTTTGAGGTCATGTATGAGACAATGGAATACGGTTTTGGTTTATCCAGGATGTCGTCAGATTCTAGGAGGTGGTGTACCAATAGGGATCGAGAGAGGAATATTCCAGGGCGATAGTCTGAGTCCGTTATGGTTTTGTCTAGCACTGAATCCTCTCAGTACGCTACTAGAGGGTTCAGGGTTAGGCTATCGGATGCGGAGAGGGGGTCAAATTTTATCCCACCCTTTTTACATGGATGACCTAAAGTTATTTGCCCCTAATGGCCCCGAATTGATGGCTTTACTAAAAGTTACTGAAACTTTTAGTAAGGCTATCAGTATGGAGTTCGGGGTAGATAAGTGTGCGGTCATATTACTATATGTGGAAGCTTGTTTTTGGCAAGTGTCACTGACCACTCTTGATTAATGATTGTAAACTCAATAGCTATAAGCTTTCCTAAAAATAAAATAAATAAATAAATAAATGCATGTGAAAAAGGGCGGGATTGTGGAATCTGAAGGAGTCAGTCTTTCGGATTTCACACAATTTGAGTCGCTCTCCGCAACCGAAACCTACAAATATCTAGGTATGTCCCAAACTCTGTGTATTGCTGAGACTGACATGAAACAGACGTTGCAGGACCGTTTCTTAGGCCGCCTGAAAAAAGTATTGAAAAGTCTCTTGTCAGGCGGTAACAAGGTACGGGCTGTTAACGGCTGGGCCATGCCAGTCTTAGTATACTCTTTTGGCATACTTAGATGGACTCAGACCGAATTAGAAGCTCTGGATAGAAAGGTACGTTGTCTATTGACTTCATACCGAATGCACCACCCACGTTCGTCAGTAATGAGGTTGTATATCTAAAAATGAAATAAAAAATAAATGTGGAGGTCGAGGATTTTTAAACGCTAAGAGTCTCCATAACCGTGAGATATGCAACCTTAGAGAGTACTTCTTGCAGGTGGATGTGGGTCTGCATCGAGATGTCGTGGCAATTGATAACGGACTGACCCCACTCTCCCTAGCTAAAGAGAACTGGCGCAAACCGGTAATACTAGGTGTATCTGATCGCAAGGAAATATGGAAGAGCAAAGAGCTTCACGGTCGTTTTTATCGGGCTCTACACGGGCCCGATGTTGATTTTACAGCTTCCGTATCCTGGTTACGTTTCGGTGATCTCTTTGGAGAAACTGAAGGTTTCATCTGTGCAATCACTGACGAAGTTATGATGACGAATAACTATCGGAGATTTATTGTCAAAGATGGGACGCTAGACATCTGTCGGGCATGTCATCGTCCCGGAGAATCTTTAAGACATATTATCTCTGGTTGTTCCCGTCTTGCGAACGGTGAGTATTTGCACAGACACAACCAAGTAGCCAGGATTATCCACCAACAACTTGCTCTAAAATATAACCTTGTTGACTTAGAGATACCTTATTACAGGTATGTGCCCGACCCAGTTCTTGAAAATGGCCATGCTACATTGTATTGGGATCGGTCTATTATCACTGATAGGACTATTATAGCCAACAAACCAGATATAGTGATAATAGATCGATTAAAACGCCTTGCAATAATTGTCGATATCACTGTGCCGCATGACGAGAATCTCGTGAAAGCAGAAAAAGATAAACAAATTAAATATTTGGACTTGGCTCACGAGATTGTCGACATGTGGGATGTGGATTCGGCGATTATTGTTCCGATAGTCGTATCTGCTCATGGTTTAATAGCCAAGAGCCTCGACCACCACCTACAGAGGCTCGCGTTAGGCAGCTGGGTCAAGGGCTTGATGCAGAAGGCGGTTCTGTTGGATACGGCCCGTATTGTGCGGAAGTTCCTATCTCTGGAGCCCTAACCGCCGGTAGCTTGGTCACTGTACTCGATACCGGTGGGTCACTATTTTTTATATTTTTAAATATATTTGTGTTTTTTATAAGTTTATTTAAAAATATAGTAAATATGTAATAAAATGTAATAAAGGGAATAATAATAAACAACTTACCTCATTGATATAGCCATTCCAAACACTCACAACCTACAAAAAACAATAGCGGAAAAAATACATAAATATACTGACTTGAAGGATGAAATTTCAAGAATATGGAAACAAGAAAAAGTTTACATTGTACCGATTGTACTATCCTCCACTGGCGTCATCCCTAACCATTTACACCATAGCCTGAACCTCATTAACCTTAAACCCAATATTTACACACAACTCCAAAGAGCCGCCATACTAAATACCTGCAGAATTGTTAGGAAGTTCTTGCAAATAGATGTCAATGAAGCTGAGACAACAACACATGCTTAATTTATACTTGTGTCATTTACTTGATCTAGGTCCGTAAATGACACTCATTATCAGCATAAGCTGAGAAAAAATACATAAAACAATAATAATAATCTTAATACACTCACATCCAAATTAGAAAGTTGCGCACTAAAGGTGCGCACCAAAAACGTGACACGTTTTCGTTACTTGTTAGTAGGTTTTACCCCTCGGATTTTTCTCATACCGGGCGCCTTATATATGAAAATCGATTCTTAAGGAGTAAACTCCAAAAATTTCATGCAAATGAATGTAAATTGAAAAACGCGACGGACGGACAGACAAATATATAGACAAATTGTCGTATTAAATATATAGATTCCCACTTTACGTATAGGGGAGGTACCCCAAAACAAAATATTTTCCTAAATTTTATTGTAGTACTTTATCGGCGTAATAAATATATATATCCATGCAAAGTTTCATGTTTCTAGCTCTAACCGTTTCTGAGGAAAGCCGAAGGCGGACATGACGAAACTTATAAGGTTTCCGAAAATTTTACTACGGAACCCTGAAAATGAGCACTATACACACACACACACACGCAATATCACGCCTATATCCCCGAAGGAGTAGGCAAAGGTGCATTACACACCCACTACTTGCCAGTATTTTTAGTCCCACGTAATAAGGGGCCAGCCTATTGCCGTCACCGGGCACATTTATAATGGGTTATGTCTATGTTATGAATTTAATAAAAAGTAGCAGCTGTATTTTAATTTTGAAAAAAAAATTGCGATGAAATGCTGATGAAAGGCAACAAAATGTTACGTGCCAGCCGCTATGGCACAGCCAATTAAAGTCCTGGGCGTTTCGGACTAGTAACATAGATAATATACCAGCCAGTACTTATAGATTGTCTAAAAAGTTCCTAATGTTTTTAAAATACATAGGCACTAAGACACATGACATCCGCGAAGGTTCAATACTTCGTGAGGGAGGGAACCGAGTGGGGACGGTCGATGGGTCAACGACCTCGGGAGGTTTTCGAATCAAACTCCCTCCCCCACTTATTTATTTATTAAAATTATACTTACATTGTTCTAAAGTCGGTGTTTAATAAGATAATTTTCATCTTATAGGTGTTTAAGAGCATAGTCACAAAATATAATCTAAACTTAAAATAAATCTGTAGAAGTGAAAATTCTGTACATTGAAAATACCAAAAAAATAAATGGCAGGGGGTGTTACTAGACCAACACCGAACCCGAAAATGTGATTAAAAACTTTTTGTCTGTCTGTCTGTCTGTTTGTTCAGGCATCACGCAATAACTACCGGTTCGTTTACGATGAAACTTGGTATAATTATTCTTTAATATCCTGGGCACCACACTGGGCACTTTTTATCCCGGAAAAGTATATACAATAAAAAACAAACTTAATTTTGCGGTTCGATCCCTAGACCCGACTACTGTACCAACCGCAAATAATAAGTTTGTCGTAGGTTACGTCACCCGCAGTGGAGTTCACTAAGGGGCGCTGCACATGGCTAAGATACTATAATATTTTATCTTAAGATATAATATCGCTCAACAGCTATACATAATAAATCAGTAACTGGTGATCAAGAAAGCTATAACACGCAGGCGGAGCTGCGGGCAACAGGTACTAGGTACTGTAGTTAAGTTAAGTAACTTTAGTATTTAAATAAAAAAGAATACTTGGTGATTATTTTTTAAATAGTTTTGTAACTTAAATATATAGTTAGATAATAAGCTTAATTTGTGATATGCGAGTAATCAGATCAAAGCTTGTTTAGTTTTTCAACCGACGTCCAAAAAAGGTGGAGGTACATGTTTGTTACCTCAAATCTTTGGACTAGATGAACGAAAAGATTTTTTTAATTGAAAGCTACTACTTCCCAAATGGTACCATTTCAATTTGGTCCCATTCCGACAATTATTTGGTCCCATTTCGGTCATTTAAAGTATGTTGTTGTCAATTTTTGACGTGTATTATTATTTATATTTATATATTATTAAAAATGACTGAAGTAAATGATGGCAGCGAAGGGAAAGCTTGGAAAAGTCCTCAGAATAAGAGACACCAAGAAAGCCGATGAAGGTTACATGGCACCCCTTCAAATAACGCTTCCAAAACCTTCGAGTCTCTCGAGAGTCCAAACCTTTTAAATCAGTTACGCTACCGATAAAACAAAAACACGCAACAGACACGGACTACGGTTGTATCCTACTGCAGCACGAGCATGTATCGACATATTGTCGATCCATTTATTTACACCAATGATATCGCAGAAAATTACAACGACATTTTCTAAGATAGTTATCGACTCTTCTGGTGCCATCCTCGTGTTACTGGTGTTCACGTAAAAATAACGCTGGGTGAGAAGGGGTGTGTTTGCGCAACGGTACTCTCGCTCTTGACACCACGGACATAGTAAGGAGACTGAAAAGGACTAAGCCTTTTGAGTTAGTTTAGTGAAATTAGTGTTACGGAGTGCAGTGAGTGTTACTACCCTTGAAGAACACAAGAACAAAGTGTCTTGCCATTATAATAGAGACTACAAGAATGGACACAGTCTTAAACATTGTAAGTTTCTAGCAAATTAACTTATATTTAAATTACTTATTAGTCTAAAGGCTAGATTGTAATTGTTATGAGGTAATCATTAAGTTACATCGTAATGAAAAAAGAAAAAACACTCGCTCTTACTCGCTACCTACTACCATGTAATATAGACGCTGATATAGATCGTTAAATCGTCTACTGCGCAGCTTGAAGTACAGCGTTCTTTTCATGTGACGCGATCTGTATCTACTGCGTGTCACTATCATACATCATCATCATCATTCACCGAGCCTTTTCCCAACTCAGTTGGGGTCGGATTTCCAGTCTAACTGCGATTCGGCTGAACTTCGATATTTTCCGTGAAGCGACTGCCATCTGACCTTCACAACCCATGGGCGATATCGAAGTTCTGTAGTTAGACCGGTCGGATTTTTGATTTAGGGCTCCAACTACCCCTAACGACTGCCATAGATGTTAGTATGACAACCGGGACCGACTGCTTAACGTGCTCTCCGAGGCACGGAGGGGTCTCAATGTCTTAAGAAATGGTCACCCATCCTAAGACCGGCCTGAGTCGATGTTGCTTAACCTTTGCAATGTGTTAACATTGTCGGTTACCACTAGACCACGAGCCCCTATCACTATCATACATATACATACAAAATTTAATAAGAGTAATACCGACTAAAGTAAGGCCAGCGAAGCAAAGTAAAAAATGTAAACAAAATTTAAACGCTAACCTTAATAGCACGATGTAGAAATTATGAATATGATACGAGTATGAAGCAAAAATTCGATGTTGTCGGTAGTGGTCATCGTAACTCAGTTGGTCAGAGCACTCCCCCTGTTAAGCCTAGTTCGCACTGCTTTAGTAATTTAGTAGAGTAGCGTGTAATTAAGTGGCTAAACTACTCGCTACTACACAGAAATCGTTCGCATTACGGTTTAGTACAGTACACAAGTGAGTGGTGTTGTGCAAGATGAACGGGCTGCAACGCAATAGAGTGAATAAACTGATTAAGCTAATCGTATGCGGCTTGTTTCATTTGTTTAATTTTATAATACGGGGACTTAATATTCCACAAGCAATCATGTTCTAAATATTTGGAAACAAATTTTAAAGTTGTTTCTTCGCTCCTGCGAAACGACATTTTTGCGGCCAGGCGGCTACTAATGAACTCGACTAATCAACAGGTTCGGACCTCAGACTAAAAGAATAACATAGACGGAACGAATAGAACTAGCGAGTGAAGCCGCCAAAAGGGATACTATATAGCAATGGGATACCATTTCGCTCGCACTCCTTTGTGAGCAGCGAGTGTGTACGCACGTGCGATCACGGTTGAACAAAATATTATAAATATGCCGTATTGTGTGGTGAAAAGGTGTAAAAACACTTCAATTATTCATAGAAAGAATGCTGGATTATCGTTTCATAAGTAATTAACTATTTCTTATTAGATTTCATAACATTTTTCTAAATATTTTAGTTGCACAAACTAGGAACACAAAACCTCCGCCATACCATACAGAGTTGCCATAATTTTTTCATCATTTCCACAAAATATTTAGCAGTATTTATGGGAATTTATAAAGTACTGAGTAAAAAATATCAGTGTCATCAATGTTGACAACCTCGATGTTTCTAATCATCATCATCATCATTCGTGCGTTACTCCCGAACTCCCGATCACATCTGCGTCCGGGATCTACTTAATACGTGGCTTGGTTATTTCGGCAATCTTGGAATTGACCGCTGTCTGACCTCCCAGCCTGTGTTCTGATCCAATATATTTATGTTACTGTGTCAGTAGTTTAATTTCAGTCGAACACTACAAAGGCCTCAGTCTTAAACTAACGACTATTGATATCTACTTCATGTATAGTCAACGACAAAAGTAGCTTAACCAATAATTCTTATCTGTTGATCACTAATAGCTGTTAAACTGATCACAAAATCATAAACAAAACACGAAATATATTAACTTTGTTCTTGGGATTCTAAAATTACTTGTACATTGCTGTGGCACATGCATTGGGATGTAAAAAAGAATAATAAATATTTTTGTGCTAATCAACTTTTGTTGTTGACTGTACTTTGTACTTCCACTGGAATGAAGCTTTGTTCATTCATCTTAAAAAGGATTATTTTAATTATGAGAATTTTTTTGAAAGCTAGTAATTAAAGTGTGTTTACTCAGTGTTTATCACGTTTTTATTTATTTTAACACTTCCCCATTTTAGGCACTTATCATAATAATCATTTGTGTAAATGACAAAATAATTGCAGATAACATTTACTATAACAAATATTAATTTTCCATATGTCCACTATATAGAGATTTTTAGGAGATTTTTTCATTTGCTGGCAACATTACGCACACGCCGTTAGTGGTATCGGTACACGGAAATCGGAGTCACACGCACACATTGAAAGTGTCATTTGGCTTCACGTGTTTATTCTCCATGTTCCGTCTATGTTATTCTTTTAGTCTGAGGTTCGGACTTGTTTAGCCGGTGAACCAGTGAGCACGGATGCGTGGTGGGAGGCGCTAATCGCCCGAAAAAATAGAGTAAAATGGATTGGCACGACTAAATCATTTACTAATTAAAATTTTTGTAGTTCGCACATATTTAGCTACTAAATTACTCGCTACTCTACTAAATTACTAGCCTAATCCCAACTAGGCTTTAGGGAAAGGCTGTGGGTTCTAGTCCCGCCGATGACATCAGTTTTTGTGATCTATTTATAATTTCTTTCTTAATATTTTAACAAAATTTGGGGTGTAAAACATTTTATCGACATCAAAGTCATTCGACAAAGAAGATTTGTTAGAGTCCGAATCAGACGCAGCAGTTGTTTTATTGGTAAATTCTATAAAATAATTTCAATAGGACTTGGGAACACATATCCTTTTATATATTATACTTAAATGTCCGAGACGCCCAGGACTTTAATTGGCAATGCCATAGCGGCTGGCACGTAAGATTTTTGTTGCCTTTCATCAATATTTCATCGCTAGCTAACGAGCAAAATTTTTTTTTTCAAAATTACAATACAATACAAATACTCTTTATTGTACACAAAAAAAGAAAACATACAATTAGGAGACTTAACTTAAAGATAGTACAAAAGGCGGCCTTATCGCTAAAAGCGATCTCTTCCAGACAACCTTTGGATGGATAGCGAAATTACTATAGCTGCTAGGTATTTTTTATAAAATTCATTTGGCAATTTTAGACAAAACCCATTATAATGTGTGCCCGGTGACGGGAATAGGCTTGCCCCCTATTACGTGGGACCAAACATACTGCCAAATTGTGGGTGTATAATGCACCTCTGCTTACCCCATCGGGGGTCTGTCATTATACTAAGCTTTGTTTTGTTTAAAATAAATTAACAAACAAATATTTTTATGGCATGTATACAATGTTAACAACGGCCTAATAGTATATTTTAAATGTTTTCCGGTACCACGAAACACGCAACGACAGCTCTTGTAGACCAATTTTTGCTATGAGTGATAAGGACAGAGATAACATTCGCTCGCTATCGCAATGTAACTTAGTAACGGTCCGTTTGTTTACAAAAAGTCTCTCGTCTCGCTGGCCTTATTTTACAAGCCTACACAATATTAAAAAAATATAACAAACACTAATCGTGCCGATCTTGGACTACGCGGACGCTTGCTGCCTAGATGCTACAGAGGAGCTCTTAAACAAACTTGAGCGGTTGCAAAACTTAGGTATCCGATTTATTTTTAACTTATGTAAGTATGATCACGTCTCAAAAATTCGCAAGGAACTCAAGTGGCTCCCAATCCGTCTTCGTAGAAATACTCGGTTATTATGTCTCCTCTTCAATGTCCTACACAATCCCTCATATCCTTCCTACCTGCGGGAGGGTTCACACTGATGCGTGCATCAGATGAATCGTGCCGGCCTCACCTCTCCTACCGCCTCAATTGTCCTTCCCACAAATCTGACTTCTTCTCCTACTCTTTCTACGTTCATGCCGTCAGACTGTGGAACGCTCTTCCAACCGATATAAGGAACTGCAGAACTGTGTCTGGCTTCAAGAAGAGAGTCAAGGAACACTATCTCGCTTCCTTACCTTAATTATTGTACGTCTATGTATGTTTATATATCTTTTTATGTATGTATTTGTGTATTTATGTAGTTATAGTTTATGTAAGTTTATTAACCTGCACACACATCAGGACCTGTTTGCATCACGATCTCCTCTCTTAGGCCCACTGGAAAAGATCTCTTTAGAGATAAGTGGCGCCATTGTATACATGTTTAGTTTGTATCCATTTATTGTTTTATTTACTGTGTGTGTACAAAAATAAATAAATAAAAAAATAAATAAATAAAACAATTTCTAAGTAGGTCTGTGCTCCATACAAACCCATCAATATTAACAGAAAATTTAAAAAAATGTGTGTACTCTTTGAAATACAAAAATACTTATTTATCATTTGCTTACCTTCATTTCGACCTTCCACAACGTTCAAACGAAATTAAACTTCTATAAAATATAATTTATCAATAATTCAACACCGCTCCAATTTCTGGTCATTTCAAACCATAGATAACTGAGTAAGGTTATTGATAACCGATATCAGGAACGACCGAATTTTTCAACCGACCTTCTAAAAAGGAGGTTCTCAATTCGACTGTATGTTTTTTTTTATCATTTTCTTTTATGTTTGTTACCTCATATCTCTGAACTAGGTAAACCGATATATTTTTGTATTTTAAAGCAATGAGTTTGCTTAAATTATTCTAAAAATATTAAGAAATAAATTATGAATACATCACAATAACTGGCAGGCAGGACGCTAACCTTAATAGCGCTAATAGCGCATCTAACGCTAACCTTAATAGCGCGATCTAGAAATTATGAATATGATATTTAGCAAAAATTCGATGTTCTCGGTATTGGTCATCGTAGCTCAGTAGTCAGAGCATTCCCCCGTTAGGGAAAGGCCGTGGGTTCGAGTCCTGCCGATGACATCAGTATTTGTGATCTATTTATAATTTCTTTATTAATATTTTAGGTTAACCGATTTTGATTTTTTCAAGTATTAGATCCCATTTCGCTCATTTCAGGTCGGTCAGTCTCAATTTTTGTATACTAACTTACTGCTGTGTATATACAAAATATACATAGATATCATACTAGAATGACCGAAATATCGTACAAACGTATAACCTTATAAAACACATTTATTCCATAACCTCCTTCACATAAAGTCCTGTTTCATATATTTGACTAACCATCCTTTTCTATCCAATAACACTGTCTCGCTCATACAACAATCGGTATCCAATATTCTATTTACAAAACATTCGGCGCGACGTTGCCGTACCTCGCTGCGCCTGCGCCGGTGACGTCACAAGCGGGAGTAACGCTGTCCTTGTCTTGGATTCTCTTTCTAAACATAACGTATTTTAAAACTTGCGCAAAGTTCTATGTAAATATGTATTAACTGTGAAGATTATTTAAAATACAAGGTGTATGTACTTAAAGATACTTTCACGCTTTATTTTTTTTATTGCAACCCCGCTCCTATTGCTTGTAGCGTGATGTTATATACTTATCCCAATTACTCCCTAATAATCGGTCCAGTAATTTCTGAGCCTAAATGCAAACAAACGAATAAACAATCTTCTATTAAAACACTAGAACTAGAATAGTGTGTCTGTATACCTATTTTAAGATTAAATACTTTGTAACTCTTTGTAACCTACTCCTTTTTACGAAAATTGTGCAGACGAAGGAGTATAAAATTTCGCAAAAAACGAGAGAAAAAAACCGCCAATTTTTTTTTTTTAATTCTTATCTGTGTGTTACACGCTAATCTTCGAAAATCACATCCACACGGAGGGACACTGCCATGGTCATAGGGCTGCCCTAGGACCATGATACTCGTATTATAAATAGGAAACATCTAGACTTCGGTACAAACGTAAGTGTCATCATACAAAGTTGGTCCCAACCGGGAATCGAACCCGAGACTGCGGCGTAGAAAGCGGATGCACCGACCACGCCACCGAAGCAGTCAATATACAATAAAGATTAGATAAGATAAATACTCTTTATTGTACACAAAAAGAGACAGATACACATGCCTTAAGAATGATGTACAATAGGCGGCCTTATTGCTAAAGAGCAATCTTTTCCAGGCAACCAAAATGGAAAGAAAATGGAGAGAGATGATAGGGGTTGTGTAAAAATACAATAAATACAAAATAAAATCTGGTCACTTGACTTAATTACAACAATTTTTGGAAATTTTCCGCCATAGGGATTATTGGCCATCGGGCGCTTTCACACTGCCACGATATCGTGCATTTTATCGTGGCAATATCGTGACGATTTAGGGGAGGTAAGGGTGCATTGGGCAAACAATTTAAAAAAATGTTTCAATTGTCATTATGCAAATGGGTACTGCAGTACCTACCTCGTCAGGTCAGGGGCCTAAGTCGCGTAAATGACGATAGGTCGTCGACGATACGTAACTGGCGATATCTTCCACTTTATCGTGACGATATCGTGACTACACAAGGAGTCACTGTGATTTCACCTGGAGTCTATATACTGCAAAGTCGACAGTGGCTAAGTTCCTAATTATCTGGTGTACTAACCAATTGTGTAACTAAACTACTTTATAGTCAAAACTATTATTATGTTACATATTGGGTTATATTATAACAATAGTGGTTATGTTTATTAAATAACAAAATGATAGCGGCAACAATCGCCAATAATTCGCTCCGGTATTGTCATAACATCCGCTCGTAATATTCAAACATAATGACGCCATTTTAATTCGGACATCGCCACCACGATTTTGACAATAATGATCATACACTAAGCCTGAGAAGCTTAGAACTCAGTTGGGGACGTTGGGGTTTTGGAGTCGGCTTTCCAGACTATTAATGCAATGCAACCAAAATTCTATATAAAAAAAATCATTTCAAAATTCTATTTCTTAACACAAGCACCTTTAGCTCAGCTGAAGGCCTGAAGGGGTTGCTTGGGAAGGGAAAAAAAATCTTTTTGACAAATCTTTGTAGTCGGGACTCAGCAAATTTTGTTGACAATACCGTCGTCAGTATCTATAATAGGTATCATTAAACGGAAGCCTCGACGTTTAATCGGCAGGTGTACCAAGCAATATCTTCAAATAATCATCTCTCATCTTGTCAAGTCTTTATGGTAAACAAATGTTTTAGTTCTAATGTTCTTAAAAACGTTCATAATACTTACGCGTAATTCACTAAATAGCATTGAATAATTCCAAGGTTACTAAATATAACGAATAATGTCAAAAATAAAATCTGACTCGGTTATTTTTTCCTGGTAGCAACATCATTTTGTGTTCACTGTACAAACAAGTACCTCCTCCTTACTATATCAATATACACACATACATATCACGCCTATATCCCGAAGAGGTAGGCATAGGTGCATAACACACCCACAATTTGCCAGTAATTTTAGTCCCACGTAATAGGAGGCACGCCTATTGCCGTCACCGGGCACATTTATGATGGGTTATGTCCAAAATGGCCGAATGAATGTAATAAAAAGTAGCAGCTGTATTGTAATTTTGAAAAAAATAATTGAAACCCGTTGCCTTGCGATGAAATGTTGATGAAAGGAAACAAAATCTTACGTGCCAGCCGCTATGGCAATATCATCATTCACCGAGCCTTTTCCCAACTTAGTTGGGGTCAGCTTTCCAGTTTAACTGCTCGCGGCTGAAATTCGATATTTTCCGTGAAGCGACTGCCATCTGACCTTCACAACCCATGGGCGATATCCAGTTCCGTTGTTAGACCGCCAGGATTTTTGATATAGGGCTCCAACTACCCCTAACGACTGCCATAGATGTTCGTATGACAACCGGGACCGACGGCTTAACGTGCTCTCCGAGGCACGGAGGGGTCTCAGTGTCTTAAGAAATGGTCACCCATCCTAAGACCGGCCTTACTAAATGTTGCTTAACCTTTGCAATGTATTAATATTGTCGGTTACCACTAGACCACGAGCCCCTCCGCTATGGCAATATTACACATATATATTCTGAGAGGGCAGGTAAAGGTGCTAGACCAGCTTGACAGTCAAGAAAACCAATTTCTATTTATTTTTCTCCATCAACTGAAAAAGTTCCTTCGTGATCTTGGCAATACACAAAAGTGCCAAAATATCGAAAACACGAAACAACATCACATACAATATCTAAAAGTAAAAACAAAAATTGTCACAGAAATTAAGAAAGTCTCTTCAACCGGTTTTTTCGGATTCCGTAACCAAAAGGGTAAATTGGGAACCCTATTACTGAGACTGTATCTCATGAACCGTGATGGTTGGAAAGTTGACATTTTTACAGATGTATTTCTGTTGCCACTTTCAACAACATGAAAAAACACAATAAAATCAATATTTAGGGAAACTTTCATACACCAAACGTAATTTGTTTCGCCACTTTTATAGATAATATAGTACGGAATGCTTTGTGCGCGAGCCTGACTCAACTTTGCCGGATTTTTTAAACAGTAGGTAACTCTTATTCGGTCAAATAGATTATGTACGCTTTCATAGAACGCGACGAAGATTCAACTTGTCAACAAATTACTCAGTTACGTGCAATGAAAGATGTTTGCTAAAGCGGAAACAATCAATTCATGGCACAATAGAACTCAATATAGGAAGGTTAAGGATCAATCCGTCTTACAATAATATCTTGTAACCTTCCAGCTCGTTTAACTAATACATTAAAATTCTGTACCTACTCTATACTAATAATCACACATATCACGGCCGGCATAGGTGTACTAATATACGCCGTAATAGGTGGCAAGCCTATTGACGTCACCGGGCACACATATAATGGGTTATGTCCGAATGAATTTAATAAAAAAGTAGCAGCTATATTTTAATTTTGAAAAAAAAAAATTTGAAACCCGTGGCCTTGCGATGAAATGTTGGTAAAAGGCAACACAATCTTACGTGCCAGCTGCTGTGGCACAGCCAATTGAAGTCCTGGGCGTCTCGGACTATACAGAGACTATACTAATAATATACAGAGGAAAGATTTGATTGTTTGAAGCTAAGGCTCTGTAACTACTGATCCGATTTTGAAAATTCTTTCACTGATATGTAGTTACATTATCCCTGACTAACATAGGCTACTTTTTATCCTGGTGATGTGTTAGATCTGTTGGTATACAATACTATTACTTAACATATAACCCTGGGTTCTTTAAGCGAAACGTGAAGAGGCACATTACTAGGCCGTCAAGTTACGTAAGCTTACCATCAGGCGGGTGGTGTCAATTTGTCGACCTAATATTAAAAAAATGTTATTCGCTCCCAAATGTGTAGGTGTCTTAAAAATTGATAACAGATATTTGTGTTTGATATCTTTTAAAAATATTTTAAGAATAGTAGAAGCACCCTGATTGATTTCAAAACACATGAATATTAAAAAAAAAAATCTTGTTTGTTTTAAACATGGATGGAATTGTTAAGAAAATCAATTTCTTTACGCCGAAAGGTGTAGTCAGAGGTGGGAGGAGGGTTTATTAGTCCAATCATAGATATCGATAAAATAGACCAATGAATAGAGAAGTACTTATTAAAGGTTAACACCGCATCTCACTAAGCATTCAAATTGAAAGAAAAGAAAGAAATATTTATTTATTACTCCATACAACAAAACAAATACTTACACAGGTTACAAAAAATACAAAACTAAAAAATAAATAAAACAAAAATTACCTTAAATGAATACTTTTAAATACTAATCTGGAATAAACGGCCGTCCCTCATCGTAATGCTGTCTGCGTGTTGGTGCAAAACAGACAGCGCTGGTTTTCAGGGACGGCCGTAGCTTACATAAATATATTGAAATTAAACGTCACGCGAACACAAGCAAACAAAGAGAAAGAAAACAAAAGAGAAAAAAAAAACAAATTACATTCATAACAGGAACATTCAAAACTTATTGTGATTAAAGTCTCCCATGATGCCTTGAGACGAAACCGGTTTATAAAATATAAATAAAAACCAGTAGAAATTACAAGTGTTTTTGTCCAATAAACAATACAATAGAACGAAAACGATATTTTTATTTTGCGACTAACTACGACCATTGTAATAATTTCTAAATTAAAATAATCATATTTTACTTAGAAAATCCTCAAACATAATGTACGAGCGCCTAAATTCGTCTGAAACTGGATCACCTTGAATTATTACTTACTCCTTCCTTGTGTCAGGTTTTATTAATAAACTCTTTTGAAACCACGTGCCAGTTTAAACAAACTAGCGATATTTACGTGGCTTTTAGATAAGCTAGCGTAAAAGACGTAATAATATCAGAAGTGGAATTTTACTGATATTGGGTCTTTAGAAAACAATAATGCATTGGTAACTCATTTTCTTTATTTATTGCGGTTTTTATCTTTGGTGTATACTCATTAACATATTAAATCAAAATATTCAACTCAAAAAACCCCTTATTACTTTTACTTCAATATTACCTAGAAGATTAGTTTTAAGTTCAAGTAAAATGAATCAAATAACAAAATGAGAGAATTGCGCGAAATGTTAGTGTGAGATAACTTCATGTCGTTCACGAAGCACGGAAATATGTCTTTGAGGTTATAATATGGTGTAAAGCATAAGATATAGCTACAACAGTTTTAGGGATGATTAGTGTAGGCACAGAATAGGGAATAGTACTTACATACAGAACTTGCACTCCGACGTTAATTAAAGCACATTCTTTTGTTTACCGAAAACATAATTCGAACGTTAGGGTTCTCAGGAAAGTACCAGCATAATTTGACCAATAATTATGACTTTAATGCCTCAATATCAACTCTATGGTCAATGCCGTATCACAAACAAGAAACAACCCTTACTGACTTACAACTTCAAGTTGTCGCTGACGTCACGTATTTTTTGCGATTGTTAGACGAGTGACATAGGCCTGGTGTAGGTAAGAAGTTCAGAGGGAGCATGAAACGTTACATAACTTTTAAGTGAAGCAGTTTATTCTAATATACTCGTATACGATTTCGTGACTTAATTCGGAACTTCTTTGATTAACATAATAGACTACGTTATATTTCGGTAATGTGTTCCCAAAACTACACTCGAGGAGTAAAAATAAACGCAAACTATAATTAGAGTTGCCTTATATCTACTCGTAAACGATATGTATATTATTATGTACTTTTAATATTATACAGAGGAAAGATTTGTTTGAAGCGAATATGCTTCGTAACTAATGATCCGATTTAAAAAATTCTTTCATTGACATGCTACGTTATCCTTGAGTAACATAGGCTACTTTTTATCCCGGTGATGTGGAGAACGAGAGAACTATATCACGCGGCGATAAACTAGTAGTTTATATTTTCGTTTGTTAGCACTTGGTGGAACCGATAGTAGCTGTAGATTTTCTCAATAAATCAGTGCAATAAGTTAACTAGTGAGTTTATTACATAATGTATTATAGTTGCCTTAAACTCGCTATCTCTTATGGATTACTCCAAACGCTAGCACCCGGTTTGTTCAAGAATAGCTCGCGGCCAACGTGGTCCTACACGTGTAGATCTCTTGTACAACGTGTAGCTCGACTAGCTACACTATGTAGTACAACTGTCAATCGTTTGGTTGGCTGGATATAACGGACACTGATCTAGATTTGGAATTCCGAATATGAATTTTACTTTTCCATGCTGTAAGTCAATGTAAGGAACTTTTGTGAGTAGATCCAACGCTTATTCTAGCATTAGACTGGCCACCCCTGACTTCGTTCCCGTGTTATCAACCGAATTCTTAAAAGGAGGGAGGTGTTCAATTCGACTGTATGTTTTTTTAATGTTTGTTAGGTACCTACCTCATATCTCGGGACTGGGTGAACAGATTTTGATTTTTGAGCGGAGCGAAGCGTAGCTCAATCTTAGACGACAAGTGTAAATCGTTTGTGTGCCTACTCCTCCGATTTTAGTTAAATTTGGCATGCTGGTCGAAATCATACCCGGGAGTGCATATCACTGAAATCTTGAAAATAGAGCTGACCACTAAAATAGATTTTTTTTCATTCGATTAATTAATTAAGTGTTCGATTCTGATTCTGATATGTAATAAAAACATTTGCTCCGCTCAACATTTGCAATTAGCAGCATGCTGCGCATACCTAGTTAGTTTAAATTGTAGCTTTTTACGCTACGTAAAATCTTTGTCAGTTAGGTAGGTACCTATGTTTTGTTTTGTTTCAATTTGAGGCTAGTTGTTTGTTAATAAAATATTGTAATTTTATTTTTATTTATTCATATTTTAGCACGCGATTACAACAAATTAGCGTACCTAATACGAATATTATTAACAAGTTGGTACAAGTATTATATTATAAAGATAAGGATCTACACTGGGTTCTGTCAGGCGAAGTGATTCATATACGTAGGTACGTACCACCTTTGGATTTATGGCAGTTTGTTGCACGCCAACGTATATTGTATTTTAGAAGTATTATTAGATTCAACTGATGTCCGCGGTTTCACCTGTGAGGTACGCTTTACTTTAAAAACGTTGATATTTAAACTACTCGAACTACGAAAACCGTCAAAAATTGACGCAACAACCGACATCCGAAATGGGACCAAATAATTATCGGAATGGGTCGAAAATCTCATCATCCACTGAAGCATATGTGTATCATATTAGATGAATCTCAACTCAGGGCAATAGGAGTTGCTTCATCAAAATCGGATGATACGTACAAAGACTTTCAATTCATAGACACAAGACTTAAAAATTGTTCACGTCGTTGTTGTCTATTGGCAACAACTCACTTGGTCAATTTGGGCTTTTCTGTATTTCTGTAATATTTCCTACGTGATTTAATGTCTATTAAATTACTATATTTCGTCATTTTTTCACTTTATTGGCTGCGATGACGTCACGTCACGCGCCCCCAAGTACGACACAATTTTTTTTTAAACTACCAGTCTATAGGTCAAGTCAATGGATACGAAATAAGTTCATCATCCACTGAGCCTTTTCCCTTTTTCATGGTTGACTTTCCAGTCTAACTGCGATGCGGCTGAACTTCGATATGTTCCGTCAAGCGACTGCTATCTGACCTCCACAACCACAAACCTTGGGCGACATCGAAGCTCTGTAGTTTGACCAGTTGAATTTCGTCATAGGAGTCAAAATCCCCGTAACGACTTCTGGGACTGAGGGCTTAACGTGCGCTCCGAGGCTTTTAATAAACCATATTATGTCATAATCGTTCATCGATCTCGTTTTACTATTATGAGTCCCATCACTAATACCATAGAAACTAGATTTATAGTAACAGACATTAATTACCTGACTAAATCGTGATAATGTTATCTAACTAGGTCGCGGTTTACTAAAACCATCGTCTAATACGACGCCAACGATCGTTTTCGTAAACAACCCATTTAGATAACAGCTCTTATCTGCTAAGTTCCCTTCAATGTTTTGTAAGGAATAAATAACCCACAATTTGCCAGTATTTTTGGTCCCACGTAATAGGGGGCAAGCCTATTGCCGTCACCGGGCACACATATAATAGGTTATGTCCAAAATTGCCAAATGAATTTAATAAAAAGTAACTAACAGCTATATTGTAATTTTGAAAAAAAAAATTAAACCCGTTGCCTTGCGATGAAATGTTGATGAAAGGCAACAAAATCTTACATGCCAGCTGCTATGGCACAGCCAATTAAAGTTCTAGGCGTGTCGGGTTTTAGTCTATGTATGGCACATTCACATTATTGCTTGATAATCATTATTATCATTGAAATCAGGCAGCAGTTGAATCAACTGGTAGAGCCTGTATCCTGTTGCTCTCCACTAGTTTCTATTGGAGTTTAGATATATATATCAAGCCTATTCTTGAACTGATTCACGTTTTGCACAGATGTCACCTTGTCCGGAAGTTTCTTCCACAGGCTAACAATTCTATTGGTCAATCAATCAATGGCGAAATAACCATTGATAGTGCAGAAAAAAAAATGTGTTGATATTTGTCGCGTGACTTGGATATAATTGGTTGAATATGTCGATTGAATAGACACTACCATGTTCTTGGCAGAGAAAGTCGAATAATTTCTTTCAATTCTGCATCAAAACCGTCTAACTATCACATTAATTGATAAAAACATTGTACAATAACGCACACCTGCCAATTTTACGTTTATTCTCGTATTTTAGCTTTGGTTTCATAATATAGTACGAAAATAGGGTTCCTCTACGTTCCACGGATTAGTTACGTGCCGTTACGTCATAAAATACGCAGGTAAAGTACCTATACATTTCTAAGTATACCTACGTTTTTCTTGTGTATAATACTCAAGATAGATACATTACGTTCTTAAGTCTAACTCATAAACAATAACCTCACAAAGCTCACCTTCGGCGGTACCTTTGTTTGTCCTACATAATGTTTACGTAACAGGGGGGGGGGGGGGTCTCAATCACTTCACCCACGCAGGATGGAAAACGGGCCGGACTACCAACTAAAACCTATCCACGGGTTTCTCCTTCGCCTCAGCCGGGCCGCCCGCCGGATAGGCAGAAACTGTACGGCGGCATACATAGGTATCTACAGTACGAGTGTAATTTAAACTAAAATGTCCTATAAGAAATAATTTATTAAAATTATTTGTTTTATTTGACATTAATTTAGTTTCATGACGGACACGCCACATAAATAATTTTGAACACACATGTTGTAATGCTACGGTTCGTGTATATTTCGAAATTAAATTTACACAAAATGCTATTAACTATTATAAAAAAATACAATTCGCGTAAATCACAGTTAAGAAAACAAACTATGATATGTACGAGTACAATACCGACCCATATTTACGATGACTCGGAAATTTTACGCGTTTTGATAATATGCCAAAAAGATCAAAGTAAATGACGTTGGACTTTGCATACAACTATTTTTATCACATATTATGCCTTAGGGGTTGTTTATAAACAGTGAAATAAAACCAGCTATAATAAGTTGCCAGTGCACTCGAGCAATCCTTAAGCTGGGCGCACCCAGACGCCTTGAAATGGTCGATAGGGTAGGTCGTTGCCGTAGTTTCGGATTTTAAAAACAAAAACTAAAAATACTTTAAAGAAAAATTCTAAAGAAGTGGGCTATATAGTTATCTACTTTTGAATTGTTCTTTAAACTGAACGAGTCGGCTATTAAAATAGATTCAGGGTTACATAATAGGCTTCATATCACCTAAATCAGATACTAGTAAAGAAAGTAACGTTATCGTCATAATTATGAACTTTTCTACGCAGGGGAAACTGCGGGTATCCGCTAGTTGCCTAATATTATACCAAAGTAGTCGTTGACGTTAGGAATGTGGGAAGGGTTTCGATCATAGACTCTGAAGAGAGATAAATAAAGACTTTAGTTTGCCACGAAGTTGGACAAAGCCGTGTTTCTGAGTCGACCGACTTGTGGGACAAAGAGGCATTGTTTACAGTTAATATACGGCCTGCTTTGTGCTGCGGCTAAATTTTGAGTTATTATGCAGGGGCCTACGTGACAGTGTGATGCATATACCTTCGAATGTTCCACATTATTACTTGGAGGCTGTTTTCTCTTAACCGTATAACTGTTGCTTAATAAACAGGCAAATACAACTGTTCGCCTGATTGGAAGGGTTATACGTCGGCACACTAGGCACCCTGCTGGGGTATATACTTTCGATGGCGTGTCCGGGGAAGCCCGGTAATGGACATTACATCGGAAATAAAAAAACCTGTCTATGAATAAAAAATATAAGCCCTCTTTTCGACGTTACTTTTTGGGTCCCAAGTATTAGGAAGCGGCTATCGATAGAACCGTTTATCGTGAATTTAACTTATCTTTGTCAGAGTTCCGTCCAATGGGTGTTTTCACATTGCACGATAACGACACACGATTTCGTCACGATAATTTACATTCTTACCTTAAAGTTAGTGCTGCTACTTACGATATCGTGCAGTGTAAAAAGGCCATCGGCTGGTGAACCACTTGTAGGTGAAGTTAGTTTTTGACCCTTAAGGTCGATTCACACACATCAGTGAAGCCTCCGGCACAGTGATTTATCAGTACAAAATATTTTTTTTATAAATTTTCTATGAACGCGTACCCACATGTCAGTGTCAAATACGACTCAGTCATCACTGACACTGACTCTGACATGTTCATAGAAAATGTTTGAAAGAATATTTTGCACTGATACCTACTAAACTGTGTCGGTACTGTGTCGGACGGAACTAAGGTTTCACTGATATGTCTGAATCGACCTTTACTCGTACAATGCACGCTAATATGCAACGAGGACGAGAATAAATTGCTTAAGTACTTTTTTCATAACATATTTATTTCTGGAAGAAAAAGTCAGGTAAAAATGTGTAGAATGAATTCAAAAGGTCCTTAAAAAAGCATCCTCAATTTCCATTTTACTAAACTCCGTTGAATAATTGCATAATATAATAGTTATCAAATAATCACCTGTAATATTATATTACCTCAAAATTCACTGAAGCATGGTGAAATGCATTCTCGAGCTTGTGGGTAGTGGGCCAGCTGCTGAGTAAAACCTCTACGATATATTATGACATGTATTTAATTTGTTAAGTAAAGCGAATCATTTAATATTTGTATTTAAACGATTTTGATATTTATATTGTTATTCACTTAACTTACTACATAACTTGAGTGTATTAACTGCATTCCAATAAACAGAAAAAAATATTAAATAGGTATGGAATATTGAAATATTAGAAAGTTTTTTGAAAGATTGTATTAAATGTATGTCATATTTATGAAACTAGCAAAGCTTTCTCTGTTACGAAACGTGACAAACAAAATGTAGAAAGTAATTAATGCTAACCAATTGTCTTAAGAGAATCTAATTCCGAATTGCAATGAATATGTCTTGTTGATATACTGACTTTCGAATGCTCTTAAATAATGGCTAGTTTGATGATCGACTATTGCGTCACAGATGATTTTTAAGGTCTTTTTTTTCTCGTGTCTACTCCATCTTGTGGGATATTAATAAATAGGTTATTCAAAAACTAGTGAAAGAAATTTCCAAATCGTTTCATTAGTTTCGGGGCCTATTTAATGCTAACAAACATTCAACTATTTCCTCTTTATTAAGCGGAGCGAAGCGGAGCTCAATCTTAGGCGACAAGTGTAAATCGTTTGTGGCGTCTACTCCTCCGAAACGACTCGACCGATTTTGACCTAATTTGGCATGCTGGTCCACATCATACCCGGGAGTGCATATATCTGAAATCATGAAAATAGAGCTGACCACGGAGGAATTATCACTGAAAAACCAGATGATTAAATGGTTGCCATGGAAACACGTGCGTCAACAATGAAAATAGTTTTTTTTAATTCGATTACGGCGACGCCTTTCGATTTTTTTTTAAAACATTTGCTCCGCTCAACATTTTCAATTAGCAGCATGCATTGCATACCTAGGCATATTAGTATAGGTTACCTAGTGTGATCACTTAGTTTTACAAAAGCAGCCAAGTCCATTTCTGTTTCGAACATCAGCTTAGAAACAACGTTATGATGATTTAAAGACACAAATATAAGTACAAAGTTATTGTTGCAATATAGTGCAGTTAAGTAAACTTACAGAGGACATTAGAGCGTGAACAAGTCCGTTCTCACGCTGCTATGAGCACAGCTAGTATAACTATAGGCTCAGACACTATAGGTTACTCATTGGTCTTAACTGTTTCAATTACATTGCTTTTGTGGGTTGGTTAGTCCGAGACGCCCAGGACTTTAATTGGCCGTGCCATAGTGGTTAGCAAGTAAAATTTTGTTGCCTTTCATCAACATTTACATTTACAATATAGCTGCTACTTTTTATTAAATTAATTCGGCCATTTTGGACAAAACCCACTATAAATGTGCCCGGTGACGGCAATAGGCTTGCCCCCTATTACGTGGGACTAAAAATACTGGCAAGTTGTGGGTGTGTAATGCACCTCTGCCTACCTCTTCGAGGATATAGGCGTGATATGTATATGTAAATGTAAAAAATATAAAATGTATTGTGGGTTTTGTCATCAATTCTATATTAATTGTCTATTATTACCTAGATGTGTCGTTCGTTTTAAATTAACTAAACCTTGTGTTATGGTCTACTGATTGTGTGTATGCATTTATATTAAAACGTATCCTTTTTTTTTTTTTTTTTTTTTTAATTCCGCGGCCCAAGGTCGCGGCCGCTCTAACGTCCGTTGCCGGGCGTCTCTGGTTACTAGCAGAGGGTATGTCCAGTGGCGCCCGGCGGACTTTGACCACCCCTGTGGTCTCTTCGGGTGTTGGGTCGGGACGAGAATCCCGCGTCGTTGGGGAAAGGTTTTATCCCGCGTCAGTGAGTGAATCTGGTTGCGAATCTGGCGAAGGCCCCGCAGCACACAACCCTTCTAGCCTGCTTCTGTAAGGACGGCGGATGGCGATCCCGCCGTCCTCAGGCCCCGATCATGGAGGTCGATAGTCTTGGGCGTAGTCGCGGAGTCTGGGGCACCCTGGCCGCCGACTACGGAACTCGGCGGGGAGGGTACGCTCCCTCTCCCTCCCGGCCGCCTCCTTCGCGAGCATGATTTGCTCGTAGAAGGACACGGCCGCGTTCCACCTACTCCGGCTGGAGACCATGGCTTGAAGCATGGTCTCCAGCGAGAGGGTATCCACGCCCAGACCCACTACGAGGTCCCGGCGCTGACTCGCCCACGCTGAGCACTCCACCAACGTGTGGAGTGCGGTGTCGTCGTCGGAAACCTCGCAGTGTAAAACGTATCCTTGCAGTAAAGTAGGCACCTAAACCTAATTTAGCTGGTCAAGGCGTTGTTGGTATAAATGATTTACTAGCGGACGAAAGCCAGCTTGTTAAACTATAAATAATAAATAATAATAATAATAAATAATAAATAATGTTAAACTATATAACTACCGTAAGTAGGTACTAAAACTTTCCTCGAGAACCGCTCTTTCGATTGGTGAAAACCGCATCAAAATCCGTTACGTAGTTTTAAAGATCTAAGCATACATAGGTACATAAGTATGGACAGACAGTGTTATGATTATGTTATTATGTCATACAAAATCGTGAAAACAAACGCGGAGGATTTTTTAAACGATATTTTGTAATGTAAATATTTTTAGTCTATAATTATGTTTATTTTGTATATTGTAATTCTTATTGTAAATAAATGTATATATAATTTTATTTCAGAATTAAAAATGTTTTATTTTGTCGCCGCGAGTTTTTTTATTGATAGAGATTTTGAAAAAATAAACTAAAATAAAACTTTATCGAAGATTACTACTTTGTCATGTAAATAAACTGCCTTCTGCCAAGTGCGAAGGTTATTTGGCAATACGCGGTATTTAAACGGTATTTTAAGTTGCCGTGTTCTAATATTATTATACCTGTACCTTTAAGGAAATAGAGTCTAATTTGCGTTGTCATATCTCAGATCTTTTCATATAAATTCAAAACAGTGGGAACGTTGTACGATGAAACAGGCTAAAGGAATCGGAAGAGCGTTATTAATTCAAAACACTGTAACTCTAGATACAGTGTATTGGATCCACGCGGTAACGGGCCTGAGGCCACATTTTTTATCGGACCTGAACGAAACTTGACCCAAGTGTTCCGTGATTTAAAACAAATATTTTTATGAATGATGAGCTTTTTTTGATTGAAGAAGAAATTGGAGCAACAGGCCCATCTTTTAAATAATCGCGAAATCTAATGTTTGAATATTTAGGCGACTACTAGTTTATATCTTTAATTTCTTTATAATTCTGATTAATATTCATTTATTGTAACTTTCATTCCATCCTAAGGTTGCCTGGAAGAGATTGCTCTTTAGCAATAAGGCCGCCTGTTGTACATTATTATTTTTAAGACTTGTCATAAACTATTTGTTTTTATATTGTATACAATAAAGAGTATTTAATTATTGTTACATTTATTCAAATTATATTCTTAACATACATTTTTTTACAATATTTATATAAAAAGTTACATATAATATTACAAAAAAATCCATGTCAGACCACCAGTACACCACCAGTAGCGGCCCAAACTACCAGCGGTAGAGGTCACAGACTGAGAAACAAATTATTGTTATTATTATATAATTTAATAATTTGTAGAGATTCAAACATTATAAAACGTTCAAAGATAATACTATATTTCCACGTTAAGTAACTAACTCTAACATGGTCACCCTAATCTTCTGCTTAGCCACTCGTACAACATAAACTGAAACTCAATGTAAACCATAACTAAATATTAAAAAGAAAATGGATAATCTACCTGAGTTTCTTGCTGGCATCTTCTCAGGAGAACCAACTTAGCGAACCAGCGAAAGAATCATTTTCTAATGGTTATTTATGTAATTAATTTAGTATTTTTATAATATTGTTTGACATGAAATTGTTAAATTTTGACATTCATACGTGCTCTTTATGTGCCTAAACTGAAGAAATGTATTCTTTGATTCTAACTACAACGGAATCTAACTAGCTCTCGTAAGTAGTAGGTACTATTTCCAAACACAACTCAGAAATCGTAAATAACTATCATTACACAATCTAACAACTACTTCTTAACGGTAATTTAAAATTTTCTATTTCAAATTACGAACAAGTAATCGAGCGCGAGCGCAATTCGTGCCTCATCTCCCCTACTAAGCCAATCACGTTGCTGTATTTGAAAAAGGAAAACTATTGAAATAGGTTGTATTACTGTTAATTTCGTTCGAAAACTGGTAATTACTAGTCGTTACGGCTTATTAAAGGAACATCTATTAGATATTATTATATGACTCACACTGTGTAGGTACATATAAGATAAGATAAGATCTTTAGAAGACTCTTCATTGTATATCGTACACAAGCAATAATGTACAAAGGGCGGCCTTATCGCTAATAAGCGATCTCTTCCAGGCAACCTTTGAATGGAGAGAGATGTATACGATATAATGTGCCTACACATACCTCCATAATTTATTTACGTATTAGATTTTTTTGGCACCAAGTTCTCTAACGCGGCTTAGTAGATGCGATTTAGTAGAAATCGTCACGTTACCTATGCTTATCAGTGGTTCCCAACCTGTGGTCCGCAAAAGTCAAAATATTGTCCGCAGTGGCGTAACGATAGGGTGGCAGGACTGGCAAAATGCCACGGGCCCCCTACCCAAGAGGCCCCGGTCCAAGAGACCGCGAGTTCAAAAATATTTTTTTACATTGTACCCGAGTATTTTATTTTATTTGAAAAGTATATTATTATAAGTTCTGCTTAAAATCCAAAGTGAGACAACTAAATACCATAATACAATTTTAAGTTAATCGTTAAGCATTTCAACCAACCTAAACAAAAAGATGTTGATTAATTTTTAGAGATGTACACGTTACCCGTGACGAGAAATTTTACGTATTTCATTGGACTACAGTGGGCGGGGGGACTACAGACCATTCCCTCTCGCCTAAGAGAGGAGGCCTATGGCCATTAGTGGGACATATACTAGGTAAAGCTACGCTGCTGTAAACAGTGGGCGGCTTCGTATTGAGCGAAGTTTTTTTTTTTTTTTATTAAAATAGAAATTTGAGCTTCGGTACGACCTTAATTGGAATCAGCTATAAATTTAGGTGATAATTTAATTATCGGTCAAGAGGTTGCTGAGAAACGAACATCCGAACATTTTACATTTAACCTGCTCCATGGGAGCTCCGCTCAACAACGTGTAATGGAGTTTGCGGAAAATCTCGAAGTTTTTTTTTAACTACGCGTGACCGCGGCCGCTCCCATGTCCATTGCTGCGGGCGTCTCCGGTGACCCCAGAAGGTATTTCCAGTGGCACCCGGTGGACTTTGGCCAGCTGTGTGGCCTCTTCGGGGATTTGGTCGGAATGAAAATCCCACGTCGTTGGGGTTGGGTTTTATTCCGCGTCGGTGAGTGAATCTGGTTTCTTGCTGTGGGGTAAAGGCCTCGCAGCACGTAACACTTCATGCCTGCTGCTGTAAGGACGGCGGGTGGCTATCCCGCCGTCCTCAGGCCCCGATCATGGAGGTCGATGGTACTGAGCGTAGATGAGTCTGCAACGCCCTGGCCGCTGACTGCTAAACTCAGCGGGAGGGTGCGCTCCCTCTCCCGCTCGGCCGCCTCCTTCGCGAGCATGACTTGCTCGCAGAAGGACACGGCCACGTTCCACTTACTCGCGCTGGAGACCATGGCTTGAAGTATGGTTTCCAGCGAGAGGATATCCACGCCCAGACCCACTACGAGGTCCCGGCGCTGACTCGCCCTCGCTGAGCACTTCACCAATGTGTGGAGTGCGGTGTCGTCGTCGGAAACCTCGCAGGGTTGACACCGGGGTGTGACCTCACGATATATGCGAAACAGATAGCTACCGAGGCATCCATGCCCGGTAACGATCTGCGTCGCACGATACGTGAGGTCACCATGCTACCTCTGCAGCCACTCGTCCATGATCGGTCTCACTGCCGCGACGACGGTGGTTCCCCACTTTGGTTGCTCGAGTCGCACCCTCCAAGTCTCCATGAGATCCTGGCGGAGTTGGGACCGCTGGTCCTCGATTTCTTGAGTCGCAGGCCTGTGGTCCCTCTCCAGCGTCTCCCCTCCTTGTGCCATTGAAACAATGACGCAAGGGTTCTCGCTTCCAGGTCCCATGGAGGGAAATCTCGAAGTTTATTAAAATTAAACTGAGTACAATGTGACGATTTTTACTGATAGGGCCCCTTAAAAGAATTTGCCACGGGCCCAATATGGTATAGTTACGCCACTGATTGTCCGATTTGTTTTTTAATTTAGCATCGTCGCGTCATTAGTAAAACGAAAAGTAAAGCAAACCAACCCAAAGCCAGGTTGGGTTGCGTGCAACGTTGCGTAAAGAACTTCGTACATGACAATTTTTCTTAATTACCTAATTCGCAAAAGAACAGGTAACCTATACCTAGAGCCTGTGGGTAAGAATCTGGCAAGAAAACTCTAGGTCATTATTTTTCAATCGCTAATACTTACCTTAGTAGATAACAACATCGTTAGTAGATTATAAAGAATCTCAGTTTGGAACTATACCTAACTAACTATTATTAAATATTTTGATTTAATTTTATTTATTTCTATTAAACTATAAAACAATAAAATTGAAACTAACTAAATATGTACATTACCTATTCTAATTATACCTACTAAGGTTATATCTAAATTCTCTCATGCGTCAAAGAATTCCGTCTCGTCTCCGACTGGCAATATTCCGAGAAAGCTGGCAGCATTGCCACGTTGTATGGCAATGCTTATTCTTTGTGCCAAATAGTAACCAGCCTTCTGGTCTTGAGAAGTGTCGCGTCGTGGTCCCAGCAGCGTCTCTACCCCAAAGGGCTCAAATATGTAGTCTCCAGCTAAATTGGAGTATTAAAATTTGCCGTTTAAGGCTTTCCGCTGATGCAGCAGCAGCGCCGGCACACCCCGCTGTATTAAGTATAATACTATATTTATTTAGGTTACCTAAGTTTGTTTAACCAAGTCTACAAATTAAATATAGAACATGTGAAAAATGTGTTTATACTTAGTGCGTATATTTCAAAGAAAACCTTGAAGTTATTTCCCTATTTAAGTAATTATCTTATAGTATTTCCTGATAATTGTCAACATCTGACTTTTGTAAACTACTTATACAATGTAAACAAAGTCTATTATTATAATTTTTAACATTCTCAAATCTAGTTAAAGCAAACTCATTGCTTTGAAATACAAAAATACATGTATTGGTAAGAATTCATCTAAAAATTCAGTGTTTTAAGATCGTTGTAACACGATACACTGGTACCGTAGTTCGGCAGAGTTCCGGTAGATGGAGCCAATGCTAACCGAAATAGAAATTATGAAATGAAGCAAAATAATAGAATGCTGCTGGTATTGGTCATCGTAGCTCAGTGGTCAGAACACTCCCGCTGTAAGGAAAAGGCCGTGGGTTCGAGTCCGATGACATCAGTTTTTGTGATCTTTTTATAATTTCTAACTTAATATTTTAATACTTAATTTCTAAAAACATTTCCTATTAATTAATCCTCGTATCTATTTAATTATCAAGTGAAAAATTATTATATTATTAGGAGTTTATCCACATCAGAGGGAGACCCAAGCCATTATCTTCATTTCTTTTGATATTTTTTATTTAAAGCCATGGTATCACACACACACATCTTACTTCTTACTTAGATGTTAAAAACTTTTAAAATATAATAGCATTATTTTTTCGCAGACTTAAAAGACAATAAAACGTCGACAATTGTTTCGCCTCTAAACGAGGCATTATCAAGTCTGTCTCAGAGAGAACAGCAAAATACGAAGCCAGAACAAATTTGCTTTTAAGCACGAATGTGTAAATATCGCTAGCGCGATGCAGGATTTGTCACAATAACTAACGTGGGTAGAAACTACAAGTTATGCTAACGAGATTCGATAAATAGGTATTCAATGATATAAAACATCACTCTTTAATACATAGCAATTACAAAATGCCACACACAAACCAACAAACAACTACCGTGTCTGTCTGTTCACAAACAAATTAAGTAAAGGAGATGTATGAAAATCTGTTTGTTCGTTGAGTAAGGTGTCCTCATCCCTCCTAACTATTTCCAACCTCTCCCAGACACTTAACTTGAACCCTTTCTCACATTTTTTATTTAATCGTCCACCGAGCCTTTTCCTAACGCAATTGGGTCGGCTTTCCAGTCTAACTGCGATTCGGCTGAACTTCGATATTTTCCATTAAGCATATCGAAGTTCTTTAGCTAGACCGGTCAGATTTTCTATTTAGTGCTCTAACTAACCATAACGACTGCCATAGAAATTTGTATTACAACCGGGACCGACGGCTTAAAGTACTCTCCGAAGCACGTTGAGGTCTCAATCTATATATGTATATAGAAATGGTGAATGTAATTTTTGCAGAAAATCGAAAATTTCACCTAGCCATAAGGGGTCAAAAGTTATAGGCCAAAACCTATGGCGTGGTGCGGCGCGAAGCACCGCGCAAAACACCGTACTAGTGTCTTAAGAAATGGTCACCCATCCTAAGACCAGCCTGGCTCGATGTTGCTTAAACTTTGCAATGTGTTAGCCTAGTCGGTTACCACTAAGACCCTCGACACATTCTTTATTAAAGTAAATTTAGATTATTTATTTTAGTTGCCGGCTTCTACCATATGCAAGGTTTTGTCAGTTCCTCTTATTTTGATTCCTTGTGACTCTCATCCCGGTTGCTGTTTCTCTTTATCATTATCCTAACGTGCTACCATCTCTTTCCAGAGTTACCGAGGCCGTAAACCCCTAGGCGGTACCGCGGGCGTAGTAGGTGCGGTATCAGTCCCTGGCGTCCAGGCGGCATCCCCTAGCCCGGCCCCTCAAGCACCCGCCGCGCCTAGCCCGGCTCCAGCCACCACGCCGGCCATGAAGCAAGAACACCCTAGTCAACCAATGGTTAGTGCTTAGGAAAGTTTGGTGACAATACCTGATATACAGACAGACATATCACGTCTTTATCGCCATATGGGTAGACAGAGTCGCTTATTACGCCTACATTACGCCAATTCGTTTACCTCCACGTAAAATGGTAAGCCTATTGCCGTTTTGGGGCGTATATATTTGCAAGAGCCTCGTCCGTTCGTCAGCAGGCGCGACGCTTGCAGATGCGAATAACTTGGGCCCCGGAAGATGTTGGACTTGTAAAAATAAGTATTGAATTTAATACTAAATATAAATACCTTCTTGCTACATTCTAAAACAAATTAAATGAATCCTTAAATTCAATTGATTAGGTAAGTAGTATATTGTTTACTTATCCTTGTGTTTGCTTTTCGTCGTTACACAATAAGTAAGTTCCTAAATATACATCACAAAAACCAATAATCTTAAGCCAATGTATAGGTAGAAAGGCGTAAGCTGAGCTTTGCATTTGTGTGAGTGATCACGAAAAGTAGAGCAAAAAGGCTGTGTGTAAAACATGTCACATTATACGTTCACGTACGTGCACTCACACAAATGCAAAGCTCAGCTTACGACTTTTTACCTATACCCAATACTGACTAGGGAAATAAAAAATATTTTATGCATTCCTACATTTTCCAAAAGTCCACATCTAGCTACTAACAGATTGTTCTTTAGAACAGAACGTCAAATTGGATTTGTTCTTTTTTAATTTTCGCTGCACAACCAACTTTGCCAATTTCAGTGCAGTGCAGACGGAACCCAATTTATCGTACTTCTGCTCGCTCGTTTTACGTTTTTCTGTCAAAACTTTTGTGAATGTGATATTTTTAATGATAACTCTCGAAGCTTTTACTTGTTACCTACTAATAAATTAAAGTGTACATCTGTTTGTAATTGCAAATTAACAACTGTTCACTAAATGCGTATAAAAGTATCTAGTTTATTACGATAGGTATATATATTAAAAAAATGTTTTTGTGTATATGTTTCTTCTGGCTAAACATCTGGAACCGCTGAACCGATTTTAACAAAACTTCCACTGGCAGATAGCTGATGTTAAAACTACCAACTACTTTTTAACTACTTTTTTATCCCGGGAATGTGTTCCCATGGATATAAGAAAGTTAATTCACGATGGCGAAGCATCAACTAGGAACAAAAGGTTAAGTAAGTAGGTTAGTATAAAGTTGAATCGAACTTATTTTTGTGTTTCTGTCCGCAGAAACATCTCTGTAATTATTTGAATTAACTGCTTTACGAAATTATTAAAAATACCCAGATATATTTAATCAAGTAGACTATTTAGGAAGAAATGGGATATTTTCTGATGACTTTGAACATAGTGGATATAGCGACATCTAGCGACAAATAGTGGAACTCTAATAGAATAACTGACATTATTTCAAAGTATGAAGGTGTGACATCTACCGACAATGTTAACACATTACAACGGTTAAGCAACATCTAGTCAGGCCGGTATTAGGATGGGTGACCATTTCTTAAGACTGAGACCCCTCCGTGCCTCAGAGAGCACGTTCAGCCGTCGGTCCCGGTTGTCATACGAACATCTATGGCAGTCGTAAGGGGTAGTCGGAGCCCTTAATCAAAAATCCGACCGGTCTAACTACAGAACTTCGATATCGCCCATGGGTTGTGGAGGTCAGATGGCAATCGCTTCACGGAAATTTTCGAAGTTCAGCCGAATCGCAGTTAGACTGGAAAGCCAACCCCAACTGAGTTGGGAACAGGCTCGGTGAATGATGAAGGTGTACTGTTATAACAAATTAAATCAATTGAATCCCAAACAATGTCTTAGGAACTTCAAAATGGAGTTTCGGCCCCGCGCATAGTTGTAGCGCCATAAATAATGAATAATATTCCATTTGTAAAACAAACTCAATAAATTTGGTAGTTATTGTTGTCATAACGATATTTGTTTTACGAGTTTAATTAATTATAATACTTAATAGAAGTTACATTAGGTATCTAAAACTTAATACATTAAAGATTATTGTAGGATATTTTTTTTCGTTCCCAATTCCCACGTGTATGTTCCCAATGTATTCTACATTCCCAGCATAAAAGGTAGCCTATTGAACTCAACTCAGGGGTAATGTATTCAATTTAAACAAACAATCAAATCTTTACTCTATATAATAAATAAATAAATCAATAAATAAATATGTTAGGACAATTCACACAACGCCATCTAGTCTCAAACTAAGCAGAGCTTGTGATATGAGTACTAGATAAACTGATATATAAAATAAAATAAAATAAAATACACACGTTCGAGACTGAGATATCTTGATTTTACCCTTTAGCATAAACGTGTCAGTATCTCCACCATTAATAAACAAGAATATTTCACTCCAAAGGAACTCATTACCTCGACATAACAAAGTTTTAATTACATGCGAGCCACGTAGCTTGCTATGTTAATAAAATATTACCTAACTTAGTAAAAGGTATACCCTTAATACAAATTAAAATCTTAAGGGAACTTTGAACTTGTATGTTACCTTACAATTTGTTCTTGTATTTTCATTACACAACCTTCAACGTAGGTATGTTTTATTCAAGTTGGGTAAAATTTTAAAATGATCAAAGAACAAATTGTATTTATTAACTTAGTTTTTTTTTCATGTTTTGTAATTAATTTACGAAATTACGTACGGTTTTAGTTATCTGTTTTGTTTCTCAAATATGAGTCAATCGTTGAACAAATTTGTATGAAAATTAGCACATAATCAAATATTTTTTAAATTGATAAATTTTTTTTTGGAAGATGCCATGAAAATGGCTTGAATATGTTAGACATTGAAGTAAAACACCTTTGATAATGCTGAAAAGCGAAACCGGTCGGTGAAAATACATCTAATAAAGTTGTGGAATAGTGTAGAAGTGTGTTTGTTATCTTCTATAGTCATTATAATTATACATTAAGCAATCTTTACATGTCATTATGTAAATGTTTTAACTAGTAAAGTATCTACCTGTAATATTACATAAATACATACATTGTCTGAGCACACCGGCCTTTGCCAACGTATGATTACTAAGGACAGTTCACACGATTGCTGTAAACACTGTCCGAGAGATGTAATGACCTCGACACACATAACACACAATGTTCAATATTATATACCGCACGATAATTATCTTTAAATATTATAAAACTGTAAAAAGAAAATAGTCAGTGCACAAAAGCGACCCGTTACTAAACAATGCATTACGTAAAGAAAATAGGCGAATAGTCTATAATGATCTTTATCTGTCTATATGGTTAAGCAACATCTAACCCGGCCGGTCTTAAGATGGGTGATTATCTTCTAAGACATTCAGACCACTCCGTGGCTAGAAGAGCACGTTAAGCCGGCGGTCCCGGTTGTCATACGAACATCTATGGCAGTCGTTACGGTTCTTTGGAGCCCTACAACATAATCCGACTGGTCTAATTACAGAACTTCGATATCGCCCATGGGTTGTGGAGGTCAGACGGCAGTCGCTCCACGGAAAATATCGAAGTTCAGCCGAATCGCAGTTAGACTGGAAAGCCGACCCCAACTCAGTTGGGAAAAGTATCGGTGGATGATGAGTTTATAATGATATTGGGTACGAAGATAGTTTGAGACCTGGAACAAATAGATACTATGAAACTTGAAGTAGCCATGGATATCCATCCGCAAGGATCCTTAGAAAATATGACCTATATAATATAGACGAATGACCTACACTTAATGTTTTAAGGTTAAGGACCTTAAAGTAAAATGCCCCCTCAAAGAATGAGACAGTATTGTCTAATTCAAAATATAAAATGAAATCGTTAAAGGACCGACTTAGGAAAGTGATTAAGGTTGTTCATGTATTGTTTCAGGCTCCAATGCCGTTCTACGCAGGTGATCCGAACCGGTTTCCAGCCACGTGGCAAACAGACCCGACTCAAGGTAAGTATAATAACTTCAAAAACATAATTTTCTGTACCTTTTTTTAATTGTAGCCATAATAATATCATTATTGTTTCCAGGGTGGCAGAACCAGTTCATACAACAACTTCCAACACAAGCGGGTCAGACGACTTTAGATTACCAGGGTAACCACACAGCGTATACTACCTCACCACACTACCAAGCTAACACAACGTACACCGTCCAGAACGTGGCCACGACCTTCGACGTCACGAACAATACATACTATCAGACAGGAGTCCAGGCAGTACCAGCGCAGCGACCACCTTCTAATCGCAGCGCCTATACACCAGTCCCTTCGCCTAGAGCTCCTCACTACACAGAATACCAACAACAGTACGCACAACAAGCACCGACACCAGGTGTAACAGCAGGCAACGACTCTCGTCCATCTTCAGCTGCGTCGTATCAGACCTCGGTATCTACCACAGTTGCCCCAGTCTACACTGTAAGTCAAGCTAGTTACGAACGCAGTGAGTACTCCAGCGACCACCAAGAAGGGTACTCGTCAGAAAACGGAGCTGGTGATTCAACAAACGAAAGTGAGAGGGCAGAGCCAAATACACCCAATGGACAACATTCGGGAAACGCCGAGCCTGGATACCTGCAGGGGAGCAACGGTCCGCGAGCTTCACTAGATTGTAGCGGGTATTCGGGCGCCTATAATGGCGGACAATTCAGAGAGAATGGTATTGTACAGTCACAAAGTCAGAATGACTGGCAGCAACATCAATGGCAGCAAAACCAAAGATTACAAAATCAACAAATCCAGAATCAGCAACAGTTGCAAAACCAGCAGCAACAAATGCAGAACCAGCAGATGCAGAATCAACAGCAGCAATTGCAAAATCAGCAACAACAGTTACAAAACCAACAGCAACAGCAGTTACAAAACCAACAGCAACAAATACAAAATATGCAGATGCAAAATCAGCAAATGCAAAGACAGGAGGAAACGGAACAACAGATGTTCTCGCAATCAGACAGGGTGAATTTGAACTCGAGACTGAAAACGATGATATTAAACAAGCAAAACCACACAAGAGACGGCACCAATACGCCACCGGACAAAGGAGATCCAGGAGAGGGGCCGCCTCGAGTAATCGACGACAGAAAAGTCGGAGCTGTCTCCGTCAATGACGATAGAAATACTACCGGTCATTTTTTATCGTATAGCCACCATCTCCGAGATAATTACCGCTTAGGCGATCAGGTGTATCCTGTCGCTGGTAATTATACACAGAACACCCAAACTTATGGTGCGGGTGAGTTCGGAGGTGGTGGCCACCACGTATGGGAGGGGGGGACGGAGGTCCCAAGAAATTATTATAAGCAAGCTTCTTTAAAAAACGTTCCAAAGACGCCTCAGAAGTTGCCGTCGTATGCGGATGTGAGGGGACAATATGGTACATATTCAAACGTACCGTATGAAGCGCAAAAGTATACAGAAGTTTATGGTAGTGATAGTTTAAGTTATACTCAGCCAGATAATAAGGATTTTCAATCAAAAATGCTCATTGGACCAGTGTCGGAGATGAATCAACAAAACTGCAATCCTTCGAGGGATACAAATGCACAAAGAAGAGCTTACGATAGGGAAGCGTACGACGCCAAGTTCAGGCATCCATCCGCACCTTTAATACCAAAACTGGAAATGCCTGATACTTATCCGTACCAAAACGATGAAAGATTACTAAAAACCGAACCACACAGATTAATAAATCAAGGAAAGTACCCAAAATCAAATGAGATGACTAGTAATCAATGCAGAGATTATCCTAATAGGGCACGTACTCCGCAGGGTACTGTTCTGCCGCCAATTTCAACTATAAAACAAGAAAACTTTGGACATAAGACACAGGGTTACCAGAACTTCCAAGGTTTTCCTTATGAATCGCTGAAAAGACCGGAAGCATCAGAATCTTACGCTCAAATACCTCGCATGCAAGAAAACACAGGCTTTCAAAAATACAATCGCAATATAGACCCAAAGCCTGCTAAAGAATCAAACAAGATTAATGAAAATACCTCATCAATTGAACCAAAACCTCCTTATTACATAGAGCAAATAAAATCTGAGCATTCCCCACCAGGTCATAAAATTTATAAAAATATGGCATACAACCCAGTTCCGAGAAGCGAGCCGTACCTGTTCTCTGGAGATGGTGGACCGGCGGCCATTAAAAACGAAATTGGGTATTCTTGTTGTCGCCAAGGTTCTACCAAAAAGCCTCCACCTGAGCATCTAAGAGACGGTGCATGTCCAGGTCTTCAAACCAAAGACGAAATACTTGAAGACGATCCTGAAGCAAATGAAAAAGATTCTAAAACACCATCAAAACCAAGTACTCCAGGGCCAGAATTAATTAAAAAGGAGAATCAATTCAACTACTCCAAAGAGTACTTGGAAAATTTGGAAAAATTACGAAATAATTCCAGAATCGAAGTGCCAGAATGTAATTGTTTTCCCGCTGATAAGAATCCACCGGAACCAGGAAGTTACTACACCCATTTAGGTAAGATTTCTTTCGTAGACTTTTTCTAAATTGCAACCGTATAAACACTTCACTGCGGTACAGTTTCCGGAGTCTTCTAGGTGAGGTAGTATTGTATCTCTGAATTCTTTATCTAGCGTCCCATCTATGTCTGATCGGGCATTGTAGTTCGATTATTATTTTATGTTTTTATTATAAGTGATTTTGCGACTGTATAGAGCAGCAGTTAAATAGGAAAATATGATACTCGTATTATGTACTTAGACTTAAGTACACCGTGACATAGAAAAATAAATAACTCTAACTCTCATTCATAGGTGCTGCATCAACCTTGATGGAATTAAGAAAAGACCTAGAATCTCGGACTGGACTAACAGGGAAGGAATTAAGAATAGAAAAGATTTGCTACACCGGCAAAGAAGGAAAGTCAGCGCAGGGATGTCCGACGGCCAAGTGGGTGAGTGTGTATGGATCCCAAAAAATATAATATTTAGTTGAATTAATTATTTAAGCCGTTGGTCAAAGAAATTATGCCCAGCCCTTTCTTGATCACAAACCACCAAAATTTTAATTTTTGCCTGTGTGCTAAAATGTTTCTTAATTCATTAAAATTAGTTAAATTCACACTAACTACTAATAACACTTTTGCACAAAAAAACACGTTTCATTCAGAATTATGTGTGCCCGGTGACGTCAATAGGCTTGCCCCCTATTACGTGGGACTAAAAATACTGGCAAATTGGGGGTGTGTAATGCGCCTCTGGCTACCCCTTCGGGGATATAGGCGTGATATGTGTGTGAGTTCATTCAAAATTTTGCGCTTATACTAGACAGATATTTGTAAAGAAAAAGTCTTATGATATAAATTATGGTCGTTACTCAGGTCATCCGTCGCGCAAATCATACAGAAAAGGTCCTCGTGGTTGTGAAGTTCCGCAACGGTCACAAATGTCCCACTTCGTGGATTGTCGTGTGCTTAGTTGCGTGGGAGGGTATACCGCAGTCGGAGGCAGACTTGGACTACACATTACTGTCCCATAAGTTGAACCGGTACGGTCTGCCAACCACTAGAAGGTGTGCTACGAATGAGAATAGAACCTGTGCATGTCAAGGTAAGAACTATTGTTTTCCCAGCAACCTTACTGGTCCGACTTTAATAGGGCGCAAGCCTTTTGCCGGTGACTGGATAGTTTCATGTTTGCCTGGACCTCATTCGTTACTAGAAAAGTGCACATGAGGATAAAGTGACGTGGACCTCTAAAACCTCTACTACAAAACTCAACCAAATCATAATAATTTCCAGGTCTAGACCCAGAAATTTGCGGCGCTTCTTACAGTTTCGGCTGCTCATGGTCCATGTACTACAACGGATGCAAATACGCCCGTTCAAAAACAGTTCGCAAATTCCGTTTGTCTGTGAAGACTGAGGAAAGTGAGATAGAAGAACGCATCCACGTGTTGGCGACTCTGCTGAGTCCGCTGTACATGAATCTGGCTCCGAAGGCGTTTGAGAACCAGTGCCACTTTGAGAAGGACGCGTCAGATTGTAGACTAGGATTTAAACCTGGACGACCGTTTTCTGGTAAGTGAAATTAGCTATAATAGTAGAATTACTTGCATAAAGATTACGGCCATTTTCTCCCCGAATATCGTAATTTGGGAATTAAATTTAATGGTCAACCTTGTTTTTCTAGGCGTAACAGCATGTATAGATTTCTGCGCACACGCACACCGCGACCTTCACAACATGAACAACGGTTGTACCGCAGTAGTCACTTTAGCCAAACACCGGGCTTTGACCAGACCTCCTGACGAGCAACTCCACGTGTTGCCATTGTATGTACTTGACACTACTGATGAGTTCGGCTCCAAAGATGGACAGGAAGAGAAAGTGAAGAGTGGAGCCCTGGAGATACTGGACAAGTGAGTGGTGATGTACTTCATCTTTTATTAATAATATTAGTTGTAATATGGTGAGGCGGTGTCCCTCATCGAGATCTTAGGATAAACAATCCTTGCAAACAGGTCCACTTGCTAACGCACCAGGCTCATCTAAATTACACCAAAGATCGATAAATGATTGATGATAAACTGTGGTTGTGTAATACGCCTCTACCTACCTTCTTGTGGCTATTCACGTGGTTTTAAATATGCCTACTAAGTGTCTCACGAGTCGGTCCAAACTATACAGTGTCGACCTGAATATATTTATGACCTTTACATTTTTTCCTAATAAATACTTTAAAAAAGATAAAGCATCTCTCAATCGTATTCTCTATCGAGTATCGAGTCATTCTTACTAAAGAACGCAATCAACTTTTACAGATTCCCAATGGAAGTTCGTGTTCGCTCAGTACCTCTCCAACCGTGTCGGCGCCACGGAAAGAAGCGGAAAGACGACGCCGAAAACACGGATTCCAATGCTTCTACAAATAACTCCTCACAAAGTCCAAGTAACCAGAAGAAAACTCAACAGTCCCCGGCACCCAGGACCCCGCAACCAGCGGATGCTAGAAATAACTCTAGTCCCCGAAGTCAAAGCAGCGCATCACCAAGAGCCCATACTCCAGCATTGAACCAATCAAATCCATCAGCTTTTACAAATAACCCTCACTATAACTCGGCGTTTGTAAATCCTAATATGCAACTCCAAAATCCTGGGCTAATAAATCCTAGTCTTGGTAATCCAGCATTACTCGATATGGCTTCCATGATAGATAACTTTACAGAAGCTCAACTACAAAGTAACCAAATCTCCAGTACTGTTCTAGATTCTCCATATAACCCGTATGATCATAGCTATAATATGCACCACCAGAATGCCCTGTATAATGCAAATCATGTATCTCCTGCAGTCGAAGCCAATGCGTGTCAAAATCCAAATCAGAACCCAAACCAGTTGCCCAGTTTTGCAGCTGGCTTACAAAAGCGAGATCACCACTTCCATAACCAAATACCTCCTCAGAATCAGTGGCCAGATTTTGCCAATACCGAAATGTTTACCAATGTTGTGAAAGAAGACCCTGATTCCACCACAGCACATTTGAATGTCCCTCCAAATAACTACAGCCCAGATTCAAATAAGAGCGATACTAATTCAAATTCTGATGCAATATTAAATAAGGTAAATACGGAGCCAGAGAAAACCAATTTGATAGCTGATATGACAAACAAAATACCTGAGTTTGATATGCCAAGTTCACCACGGCTCACTGAGATATCACAGAACTCTCAAAGCGCACCCGAATCTCCAGCTACACCTCACGGACCCGATTTAAAATCACCTAATAATGATATGCTATCAGATCCCCGTAAAACAGTTTGGAAATCGCCTGATTCCAAGAATTGGGACACAAAATCTAAAGACCCAATAACTCCAGAGAATGAAAATGCCTTGTTCAGAGTTCCTAAATCCAGACCACCTTCAAGGTCCCAACATATTAATACACCTGAAGGAATCGAGAACTCTACATTCCTTAAACCATATCCACCTCCCGAAAGGCCTCACCTCGGACAGGCCTATGAGCACCGAAACCCCTATGACAATAGAATACATAATACCCCACTTCAAACATCAACACAAAGTAATTTTACAATAAATCATGAACAACAAAATATGGCGATGACTGCGACTACAAAACCTGTCACTGAATTCACGGGCAATAACTTCCATTCGGTCAATCAGGGCACTTACAGTAATCAGACGTCGATACAAGGGTACGGTAACTATCCGCAGGTGGCGAATACTTACTCCTTTCCGCCGAACCCTTACGGACATTTTAACCCTTACGAGAATACCTATAACGATTATAACAGCTTGGCATACTACAATGCCGAGAAATACAAGAGGGAGGAGCTCCTAAGAAATCCCCACTGTTACAACTCGTACGGTTACCAGTACAATCCAAACTTTGCGCCTAACTTCTACCAGAATCCTAGCCCAAACTGGTGTCAATCTTCATCAAACTGGTGCATATATCCACCGCCATTTTCTATTCCCTATCCACCGGAACCACCAAAAGCCGAGCCGATCGGCGAGGTGACAGATTTTACTGACAACCTGGAGTGCTTCAAGGACGGCACGATGGGGGGCGTCGCCATAGCGCTGGGCCACGGGAGCGTGCTGTTCGAGTGCGCCAAGCACGAGATGCACTCCACCACCGCCGTCAGGACCCCGAACAGGGTAAACCCCACCAGGATATCCCTGGTGTTTTACCAGCATCGCAACCTAAACCGGCAGAAACACGGCCTCGAGGAGTGGGAGGAAAAGATGAGGTTGAAAAAGCTGGGATTGAATCCGCCGACCCCGGGCACCCCCGGTCCCAATTCCAACTCTGTGTCCCCGGCGAGTACGCCGACGCCCGACCGGCAGTCGGGTTCCCGGACTGGGCGGTCGGACGCGATCCCGGGCGGGTTCAGCTCGCTGGCGGCGCTGGTGGAGGCCACGGCGGCGGCACGGCGCTCGGGCCAGCTCATGCTGCGCACGGACACGCACACTACCATGTCGTGGACCACGCTGTTCCCCACGCACCCCTGCACGGTCACGGGCCCCTACCAGGAGTCCAGCACCTGACGCAAGCCACCGCCCCGCCCCCATCCCGTGGGCCCGGGCCCCCTCTAGTGATGTAAGCTCTTCGTTGCCTTCCCCGCCAGTTCTAATTTTGTAGTTCCTCGACTAATATATCGTAAGTAGGCGAAGCCCGACTCTGGTTCGCGAACTCCTTGAAAATCCGGCGATTCCTTTCGTGCATTTAAATTAGGAATTGAGTATCGTTTTTTAATTATAGTATTTTTTAAAACGTATACCGAGTGAGTTTATTAATCAAAGATGTAACTTTAAGTTTTAATTTTAAATAGTGGTTATCACATTTCAGCTAGTCTTACATTATGTCGATATCGATCGTGTAGTGTCCGAGTGACCGTCGTAGTGTAGACTTTTTGTATATTCTTGTCCTGTTTACGTTGACGAGCGTCGATCCGACCGCTGAGCCTTTAGTTTAATTTGCTGGTTAGCTGTATAAAATAGTGACGTAATTATTTTGTCTGCATATTTTGTCGATGTTTTTTTTTTCTAATTAAGCGCATAATCGAAAGTTTAATGCGACACGATGATCTCATAAACTACTAACCCTACATTATGTAACGTTATCCAGAACAAAAGTACAAAACAGTGCACAGAGGCCGGGCCGGCCCTCCGCGCCGCCGCGCCGCCCCCCGCGAGCCCTCTCATCGACAATCGTGTTTATTCATATTTTTGTACCTTTGTCTGTATTAATTGTTTTATATATTATTTGTAATATTAATTACCATTCCTATCAATTGTGTTGGCTCGTGTTTTAATCGTAACCTAGAAGAGTAGAAACCCGTTCTACCACAAAAAAATCGAGTGCTTTTTTTATTAGATTAAGATGTGTGTATTTTTAACTTTTTAGAATATTTAACTTATTTATATTATTGTATTACGTGAACGTTTATCGTATAATTTTGCTTTGTAATAATTTTAGTGTTACTGTAGACGTTAATATTTAATATATTTGCTTTACGGCTCGACCATTAAATTATGACAGATGTTTGACGCATGTTTCAATGGCAATTTGACACCTTCTTTATTTGACAAGCGAGTGCCTGTATGTTCGTTCGAATAGAAATTATATTAATTGATATTACTATGAATCTAATTTTCTATTTATATATCAGTGACCTTATAATAATTTAAGATACGCGAATGAATTGATACGAACATTCTTCTAAATGTAGTGATGATAAAATTTTATAAAATTAGATACCATGCAATAAAATGATGAGTAATAAATTACGTATAGGGTAGAATATTTGCGAGAGTAATAAAAATTAACAATTGTCAGGCGCTTGGAAAGTTTATAAAGTAGGCCATATTATTGAAAATGAATGAAAACATACTGATGAATAGTTATTAATATATAATTAGAAGTAAGGAAAGTTTGTTTTAAAGATTAAACTATTGATATAGTTTATATTTTTTACGTGTACGTATTTATTGAATCGTAAATTTATTGGGACGAACGTGAAAAATTATTATTAAGTGAAAGTTTTGGAAATAAACAAAACTTATAAAAAATAAGCAATAATAGACATCGGGCTCTATGTACATTGTAACGTAGGAGTGAAGAAATGTTAAAAATAAAACGAATGGTGCGATATTGTCGATGGTCTTATAGTAACGCTTGACATTGGTAGCATATTGATTGCCTAAAATTTGTATTTCTCATATTATTTGTGTATTGATTAAATGCTCTAAGTTCTTGCCATAAACAATCGCCAATCATTTAATCATCTCAATGTATTGTGTGACAAGACATATCAAAAACAATCGCAGTCATTTTTTTAGACCATAAACACGTAACTGTTGGTTTTACCCCTTTTAGTGTAAACTTGAAAGCAATTTTGACACCAAATTGTAAAATTTAAAGTAGTAGGGTCAACATTTATAAGATAGTTCTATCATTTAGGTCACATTAGAAACCTGTGATATACATTAACTCGCGAGTGTAGATTTGTATGTCTGTCAGTGTGGTTGGCCTTTTGAAGTCGTAGATATAGTAACTGATAGAGTAGGATTCATACCACGGAAAATATGCATCACAGTACAATGTATTACAGTGCAATGAGTTTAAGATTTCTCCTTCACAATTCTCATGGGAACACATTACTGACATAAAAACTGTCCTATGTGTCAATATATTAAGGGTTAATTTGCAATCAAATCTGTTCAACGGTTTACGTGTGATAAATTAAAAAACATCCATATTTGAATTCTAAACTTAACGCACTGCACTGACATTTAAGTTAAAAAAGAAAAAAATATTTTCCTACTCTATAAGTTATAAATCTATGGCAAACTTACAATAATATTGTTTAAAAAAATATCAAACCAAAAACGACCAGTATTGTCAGATTGTAACCAAATATGTTGTTTTTAATAAAAAAAATCCCAAATAAGTGGGAAACGAGTTCATTACCAGTGTTTTAAGAATGTTTAGGTACGTTTGAGTTAGGCAAACTATTGTGTAACAATATTTTTATTGTATTTTGCCAAAACAAAAGAGTAATCGAATGTGTCATGTAAATAGAACTACCATTATTTATTAATACAATTAATTTAAAAAAAAATCTTGACATCTTTTATTTCTTTTTCACAAACCTACCTATTTATTCTTACCTTTTAATAATGCCTTCTTTTTGGTATTAGTGGCGCTCAATTGTCCTAAAGGAATAAATACAGTATTGCATTGGACTTGGGTTTTTGCGGAGTGCGTGGCTGGTAGCCTTTTAAGCCTCATACAGATTCACGGCGAGACTTATCGCCGAGACTGCGCGAGATGCGAGAAGGTGTCCACACTCAGCGACCTTCTCACTTCGTTTTCGACCGTATTCCGGAATGGAAGACAGTGCAGAGGCTTTATTATTATATGTGCAGTAGCACATTTTAATCTTATAAATATTAAAATAATATTATATTATTATATGTATACATATAATTATTATTATATATAATATTTTATTATTAATATTTAAATTCTTTTTTGATTCAGGCGCGGGTATATAAATTTTTTCTTGGATGCGATTCCATGCATCGTGATTAAGGCTTTGTAATTACGATTTTTGGCATCCCACAATATGGGTTCTGCCTGGAAAAGTTCAATAAAAGTTAATTCTAATTCCACATAGTAATGAAATAAACTCCAAAATTTAAAAAAAGTGCACTGCACTTTACTGATCGCAAGTTGAAACTTATACTATGACATTGACAAGACAACGGCACGACACGACAACCAGACTCTCTCATACCGAACAACGTTTCTTGTCCTGCACCTGGAGCTAGTTAGGAATAACTAGTTCTTCTTTGCGGGACTATCAACTAATCAAGCATTACCTTGACATTGGCGAAATTATAGATAGATATTGATGGAGCCACGTTTTTAAAGAAAGAAGAAGAAGAACCAGACCTTGCTACTCATTGAGACCGAACGAGAATGTGATATCCTTCTCTTTTCTCGCCCGAGACTACCCGAGACACCCTTTGACTCGGGTCAAAATACCGCCACCGATCCGAGAACAGGCGAGCGCGAGAGCGAGACGGGCGAGCAACTGATCACATTCACGCTGCTCGGGTGTTCTCGGGGTTCTCGCTGTGAATCTGTATGAGGCTGTAGGTTACCTCTGGCGCTAGGCAAAAATCCAGGTCCAAACGCTCAAATTACAACACCGAACAACGTTTCCTTGTCCCTCACCGGGAACTAGTTCAAGGTAACTAGTTCTTCTGTTCGGGAAATATCAAGCATTACCTTGACATTGGCGAAATCATCGATGAACATCGATGGAGCCACGTTTTTACAAAAAGAAAAAGAAGAAGAGTAGGTAGGTACATATTGAGATGCGCGAGAGGTAACCTAAAAGGCAACCTGCCACGAGCTCCGCAAAAACCCAAGTCCAAGTACCTTCTCAAACTTCATCGATCAATAAGTTGTAGGTAGCGGAACATACAATCAGAATCATTGTAAAGTAATTTAAAAGAAAAGTCGAAAAATAAAAAATGCTTTATTTTTATTTGCGTAAGTTACATTAATTATAAAATAATACCATTTAAAGATAAATGAACAACAAAATAGTTTCTAATAATCTCAATAAACTGTGAACAGTTACTCAGTATTAAAACTGGGTTGACTGGACTGACTCACAATTGAATCGAGTCAATATTTACTAGAAAAGTATAAAAGTACAAAAATACAGGTTACCGTGACTCATTATTTAACTACATAATAATGTTTATTACTAAATACAACTACCATACCATAGATATAAGAATACTATACTAGTGACCATACTTGAAGATTAACTACATAGTTTATTCACACTTCACCGTTTACACTGACTCATATCACCAATCACCAGTGTTAACAGTGTGGGGATATACGTAACTACAATTCAGTGGTTTATTTATATTTATTCTATTTTGGTTTATTCAGGACACAAACAGTTATATACAAATACACACATAGACATACAATAGATACCTACTTACAAACTTAGAGTTCCATAAAAGTTCAAAATATATACGGTAGGTACTTTACATTCAAAGTTTAATTCCAACGACATTATTTTTTAACAATTTATCTGGTGTAAAACAATTGGTGTCGTATGTTTCACAAAATTCATACGAGTTATTTTCTATTGTCGTTACAAGCAAGTGTATTATTAAATTATCAAATATATTTTTCTGATCTATCAAATAAGAAGAGGGATATTTACCTTCATAGATTTTTCAATCGCACCATATGTCAGCACCCAGGTAAATATAAAATCAGAATTTCTCAAACTAAACTCTTTGTATTTACATACTTCACCGTTAACACTGAGCACTGGTGATGCGAGATGTCGATAAATGGTGAAGTGTAATTGTTAGTTATTTTCAGATGACACACTGGTTATGTGTACCTAGTGTCAGTGTAAATGGCAGTGAAGTATGACTGTAGCCATAATCGGAAGACAGCGAAGTGTCAGTGTGAATGGTGAAGTGTAAACGGTGAAGTGTAATTGTAGCTTTATTAGGTTATGTTTGCTACAGATGGTCGTGATGCATAGCGACTATGATGTTGGCAAGTGCGGTTCGAGCAGCACAAGGGTGGAAGTTGTCCAACACTCGAACAGCGCGTTCGATATGTTCCCTTTGTAGACGCTTCGTTTGTTCTATACCATCGCCTTCCAGTACAGCCTTGTATAACTGTAACGTGGAAAAGTTGTTTTTATTACTTTAGTATATTATTTCTTGCTCTAAAGAAGTTTCAACGAGATCTACTTGGGATCTAAACCTAAGTCCCAAGCCATTCTCACCCACAAGTGATGCATTTGTCGATGAAGACCAGTTCTGGATATGTTCTGGGAAAACGACAGGCTCGAATATATTCGATCGAGATATCCACTCAATTATATCGCAGAAATTCGATGTCATTGGTACGAACATACGAGAGCTCCAATTCTTAAAATCCTCGTGGTCATTACTACAGAACTTCGATATCGCCAATGAGTTGTGGAGATCAGATGGCAGTCGCTTGACGGAAAATATTAAGGTTCAGCTGCATCGCAGTTAGACTGGAAAGCCGACCCAAACAGAACTGAGAGCTGAGCAAAAGCTAATTGGATTATAATCATCGGTAGTATAATGTCGATCGTCTGATGGCTCATTTACATGGTGCTGGTCTGCATGCGGGGTAACGGCTAATAAAATTGGTCGACAGCCAGCACTCCGAGTGCAAGCGCTAACGACCAATGTAGACGGTTACGCCCATGCGGGTGGTATGGCATGCGGTTCCGAAGTCTTCCGCATGCTGCATGCGGTCGCTAACGACCAATGTAAAAGGTTTTCTGCATGTGGATGGTATGGCATGCGGCAGAAATCTCCAACTCGACCAATGTAAATCAAGTGGTACTCTGATGGTTCTAGAGCTGCAGGGCCGCCCCAGTAACTTACAGTATGATAGTCAACATCTTCCACACTGGTCCTCCCCGCCTCGATGTACTCGTACAGCTCCGGCCTCGCCTCCAGCGTGAAGGCGAGCGGAGCGCCCACCAGCGAGAAGCGAACCGGCTCCGGCCCGGTGAACGCTTCCAGGTCTAGGAACGCCTGCCATGCCAGGGCTAGGTGGCAACCGAATAAGTAACCCTGGACATTCCAAAAGAAAACATTATAAGAGCCTACATTTCAAGACGAAATTGGACAATTTTGCTTTCGTCTGTATGTGTTCTGAGCTAGCCGCCACATTTTTTAACGGACGCAACTTGGCTCAAATGTTCTTTAAAACATTTTTTCAACCGACTTCCAAAAAAGGAGGAGATTCTCAATTCGACTGTACCTACTTATATTTTTATTATGTTTGTTGCATTCACATGTTTGGTCTTAGGTGAACCAATTTTGAATTTTATTTTGAATTGAAAGCTACTACTACTCAACTGGTCCTATTTCAATTTGGTCCCAATCCGACAATTAATTGCCCCCATTTCAGTAATTTGAAGTCGGTTTTCGTGTCAGTTTTTGAGGTTTTTTTTTCATCGTTAGCCTCGTGGTCGTAGTAACAAGGCCTCAGGCATACCGAATGCTGAAATACAAAAAATCTTATCCTAGTCGATGCTGATATTATGGGCTGAGCTTTGCGCTGGCCCTTACCTGTGTCTGTAGTTGTGAGTTATGTCCAGCTAACTTCAGCGCAGCCGAACAACTCTTGCCGAGCAGCGCTCCAGCGGCGAGCACGTGTCGCGCCGCCCACTCGTGTGTCGCACTACCAATCACACCCACCATTGGTAAAGGATCTATTATGCAATCCCATTCTGAAAGTAACAAGCATCTTCGATCAGGCCTTTGTTAATAAAACTAGCCGACCGCACAAATGTTGTCCTGTATAATCTATTTAAAGTTTAGAACTAGGTATGCAATACAATCTGCTGTTGCAATAATTGAGCTGAGTTTGTCGATCCGGGTCGAACTCCTAAACGACTGGACCGATCTTTATGAATTCAGATATATGCACTCACGGTGATGGTCACTATGACCGTGCCAAATTTCAAAAAGATCGGTCTAGTCGTTTAGGAGGAGTTCGATCACGAACGAAATACACGAGTCGCCTAAGAAAGAGCTTCGTAAACTCAGCTAATAACTTTTTTGTCTTGGATTTTTCTTCCTTCTCTCTTCTCTTATTCTTATTAGGTCTGATTAGCTATTCGATGCGGGTGTTATGAATATTACGCGAGACCTACAAAGGGACTAGCGAAATGTGGTTCTAATAAACGACCCTGTGTATCTCATTTTCGGGGAGAAAGCCCTGTCTATGGTGTTTCGATCACATTCTTTTTTTCAAAGCCGAAAGGCTTTGACTTTAATCATAGTAATTTTAAATTAAGTACCATAACTTTCTACGAAACTTTGTTAAGATAATCACACTCAGTTGTTAGTAGATTGTTTGACATACTGAATAGAGTACCTGCAGCATGTACGGCGACAGAATTCAAAGGAAATCACAAGTCATGATTTATCTAACACAAACACATGAATTCTATGCGACTTTAATAACGGTTTAGAGTACTTTGAGTGCCATAGATCACAAAGTGAAAGTCATTGTATGAAGGGAAACTTCTATGCCAAGGTTTGCTCATCACTCGTGCAATGGTTCTAAGTTAGAGGAACAATGTTAACTGAAGGTATTGGTAACAGAAATGTGTCTGTTATCATTGCCAGTCAATATTGTCGAGAATTTGGCAAGTATGTTAGCAGAAGCAGCTAGTCCCAGCTAGTATGTTAGTGCGTGGTATCGATAAAATTGATAATAAATACGCTAACCTATCAGACGATTACGTATTTGAGCGGTTTGGGACACGGCGGGTTTTGTGCGGTCAGCGCTCTATATCCTTTTTAGAGACATCGTTAAACGTCTGATGGATGCTTTTCAGAACCAGAAGGCTACTTATTGCCTGGCTGAAAGAATTAGCATCGCCATTCAAAGTGGCAACGCAGCCAGTATTCTTAGAATTTTCTAGTCAGCAATGACGCTGAGGATTTTCTAAACAATCTTTTTGAAATACTTGGTCAACTGGTCAAAAGAGCAAAAATAGATATAGTGTGGTCTGGTTTTAAAGCTATTTGTTCGCAAACCTCATTCACGTCGTCGCGCTCAGTTCCTTGTATGTCATGTGCGACGTTGTGCGCATAGTAATTGGGCGTATAAACAGGTCTGTGTGCATATAGGAATGCGATGATGGCAAATTATTTTGATTCGGATTGGAAACTTCGAACGGATTCATTGGTAGGAGCTAAAAGTATTTAGCCTCACCATTCTCTGTCTATGAGTATCGTCCGCTAGTGTTAATATATTCAAAATTCATTTATTTAAGTTCCATTATAAAATATCGTTTAAAAGGTTTAAGTTGCGATATCGGAATTACCCGGAGACGGTTTCCTATTACGACAAATAAGAACAAAAATGAAATGTGGACATAGCCCTCAGTGAATGATTCATACATAAGCAATGGCTCGTAGATACAAGTCATAAAAAAACCGCGTACGTTTACGTAAAAGTATTGAATACTGTTGCGAGATGCAACTGAGTAAGTAACCGTTTATTTAATTGTGAGTTAAAGGTTAGTTTGATCACGCGTCTGATACTTTACTCTTTGCTAAGGCGCCCTATCAACATCAATGTTTCATTAGACTATACCAAAAACTTGAATGTTTGTTGTTTGCATTGAAGAGATAGACTCCCAAGTCCGAAACTACTGAACCGATTATAAAAATTATTTCACTGCCAGTAGCTACATTATCCTTGAGTGCTAAGGCTAAGTACTTTTGTCCCGGTAAAATTGTGTTCCCATGGGAATTGGAAACAGAAGAGTTCCCGTTCCCGTTACGATTCGAAGAATTATTTATTTATTTCTGCTTAGTACCTACCTACTTACTAGCACAGTCTAAAGATCATAAGTTTTTTATTCTGTGGTACTAGTTACGTTAATATTACGTTAAGACACATACCACATATTTAGTTATCGTAAAACGTAATCGGTACGATTTATAGCGTAATAAACACATCCTTCCGTAACAGTTACGTGGTAACTGTGTAACATTCAAACTTCCCTGTGTTTCGTTAAGAATATTTACAATTATCAATTGAAATGTGAGTGCTCAAGAGTGATCTATCATTGGTTCTAGCTGTTGGACCCCCTCGGAGAAATAGGCGTGATTGACCTCAAAGTGACGTCCTATGCATAATAGGAGCTTGAAAGAAAACTCGACAATGCACCAACACGTCCTTCCAGCAGGTATATGTAGGCTGAATTTCCCCCCTCTTTGAGGAAGGCCTATAATGCCCAACAGTGGGCTTCAAATAGGCTGAGATGAAGAGAACATTTCAAGTGGATTTGTTGTCTAATTCCCGATCCTTACAGTAGCCTGTTATTGGTATAAGTAGCCTAAAATTTGACCAAGATCTCAATCTATCTTCATATTAAATATCAGCAAAATCAGTCCAGCAGTTTAACGTTTACTACGTGTTGAATTAACAAACTTTACAATCGAGAAATTTCACTTGCTCCCGACCGGCAACACCAACAACTTCTCCGTAACGCAATCAAGATAGGATGAAGACTGGAATTTTCCTAAAAAAATATTAAAGTATTTATTTACCTGAAGCATGTTGTCTTTGATCCTTAGGTAAAGGTCGAGAAGGTAGAGGGTTGTTTTGCTCATCTCTTTCCCCCAAAAACTCGGCTTCAGCGAGATCCCGAACCGCTGACGACATCAGTTCGACCAACTCTTGATTCCTGTATAACATGTGATAGTTTGAATAGGCGAATGTCTTAGGCGGTACATCACATCCTGAATGAGTGAAATCCCCAACGTTTCAATTGGATTGTACCAACAGTGGTTACAGGTTTACCTAAGGATCCTGATCCTGCTGGTTAACTTGATCAAACCCATGTGACTGGCATGATATTTTCTGCGATATCATTGATACTTATGTCGATGGGCTAATGTCAACGCCATACCTCATGACTAAAGGCAATGATATACTAGTATTGTAGTGTGTTCCAGTGGGAATTGAAAACGACCAAACTAGTTCATGAAATACTTCATCTACATAGCCTTACCCCAACGCAGTTAGGGTCGGCTTTCCAGTCTTACTGCGATTCGGCTGAACTTCGATATTTCCCGTGAAGCGACAGCCATCTGACCTCCACAACCCATGGGCGATATCTTAGTTCGGTCGGATTTTTGTTTTAGGGCTCCATCAACCCCTAACGACTACCGAGGCATGAAGGGAGTTTCAATGTCTTAAGGAATGGCCACCCATCCTAACACTGACCTGGCTAGATGTTGCTTAACCTTTGCAATGTGTTAACCTACACGGTTACATACCACTAGACCACAAGATCCACCAGTCCACGAAATACTTATCACTCTGAAACGTAACGCACAGCTGTAAATGCATGTATCATTCCAAATAACACAGCCCTGCTTATTGACTGAGGGAGCGAAGCGACCAAAGACTCCGTTTCAACTTGCAGACTGGGGAGAATTTCTTTCGTCTGTACCCATCTACGGGTTCTGTCAGATCATGTTTGAGGCCGTATTTATCAATTCATAATTCATAATTCATAATATTTATTTGCAATAAATGGGGTGGTACATAATAATGGTATAAGCTTTAGGTAAGTACTTAGTTATGTTAACAGAGCAAGCCCACTTAGCCACATTCTGATAGCATGCAAATTTTTATCTCTAAATTAGTTTAATATAAGTTAATAAAACATTTTGTCGACTAGGATATTGATAATCTACTTAATCTTATAAAGACAACTTTTAATTTACATATATTAATAAATAGGTTGTTATACAAATATTTATTTATAAAAATATACATTATTATATACTAGGTACAATAGAAAATGAAATTAATACTAAATTTAATTATTACTATTTTAAAAAAAAATTAAAAAGTTTGAGCCCCGCGGTAGGGTGCCCATCATGGCGGCGGCATTCCCGCGCTGTATGGCGATGCTTATCCGCTGCGCGAGAAATCCGCTCGTAAGTCTCCCGTTACCTCCCTGAGCCGTTTGCTGAGCTCCTTGAAAAGCGAGTGGGCGCCCGGGCCCCACGGGCCCAGTGTCTCGACACCAAATGCGACAAAGTCGTATTGAGTGCCGAGACAACTGTACTTGCCCACCTTCGAGCGCTCACGTACCTCGGCCGCCGCGCCGGCACGTTTGGCAGTTGCCGGAAGATAGGACGCAGCTAGTGTGTCGGCACACGTGGCGTCCCACACTAGTGGGCGACCCATCCTCCATGGTATCATCGACATCCCGTCAGGTCTCTTACCATCGTCCCGTGCAATGTGCTGGGGCTCCAGAATCGCAGGGACGTTTACACTGACTTTGACTTTTTAAATTTTTATATAATGTCAGTAATCCTAATTAATAGTTGAATATTCACTAGTTTATAATTTTATTTTATATTTAAACAAATTCAATTTGCATGAAACTTTACACACACACACTCCTTGCTTACAATGAATAACATTTGAATGATATTTTTTGGATTGGATGACAAATGAAAGAGTAATAAAGAAAGCTCCCGAAGTCTACGGTTCACAGAACCACTAGTATATAACATACGTTAGGTTAGGTTAGGTTTTTTTTTTTTTTTTTTTTTTTGTTAGTATACTTACACTCCATGAACCCCGGGGTCCATGACTTTATTAGATTAGGTTTTTTGTTTGATTTTGATATTATTACTTTAGCCCTTCGGCTTTATCACAGCGTCGTGATATATATTTTATAATATGATGAATATATGAATAATGGATTGATATATATGCTTGAGTGATTAGGCCTGTGTTGTTGTTGCAGGCCTTACAGAATTGACAGTCTGGTGTATGACCCTATCGTCCCTATAGTGGATTGCCATCTTGAGGTTGTATTCGATGACTGTTTGGGGATTTGCCTCCAACGCCAGTTTGGTCATTTTTCCCAGGGCGTCATCAAGGTCGTCTGCGTAGTAGGCAAAGGTTTTGGTGTGCCTTGACATTGCGACAACTGCGTGAGGCACGCTATCGTGGATTTGTGGACGTTAGGTTAGGTTAGGTTAGGTTAGGTTAGGTTATGAACTACATACTAGAATACATATACACTACATACTAGTACATATTATAAACTTTGAGGTATTTGATTAGTTCACTAGTACTAAGTCCTAAGACACGAAACACACACACACACAGATTGCAAACATTACTTTCACTGATTGATTACCTATACTAACAATATTGCATAACACCGATCGGTATTATTGCGTTTTGTGCGGTTATAGCGACAAAGACAAACCGGTCGTAGCATCAAATGCATAATCTTAGTGGTCAAGTTTATATGACCTAGTGACAGCTATTTGCGATCCATTGCTTAACCATTAGCAACAAGTCTGTGGAATATGATGTCGTTCTGTCATGGCGTAAGAACAGGCTTTGTAGCCTACACGATAGCACATAATATGGAATAGAGGATAGTAAAATGGCATACGAGAGCCTTTTACTACGTAGGTTACCTACCTATCTAGCTTAATCTTAACATAGTTTTGATAGTTTCAAATTTTTAATTATTAATAATTTTTTAAGTAATAGGTAAGCTATGTGGCGATAGGTTAGAGTTTTGCTTTAGTAGGAAGAAAAATGTGATATTAAAAGAAAATAAGTCTTCTAACGTATTCGTAGACGGAGAGCGACTTTCGCTTATTCAGTAAGTTAAGCGAGCTACTCACTCACCTGCCGTAGAGGCAATTTAAGAACTGGCATGGTGGTCGTAGCGATAACATGAGTGTCTCTAGTCTCAATACTACTAGGAAATTACATTACCCCTGCTTGCACACACGCGTCATCTCAATTAAAAAGGAAAAATTAAGGTCATCCCCACTTTTACACCCTAGATTGCCCTTGTGGCTAGCGGCAGGTGTGTGTGTGTGTGTAAGCCGCATATGCATATGAAAAGGTGGTTAAGGTACTTTTACACTGTACACCAAGTACAAAATGTCACAGAGCGACACAACAAAAAAGGTACCCGTATCTCGCAATACCTAACAAAATGAATTCAATGGTGTTAATCAAAAATTATAGGTTAAAGTTCGTTAGAGATGCGGTCTTTTGTATAAATTAAATCCAATTAACTATTCCATCACTTATGCATATAAAGTGGATATTTCACACAAGCTCTCACACAGACGCGTCAAACAGTATTCATGTCAATGTCACTTATGTGATTCTATAATAAATACTGCAGATTTTTCTGAAATTCGTTGAGTGCAAAATTTCAACAACATCTCCAGGGCCTTTTTATCTTCACCTGCACATGGTACACCTGCTGATAATCGGACAAAGCTTTGTTAATGTGCTCGGAAATAGCAATGGACTCGCCTTCTATTACGTGGGACCAACTAACTACAAAGATGAAATACTCTTTTCTATACACAAAAAAAACACTTTAGACATTGACACAAAAAAACTATTTCAAATTACCGGAAGGGGACCAAATGAAAATGAGACTACTCGGAAAGCAGTAGCTTTCAATTTAAAAAAAAAACTTCAAAACTATTTTACCGAGTCGAAAGATATGAGAGGTGAAATCATTAAAAAAACATACAGTCGAACTGTGAACCTTTAAGCTTTTTGAAATCGGTCAAAAAAAACAAATTGTGTTAATGTCAAATGTACAATGGCTTATCAATATTATACAATGGATTCTTTGAAGTACTAACCTCAGATTAGCCAACTCCGAGCACGAATTAGCTAGTAAATAATCACCGCTGAGTAGAGCTATCTTGTTGCCAAACCACATGTCGTCTGGCTCAGCCGCTATGGGCTCTCGTGAGTTCATGTTCACCAGCCCTTTGTGGACCAGGTGAGATGTGCGCATCATCTCGGTCACTTCGGCAAGGGCGCGTTGGCTGTTGGCAAGGAAATTAATTAGATCGTACAGAAACTTATTATAGAAAAATATTTGTGTGATCCACAAATGCTTGTTTCGGAGTTTGTGTTTTTTTCATGTACCTGAATTATGTATGTATTTAGAAATAGGTATATAAGTATGTTTATCAGTTGCCTAGATCCCATAGCACAAGGTTATTACTTAGTTTTAGCTAGTATGAAAATGTCCAAAAATATAAAGGTAAAACGATCCTCCTCGAAAGGGAACAGTTGCTGTTTCAAGCCCAGCCCGATCCAATACTAGAATTTGTTGACAGTGTGGCTTAATGAATTGTACAGGACATTCGTGATTACGGTTTGTGTAATCGCACCTATCGAAAGATGAAGAAGGCTGGTTAGTTTTTAGCACAAGGAATTGCCACTGCCATACAATGAGGCAATGCTATGCTACCAATCTTCTAGGAACACATACAATAATATCCGATCTTTGATTTTATCACATCACAAGTAACAATATTAAAAATTTTGAAAACCCACGATGTTTAAAATGGAATTAAAAATGGATAAAAGTGAGTTGTCATCATTAACACTTATCTAAGAACCAATCAAAATCGAACCCATAACTAAAAAGTAAAAACTGCATCAAAATCGGACTACAAAGTTATGGAGAAAAATGGCAACATGAATTTGCACAAACAATGTGTGCTACAGCGCTCCCTGGTGAGTTGTCACCATAAACACCTATCTAAGAACATGCACCAATTAAACCCGAACCCTTAATATAGGCAAGCGGCAAACCCCCTGAAAAACTAAAATGACTGACCGATCACTGAAAATGTGATCAAGATCAATGTGAGAAGGTGAAAATAAATCAAATAAAGTTGTGGAATAGTGTGTTTGTCCATCATGTATCACCAAGTGCCAACAATCAAAAGTTTAACTACAGCTACAATAAACAATTAAAATCTACAATGATTTTTCATGCTACGTGAGTCTTGTGATTGTGACCCTCAAACCGAAAGTTCTCCTTCACAATCTCCAATAACTAGGCAAATATGCAAAGAAACAGTTAAACCATTAGATACACAAATCGACACTTATTTAAGCCGTGAAGTAATTGTAAACGCCGAAATGGCAAAACGATCAGTTATTAGAGGTTTGTAGAAAGTTGTTAAGTGGCTTCTTGTCCCGGTTTGTGTCCATGTTAACATATATGGATGTAATTCGTCGTTTAAAGTCGAATCACACAGACACATAATCACGGCTATATCCCTGAAATGTTAGTGCTACGGGTATACGACACACATTCATCGATCCTTTTCCCAACTCAATTTAATTATTCATTCATTCATACCAAATAAATTATTAATTGGGGTCGGCTTTCCAGTCTAACGGCGATTCGGCTGAACTTTGATATTTTCCGTGAAGCGACTACCATGGGCGATGTCGAACTTCTGTAGTTAGACTGGTCGGATTTTTTTGATTTAGGGATCTAACTACCCTTAACGACTGCCATAGACGTTCGTATGACAACCGGGATCGACGGCTTAACGTGCTCTCCGAGGCACGGAGGGGTCTCGGTGTCTTAAGAAATGGTCACCCATCCTAAAACCGGCCTGACTAGATGTTGCTTAACCTTTCCAATGTGTTAACATTGGGGTCCTGCTGTTTGACCAAAAGTCATTAGGCAAAATTACACTTGACAAACAATGTTCGGCAAAAAAAATGGTTTCGCCAATTAATCATTTTACTACTAATCATTTTACAAATGACTTACTTTTCCAAATGATCAACACTTAAATTTACATTTTATAAATTATTATATTACTTAATGAACATTTAACAACTGACTTATCAGAAAAAACTACTATTGGTCTAAAAACGTTTGATAAAATGATGCTTCGTTTATAAATCAATAAATAAATAAAATAAAATAAATAAAATAAAATAACGTTTATTATCTTTGAAATTTTCAGAAAATTATTTAGATTCGTCAGAAGTTGGTGTGACTCTACCGAGGGTTCCAAAATGCAACGAGACTGAGAAGAGCCCTCAAGAAACTCAGCTCGGCTTTTTTCAAAATATTTCATCTTAAATCTAATACAGAGTTATTTAGAAAGGAGCAATTCGTTACGTTGTTACAACCAGGCCGCCTTAAGCTTTATGGCACAATTTACTTTTTATTAGTTTTTTAAATTTATTGACAGATAAATTTGCTATTTCGGTTGGCAATGTATTGTACATTCGAATAAAGTTCCCCGCAAAAGAATTACTCACTTTATGAAGCCTAAATTTAGGAACAGCCAGTTTATCCTTATTTCTTAAGTTTAGATTATGATTATCACTATTTTTCACAAATTTACTTTTGTTCTTGTGGGTATACAATAAAATTTCATAAATATACTGTGAATACACTGTAAGGATGTTAATATGCTTAAACTTATCTCTTAATGACTCCCGAGACCCCATTCCATAGATAGTCCGGATAGCCCTCTTCTGCAACACAAAGAAGCGTTACCCCACAGTAGTATGCCATATGTCATGATACTGTGGAAGTAGCTGAAGTAGACAAGACGCGCCGTTTTAATGTCTGTAAGTTGTCGGATCTTTTTGACAGCATAGGCTGCTGAACTAAGCCTGGCCGAAATTTTCCCGATATGAGGCCCCCATTGCAATTTGGAGTCTAACGTTATGCCCAGAAAGACAGTGTCATCGACCAATTCTATTATATCATCCCTAACCTTAACACTGGTTTTAACAAGTCTTACATTAGGTAAGGTGAATCTTACACATTTAGTTTTATTTTCATTTAATAATAAATTATTAGCACAAAACCAGTGGACTATCCTAGAGAGGGCAATGTTTACATCGTCAAGTTCGCGCTGTCCACGTTTAACTTTAAATATTAAAGAAGTGTCATCAGCAAACAAAACTACCTCGTGGTCGTCTCTTATGAGGTGAGGGAGATCATTAATATATACTAGAAAAAGAAAAGTTCCCAAAATTGAACCCTGCGGTACCCCCATTGCTACAGGAGAACCAGGTGACTGTTTACCATTGATCACTACTTTCTGGACCCTATCACTTAAGTAAGAATTGACGAAATTCAAGGCCGTCCCCCGGATTCCGTAATGATCAAGTTTCTTAATTAAAGTCTGGTGCTGAACGCAATCGAAGGCCTTAGATAAGTCACAGAATACACCATAAGCATCATATGACTCATCCCAGGCCCTGTATATACACTCTAATAATTTAATACCGGCATCAGTGGTGGACCGACCACGAGTGAAACCGAATTGTTTTGTATGTAATAGTTTATTAACGTTAAAGTGATTTTGCATTTGATTAAGCACAATTTTTTCAAAAATTTTACTAAATGTAGGTAGTACAGAAATGGGACGGAAATTGGACGGATCTGAAGTACTACCCGATTTAAACAGGGGAATTAATTTACTAGATTTCATTAAATCAGGGAACACACCACTATCAACACAATTATTAAATATTATTACTAGTTCAGGAGCAACCATTTCAATAAAAGAATTTACTAAATACACAGAGATGCCCCAGAGTTCAGCTGTTTTCTTGATATTTAAAGATTTAAAAGTTTTTAAGATAGTGTTTATGTTAACTTTACTGAATTTAAATATAACGTTACAACAAGGAACGTTTGCTTTTAACAAAGATTCTGCAATGGGGGTTGAAGAGCCTAGGGTTTTTGTCAAATCTACAGGAATTCGGGAGAAAAAATTTTCAAATTCGTTAGCGACCTCGAAGTCTGATGTAGTTATTTTACCATTTATATTAAGTTTAAAATGATTATCATTTAATTTTTGTTGACCTCTTTCCGCGTTTATAATTTTCCAAGTAGATTTAACTTTGTCTGCACTATTGAGAATTTTATCACTTATATATTTTGATTTAGCTGCTAAACAATCTGCTTTAAACTTTTTTGAATAAGTTTTAACATAATCTAGAAATGCAACTGATCTATTAAGCTGTCTTTCTGAGTATAGTTCATAAAGTTTTTGTCTACTTTTGTATATACCCTCAGTGGCCCATTCACTGAAAGTAGGACTATCACTAATCATGACCTCCTTAGACTTGAATATGGAGTTGAACTCGTTGTAAAAAGAATCAAAAAATAATTTATACATTACATTTGGATCTAAGCCAGTGTCTAAGAATGGAATTTTATTGCAAAGTCCAACCCTCATACGTTCCAAGCGGTCACCAGTTATTGGTCTACATAATATTTTACGTTTTATAACTTTTTCTTTAGTGATTTTAAAAGATGCTATTTGCCCACAATGGTCTGAATCTAGCTTTTTTATAATACTTTTACTTTCTGGCAACATATCGCTGTATATATTATCCAGGCAAGTGGCTATTGTATTACAATATCTAGTAGGCTCCAAAAATGAGTTTGTAAGATTGTGTGATTTAAATAAATTTAAAATATTATAACTCATAGGCGTATTAACAAGTAAATCGACATTAAAATCACCACATACTATTAGGTACTTATTAGTTTTTCCAAGTTTACATAGAACTTTGTCAATAAGTTCCTCAAATTCGCAAAAGGGTGAGGTTCCAGGTTTATACACGCATACTACTATGAATTGCTCCATTTCCACGCACGACAGTTCGACTTTACACTCTAGAGAAAGAGACACAATATCTTTCCGTTCTTTAAATTTAAGTTGTTTATTTAATAAAATCAAAGATCCCCCCCGTACTGTGCTCACCCTGCAGAATGCACTACCAACCCGGTGATTACTGAAATTGAAGAGCTCATACGGCTTACGCATATGTTCTGTAATACAAAAAATATCAATATTATCTGAATTCATTAACAGTTCCAACTCTAACTCTTTGCCATGTGTTAAACAACCAATATTTTGATGCCCTATGTTGATATAATTTACATTTTTTGATTTGGTTTGATTTGGAGGGCATTTTTTAACATAATTAATATTTGTAACTAAATTTAATTCAATTAATTGACTATGTCTGCTAAAGGGTAATATTGCCTCTGTTGTCGTAGAACTTAATTTAAATTACTTGGAACAGATTCCAAAGTCTTAACACTAAATCTACATTGCTCAATAAAAGCAGTTTTGTCAGCCAAGTTCTTGGCTGAAGTGTAAAAATAATTGAATTGAATCTCAATCGTCAATCATCAATCTTATAATAGATATGGTATGGGTCAAATTAATACACAATATTTGGAAAACATAAGTGAGGTTTAGGTTAGGTTAGAACATGAAAGACAACGCACGAGCCGAGCGAGCGAAGCGAGCGTGCCGCGGCAGCGGCCGGTGAAGTGCCACAATCATTTGTCATAATCATAGCCCTTTTTTTAAGGTGCCGCGCCTTGACGTATGGGCACGTCATGGCTGCGTCCATTGCAAAAAAGAAGTGCAATTTTATAAAATAACATTTTGTTAAATGACATTTGGACAAATGCTTAATTTGCGAAACATCAGAAATTAAAAAAGGTCATTTGACATTTTAATATACACATTACATTTAAAGGGCTCAAGTGATCCTCAATTGCAAGTGGTGCACCTTCTGACAGACTAAGGAGGCTTTGGCATATCCAAAGTGTCTGGAACGAAAAAAAAACATACTAATTGAGAAGCTGCTCCTTTTCTGTAAGTTGGTTGAAAAAAAAATGCAGTCGAATTGAGAACCTTCTCCTTTTTTGGAAGGCGGTTGAAAAACACCCATACTCCGGTAGAAATATACATTCTGCAGATCATATTATAAATATTTTCCCCGAATCGGGGATCTAAACCAAGACTCCACTGTCGCAGGTAATGGCGTAAGCTAAGGTAAACTTCAATTATAAAAGCTTGTAAATCAATGAGAACGGAACAATCATCAGAAATGCACAGACAATACAAAGAGCAGCTATAAGGAAGTATTGAGCCACCAAGGACCTTCGCTCGGACGATGCACTTTCCATAATTGATCGCATATTTATAGGTACTACTTACATATCCATACATGGTGTGCTTACACTGACCATTTACTTTTAAATTCACGTGTGTTTGTAATACAAGGGTACCAACTCATCCTCCTTGTATTGTATACTTATCTTACTAAGGTATTTTTGTCCTGCTGAAATGTAGTGGCATGTATTTATTTAGGCACTTCGCTAACTCATTGTGAACCTCCAGACAGACTCAAATCGTCCGTAAGTTTGAACCAAACTAAAACGTCACGTCCGCTTTCTTTAGGGTCCATTCAGCTAGGTGTATGTGCGTCTATTGGAACATAAGCACAAACGAGGATAGTGTATGTAGATCACCTTCTGTCCTTCTGTACTGTCCTCATTTGTGACAAAAGTATCGGTTTCCAGAACACACAAGTAAAGATACGTTCAAAGTTCATTATCAATTATTAGATGGAAACAGGCGTTACCTGGCGATAATCCATGACAAAGTAATGGTAAGTAAGATGTTAAAAACTTTTAAAATTATAATAGCATTATTTTTTCGCAGAGTTAAAAGACAACAAAACTTCGATAAACTGTTCTCTTTGAGACAGTCTTGATAATGCCTCGTTTAGAGGCGAAACAATTGTCGACGTTTTGTTGTCTTTTAACTCTGCGAAAAAATAATGCTATTATAATTTTAAAAGTTTTTAACATCTTACTTACCATTACTTCATTATCAATCTCCATTGTTAATCTATAACTTGCTCAACGACTTATCAATTGTGTTGTACATACCTATGCAAGACCCCGGCAGCTTTATCCTGTTCCATGTCAGGTATCTCCGGGCTGTGACCTGCTGCCTTCGACACGAGTAGCACGATGAGACCCCATGCCTGCATGTTGTTCTTACCATTGTAGATCAGATTCCTGTGCACATAAAAAGGGAAAAGTTGAACGTTGAAAGGTCAGCATTTTAGATAATAATATAGGCCCATCTATATTAAACCATAATAAGCCAAGGTTTTCACGGGGGCAGTGGATCAGTCCCATACAAATGCTTGGACATCATATAGGGTTGCATGTTAGTAAGAATATATCTTAAATTAAAGAGTATATACGCGTTTTATAACTTCCTACGCTTAAAGGGACTCCACTGTAATGAAATATTATACTTATAACATGTATTTTTATTATAAAAATCGGTACAATAAAAGTCCTTTTTTGTTAAATTATTTCAATGTTTATTATTCTCAAAAAAAATGTACATTGATATTTATTACTAGGCCTACTTATTCTTCCGTCGCCAAATATTATGGAAGCTGGAACATTCTCCAACAGATATTTAACTTCAGTTAAGTATTTACGATTACTAGGTCGTCTTTTTAAGTGACTTGAAATCACGGGATCTGATAAAAGTAATAACGAATTAATTATGTCCGTATTACATTTTGTCCTCGATAATTTTCATATATGATGCAGTCTTTGATATCTAAACAAAATATGATTTGCTTCCTGCGCATCTTCCCCTAGCTGTTCAATGGGAACTATTTTATTATGAGACACGATATCTGCTCCATGAACTAAATATCTTATGGACAGTAACTGGCATGTGATACCATCCATACAGTGCAACATACAATTCTGCTGTTTCACGAGTACAACTTCTAAAATTGTATACTCTGAAGCTATAATTCATAATATGACGTAGAAACGTTTAATAAGTTTTTCGTCGATACCTGAAATACGAGCACTGGTTTTATAATTCCCAAAAAAAACACGAGCTGTGTTTCCATCATGCGTTTTTCCGGAACCCTGTTTTACGACATCAGTTAATAATCCTAATTCTCGCCTGAAATCTTGTTGAATTCTAAGTTTTCTTTCTTCCCTTATTGGCTTATTTTACCCTCGAGCTGACCAGCACTTAAACGGTAAATTATAAGCATATAATTATTTTTAATAGCAACATTGCTGTTTAAAATAATGTAAAATTTGCGTTTTGTAAAACTTTATTTTTCTCAAAAACGCGGATACACGCGGCTCTTAAAAGTAGCAAGAAGTATCGAGTATTTATTAGTTTATTTGCCCTCATCATTAATTTTTTGGAATTATTTGGAAGTAGTAACAAAAACACAACTTTTGTTCGAAAATATAAGTGATTTTATTTTTTCTTAAAATCGGTATTAAATGGCTGTTACAATTTACAAATATGATAAAAATGTGAAGCTTAATACTGTTGATTAATATTTAACAAAGTAAAATAAAACCACGAATTTAGTAAAAAAATAAAAATAAAGTACGAGTTAATTTCTCCAGAAAGGGATCGGGTGTGTTTTGAAGCTCTTTTATTCAATAATAAGCGTGTTTTAAGGGTTTATTTACCCATATGAAGTATGTATTCATCTTTCGATATCACATCACATCTACTCCAATTGATTAGTTTGCATATTCTGCCAGATGTCCAGGCCATTTGTATGGGATCGATCTACTGTGAGGCGTAATGTATCACCTCTCTATTACTTCGGGGATAAAGACGAGATTTTGTTGTGTCTTTATAAGGCTATAAAGACACGACAAAATCACGCCTTTACTTTACTTTACAGATCGGTACGAACGCCTGCCTTGTAAAGTCAAAGGTCCAACATGTAAAACAGGGTCAACTATCGCGGACTACAATACGAAAGGCCACTATAGAGTTTCCGGTATGGATGCAACGTATGAAGACTGAAGACAACAGAATTTAGTGAGAGTTGAACGTTGACGTACTGCATACTTACTTATAACCACGCCTGCTTCTCTGAAAGGGGTCTACAGTACATAACTTTCACGTAGGTAATAGAGGGTACCTAAATGATTGTTGATTTACCCGTCCAATTTTGGTAAGTTGACACCCACAGCTTGGAGTCTAGGTATCTACCATGGAAAGCAACAACATGCGGTCTTGTATATTGAAAGTGTTTCCTGGTAATATCAATATATATATACTTGCCTTGCACAAAAGTACTGGCAAAATTTATTCAAACACTTTATGGGCTTTGTAAATACTCGTAGTAGTAAAAACACATATCCATGCAAAGTTTCATGTTTCTTGCACTTTGTCAGTCGGTTGAGTTGAGAGGAAAGCCGAGGACGGATGGACAGACGCACGGATGGACAGACGCACGGATGGACATGACGAAACTATAGTAAGGGTTCCTAGACGTTAACTACGGAACCCTAAAAATGGGACAAAAATAATTAAATCATCATTCATCGAGCCTGTTCCCAACTCAGATGGGGTCGGCTTTCCAGTCTAACTGCGATTCGGTTGAACTTCGATATTTTACGTGAAACGACTGCCATCTGACCTCCACAACCCATGGGCGATATCGAAGTTCTGTAGTTAGACCGGTCGGGGTTTTGATTTAGGGCTCCAACTACCCCTAACGACTGCCATAGATGTTCGTATGACAACCGGGACCGACAGACGGCTTAACGTGCACTCCGAGGCACGGATAAAAATGATTACCTACCAGTGTCTATTCGGGAAACGGTTTATCTATGTTCCCATTTCATAGAAATCCGTTCAGTGGTACGACACGCCTCGATGAGTAACAAACATCTTTCTTTCAGTAATTCAAAAACACAAAGCACTGCAATTTGTGTGTCATTAAATTAAAAATCTTTGTTTTTATATGCAAAAGTATGTGATTAAAATGCCAGTTATTTTCCTTGTAGGTATGTATTAATTTTTCATGTTATTGCCCATTTCCAATGTAAGTGTTGTGAAAAGATGGTAATCTTAATAGTGTAAGATGTTAATGTTCTATAATAAATTTCGAAAAATGGTTCTGTGCTCAATGATTTTTTTAATAACGTCTCTTGCAACCATGATTTTACTAAAGACGATTTCGTTCTATAGACGTATCACGTAAGGATATACTTACCTACGTAATTAGGTATATGAAGACATTATAAACTTATGACAAACGGGTCTTTTACGCGATTATCAAGTTTTCCTCTTTATTACCCGACGTTTCGACCCTGTTACAAGAGCCGTGGTCACGAGTGGACTGGCTTCAGCTCATCTTGTATATATCTCAATAATCGCGTAAAAACCCCGTTTGTCTTAAGTTTACCTATGTGTACAAAACGCGAAAGTTTAAAAAAGTATGAAGACATCATCCACTACATGGGCCGTTTCCCAACCCAGTTGGGATCGGCTTTCCAGTCTAACTGCGAAGCGGCTAGACAGGAAATTCAATATTTTACGTATTTGCTCCGGCTATCGAATCCGGAACCTCTGTGGTAGATAGCAATCTCACACAGGTCGTACGCTGAACGGACTACGACATCGAGGCAAATATTAATTTCAAAGTACCTAGGTAAATACCGAATTCAAGCTTACTTAGCCGTTTTCAACAAAGGATGATTACTGCCAACTAATTTGCGTAGATGAAGTGCCACATTCGCGATTTCATCACTCAATACCCATCGAAGGCTTAGGAATGAGGTTGGATATCCGACAATCTTTTCCGCCTCACTCACAGCTCTGTTCCAATCAGGCTTTGAGTTCTGTTGTGCAACACTTGTTTGGAACCTGCAGCTCGTACTCAATCCCCTTGCAATACAAGGTCCTCGTAGTTGCGAAACTAACGCACAATATGATGGAACTTTCACCAATTCGCATCTAACAACACTTTGCAAACGGCTTAAACTCATTTTTCTTTAAAAAAGATAATACCAATGGTTAAATTGAATATGTAGTAAAATTTAATTTCAATATAGATTCAATCTATGACAACACAATTTTAATCGTGAAATATTTTTACACAAAATCAGTAAGGCACTTAACACAATTAAATCACTGACATTCTAAAATTTATTATTTAAAAATAAATTAAATCGCCAATATTCCTCTTGAAATAATTACAAAGAAGTTCAAACAACCAATACTTGCGCGCGAAAACGATTGACTGAATGAAATAAAGTCAAGAATGAAAAAGGAGTGGTTGCGGTTCGGATAATAGTGTTCTGTGGTTGCCGCAATCGTCAGTATTGCCACACTGTGACTAACTACCAGCTTATGTCCTTAATCAATCGTCGATAATCAATCGAATGGGTTTGAGTACAGAACACTGGAAAAAGGTTTCTAAAGTATAAAACTACAGACTGACTATATTTTTACATGCATTCATACAGAATGCATGTAAAAATATAATATATAATATAAAAAAATAATATATAATATAATATATAATATAAAAATCTATAAATATACTTAGAGAAATAAAATTTATTGGTCGGGGTGTCGCAAAGAGGGTCCCATACAAAAATTAAGTCCCGGATTGCTTAAAAAGTGTATAATTGGATCTTTTTTTAATTTTTTTTTTTTTAATTTTTTTTTTTATAGATTTAAAACTTATTTGGTCTAATATGAACGATTAATAGATGGGTCGACGGAGCCCCACTTCGCGGGGCTCCTATTTCTGGGTGGTTCAAACAAAATAAAAAAAACCTAACCTAGAAGGCTAAGGCGGGAGCTCCGCTCCGCTTCGCTCCCGCCTTATCCTTCTAAACCTAACCTATCCGAATCGGGGTATTCTGGAGTCGGGGTGTTAACCATAATGATTTTCCAAGGTCATCCTCAACGACCCCCGCACCTCCCCCAATAGGTCGACAAAAATCGTGAAAATTTTACAAGTCCGTGCCCTATACAAAAATCAGTCGGAAATTCGGCTATGTCTGGGACCCTCTTTGCGACACTAGGTGAAGTCGTGAAAATTTTACAAGTCCCTGCTTCATACAAAAATCATTCGAAATTTTTCTAAGTCCCGAACCCTTCTTCCGACACTAGGTGAAATCGTGAAAATTTTACAAGTCCCGCTCCATACAAAAATCGGTCGAAATTTTTATAAGTCCCGTGAAGTCGTGAAAATTTTACAAGTCACTGCTCCATACAAAAATCTGTCGAAATTTTTCTAAGTCCGGGACCCTCTTTGCGACACCCTAACCAATTTATTATCTCAAATATTGGATACTAAATAAATATTGAAATATTGGATATGGTCCACTCATTATTAAATAAAAAACGCAGAAAGGCTAGTTTTCATTTATTACATCCAATTCAAGATCCACCTAGGAAGTACACGGCCTGTTTGCCGTTCGTGGGTCCCGTCTCGTTGAGTATAGCTAAGATCATGAGGGAAAGTAGTATATTTGTTGCTTTTAGAACTCAGAGCACCTTGAGGGAGCTATGTAATGGCAAGGATTCGGTGTCGGTCTCACGCAGATCAGGTGTTTATTTGTTGAGTTGTGATGAATGTGGTTTGAAGTATGTGGGACAGACTGGTAGGTCCTTCGATATTAGATATAAGGAACATAGAGCGGCGTCCCGCAATGGTTGTCCTGAGAAGTCCCTCTTCGCGAAGCATCTTCTTGACACTGGTCATTCCTTGAACAATAGTAACACTTTTAAAGTTTTACGTTTATGTGAGAAAGGGTTCAAGTTAAGTGTTTGGGAAAGGCTAGAAATAGTTAGAAGAGATGCGGACACCTTACTCAACGAACAAATAGATTTTCACACATCTCCATTACGTAATCTGTTTACGAACAGACAGACACATTAATTGTTGTTGGTTTGTGTGTGTCATTTGGGTTTTCTACGCAACTTATCAAAAGACAGTAATTAAATCAAACAGATAAGGTCAAGTATTGGTGAATACCTATTTTTGGAACTTAGTTAGCATGATCTGAGGTTTCTACCCACATTAGTTATTGTAAAGAATCCTACATCGCGATAATGAAATTTGCACGCGTTTACTTATAAGCAAACACGTTCCAACCACGAATTTTGCTGTTCTCTCTGAGACAGTCTTGATAATGCCTCGTTTAGAGGCGAAACAATTGTCGACGTTTTGTTGTCTTTTTAATTCTGCGAAAAATTAATGCTATTATATAATTTTAAAAAGTTTTTTTCTTAAAACATTTTACTTACCATTGTTTTAATTTATTATCTGTTTATAATTCGAATTTAAATTAAAAAAAAAACATAATTATTAATTACATTTTCTGTAATGAAAGCTTAAGGAAACTTAGACTAATGGAAAAGTTTATGAGAATTTGAAATTAACAGGTTGTAACTAAATGCACATAAAAGTGTATACGGTACATCCATATTAATAAAAATGAATCATTATTATTGTAGAAGTTATCAATGGATATCAATGTTATTACATAAGTATTCATAATTTAATGTACAACTTTGTAACTATATATAAACTTTCAATTTGTGGCAGTATCGAATACTTAAAATGGTAACACTTATGGTAAAATTTAACCAATCACATTATTTCATGCTCACAGCTCAGCTCAATTTAGCTCATCACTCACTCACCCACTATAATTTCATTCATAAAATGTTCAATATTTCATTCAATCAATTCTAATTCATTCACTCACAGGTTCCCTTCCTTATTCATTCAGTATCAGTAATAATTCGCGTACTGCCGGTTGATGTAGTCGTCGGTTGAGTGGTCGCTACGTTTTATCGGTGTATTTTCAGTGTTTCATTATTTGGAAAATTATAACTGCACACCTGTTGTTATTTGATAACAGTGGTGTGTTAAACTACGAACATTCCGTCGTGGTGTAGGTGAAAAGGTTAATTTCATTTACCGAGCGTACTTTGAGGTGAGGAGTTTTTGCATTCTTGAAAATTTTATGCTGCACTAATATCTTACCCGTCTATCATTTTCTTGCCATGTATATACCACGTGTAATGCATACGTGGTGAAAACAATAGTAACGATTAGGTAACTTATTTATTCAACTTTTTTCCATCTACGTAAATTTTGTAACGGCTAACCGCGTAGTTAGTTATTTTATTTTCCTGCTAATTATAGCTAACGTATACAGATTATTATACCTTGGTAATATTACGACGCATATCATGTTTTATTTAATACAAGTTCACCTAGAGTGCTAGAAATTAGGTTTCCGCTGATATCCGAACGAAATTCCCTTGCTAAGTAGGTACTATATACTGTGGCACATCTCTTTATAGTACCTACCTAATTTTACCTATAAGTATGCAGTTAGAATCTTACTGTTATAGAGAAAATATCATCCTTGGACTACACAAACTCGTTCTACGGTTATTGATCTCGGCGACCATCTGTTTAAACAGTAATTCGCAGTTTTTATTCGTAACACCGGTTTCCATTACACGCCTATACCTAATTTATATTACTATTCTAGAGATAATTGGGAAAAATGTCTCGCAGTACAGCGTCAATGTATTATTATTATATTGAAGTACGCAATAATAAATTAATAACGTAAAATAAATTAAAACGTAAAATAATTACGTAACTTTCTTGTTTACATGGAAAAAACTGAGACTTAATACTGTCAGATTCATGGCACTTGGTGGATCTTGCTGTACATAAGTATACTTAAAATTAAAAAAGACATTATAAATAAATCAAAAAAACTGATGTCATTGGCGGTCTTTCCCTAACAGGGGGAATGCTCTGACCACTGAGCTTACAATAGTTATATGGCTGTAGTATTTCAATTATAGCACTAAACCTTCTTTGCAAATATTGTCTTGTCTGATTTTAAACTGTAAAAGAAATTAAATAGGTGGTTGCAATCCTGCCAGTTTATCTATTTGGTTTCAAAAAGTAATTATTATTGTGTCCATGGATATGATCTGAAAAATAATTATATCCTTGACTACAAATAATAATAAAGTACAAATAAGTATGAATGAGAGCATCTGTAACTGGAGAGTCTCCACCTACCCCAACAGGACAAAGGCATGAGTGTATGTATGTGTGACAATCAATTGTTAAGAACAATCCAATAATTTAACACTTACCTAATTTATGCTTGATCTAAATACATTATACTGATCTAGTATCAGTATATACTAAAATTATATCTAACTAGCGGATGCCCGCGGCTTCGCCCGTTTGACAACTTATATACTAAAAACCTTTCTTGAGAACCTCTCTATCCATTAGAGAAAACCACATCAAAATCCTTTGCATAGTTTTAAAGATCTACGCATACATATAGAACGGGCGTTTTTGTTTTATAATATGTAGTGATAGTGATATCAAAGAACTCCCCTTGTCGCTGAATAGTAGCATTGCCATTTTGTATGACAATGCTTATGCTATTCTAGTGAAATAGTTATTGATTTGACAGTAAATATAACTGTTAACAGTTAAGTATTTTATTACTATGAAATAAAAGAATTTTTAAATATAGGTAAAAAAAAAGTTAAGTTGTTCCTACAGTTAAGTCATCTTATTAAAAGTAGGTTATTTGATTCTATAGTCCTATCGAGGTAGGGTAACAATCAATGATGCCTCGATGGCTCAGTGGTATGAGTATGCGACTGCCGCCCCTGAGGTCCCAGGTTCGATTCCGGGTCGATTTGAATTATTTGTGTGATCCACAAATGTTTGTTTCGGAGTTTGGGTATTTTCTATTTATAATATGTATGTATTTAGAAATATATAAGTATGTTTATCAGTCGTCTAGATCCCATACACAAGCTTATATTAGCTTAATTTGGGCTAGATGACGTTGTGTGATAATGTCCAAAAATATTTATTATTATTTATTATATGTAATATCCTTAGCAACAGAAAGCAGAGACTATCAACAAACAAAGTTGTGAAATTTTATATTTTCTTAATAAAACTGTAAAACTATAACCTTAACCCTTTTTTAGTTACCAAAAAAGGCCATCATTAATCATGTTATTTGCTTAAAGATAGTCTAAATACAACGGCAATTATTGAACAGTAATCACAGCTATCAGTTTTTATTGCTTGTAATATATAACTTATAAGTACCTTTTATTATGTTTGGTGTGAAGTTAACGGAGTGTGTAATATTTGCCTTTATTGAGAAGGCTCAATAAAAGCAAATATTACTCACTGCAGGGTTACATTTTTTAACACTGTGTCCTATGATATAAAAATGTGTGTTATGAGATATTTTCTCCGAAGGGGAGACCATAAGTTCTTGCTGTATGTCCATCCGCACACCTATAATTCGAAAATGGCTCGTGCTATTTAGATAATTTGTCCTCCTGATAAGAATAAGCGCAAGGGCAATATCAGGGACAGAAGTGTAAATCAGTGTGATCGGTAAAAAATCTAGGTTATTTATTTATTTATTTATCCTTAATTGTACGCCAATACAGAAGGTATTAATTAATATGTACATTGAGCTTATTAAGTCTAAGAGCAATACAATGGGCGGCCTTATTGCTTAAAGCAATTTCTACCAGGCAACCTTTGGATGGAAAGATCCTTGTAGGAAGAAAAGGTAGTAGTGGCCGTAGGTAAATAAACTTACAATCTAAATACATACACACATACATACATACATACATACATACATACATACATACATACTTACATATATAATACATAATATTTATAGATAAACAGAGGAGTAATGTTTGTGCATACCAATGTTGCAGCTCATAAGTGTTCCAATGCTAAATAGTGTTCCCTAACCATTGTTTTAAATTTATGTAATGTCTCGGCTCGCCTTATCTCCACAGGTAACCTATTCCACAATCGAATAGCTGTAACCGTGAAAGAGTTATCGAAGAAGCTTGTGGAGTGCTGAGGCATTCTCAACCGTAGGTTTTTCGATGATCTCAAGCACCTATCATGCGTGTCATGTAGAAACTCGAACCGAGCCTTTAAGTAGGTAGGAGTGGAAGGATTGAACAATATATTGTATAGAAGGGAGAGAAAGTGCGTATTTCGGCGAGATCGAATGGGCAACCACTTGAGCTGAGATCGAAACTGTGAAACATGATCATATTTGCGCAAACCAAATATGAATCTTAAGCAAACATTCTGAAGACGCTCAAGTTTATCTAGTTGGTTCTCGGCAAGATCTAGATAGCTGGAATCTGCATAATCAAGGATAGGGAGAAGTAATGACTTTGAGAGGGCAACCTTTGTGGAAATAGGAAGTAGATTTTGTAGTTTCCTAAGCGACCCTGCGGAAGCAAACAGTTTCCTGCTCACCTCCTGCAATTGTGGGTCCCAAGACAGTGTATGATCAATAGTTACCCCCAAATTCTTGACCCTCTCACTCAAAGGTAAAGTGACGCCATCAAATACCACCGGCGGGATCTGCGTCGTGTCCATTTTGAAACGGTTCTACTGCTGCCAACTATAATCACCTAAGTCTTCAACGGATTCACTCTCAATCCATAGGATTTACTCCAGGAGACTATCCGTGACAGATCTTCGTTGATCGCGTCCACCGCATCCGATAAGTTTTCCAAAGGAGCCTGCGTATAAATCTGTAGATCGTCTGCATAAAGGTGGTAGGAAGAACGAAGCTGATTAGAGATAGAATTGATAAAAACCGCGAAGAGTAAAGGAGAGAGAACGCCGCCTTGGGGCACACCGATGCTAGTACTACACCAGTTGGACCCAGTGTCCTCAATGCATACCCGCTGTCGGCGGCCGCACAAGTAACTACGAAACCAATCTATTACAGTTGGAGATATGTTAAGAGAGCGAAGTATCGAAAGCAAGACATCAAAATCCACCGTGTTAAAGGCGTTGCTGAAGTCTAAGAGACAGAGTATTGTTATGTTGCGTATGACAGGTTATGTTGCTCCTTTTGGGTCTGTCGAGGGAAAAGTACCACCAATTTTCCTAGTCACCTCGGGTACGTTCTCAGAAGGATAACTCCAAGATGCTGACATACATTGGCTACCTATACAGCCTCTCTCAAAAATACATTTTTTTTGTTGGATGGTCCCAAATACGCTCGGAAGGATAACCTGAAGGTGCCAGCAGACTGACCACCTCTGCAGTCTCTACCAAAATTTAGACTACCATTTGTACTGGACGCCCCAGGTACGCTCTCCGAAGAAGCGCACCTGTGCGGGCAACTCCCAAAAACGTCCACCATTGCTGTAATATTTCTGAAATATTCTGCGATATGATTGATTGTATAAATCGATCGACTTAAGTCGGCTCTGTCTGTACTAAGCCAGCTGACCTTGATGGAGTCAAGGTTACGCCATATTTGCTATGTAATCAACTAGGTAAATGAGGTGATGACTATCATTGTTTTGTCTAGAAACTTGTCTGAATGTTATCAATTATCATATCCTTGATAAGGATTTTATAACTGTGTAGCGTAGTGAGTAACCTTTCTTGGTGGTGGATCTACGCTTTTTCCAGCATCAATCCACTTTTTTTTAACCTTCCGTTCTAATGTCTATTGCCGGATGCCCAGGGTACGCCCATGGAGGGATAACCCCAGGGCGCCGGCGAAGAACCCGAGTTTGCAAATCAAGATTCGCAAGAGCGCAAAATCCTGTTTAGTGTGGAAGTTAAACATCATTTGTGTTCTGAGAATTGTCAAGACATTAACTGATAAGTATTAAGTATAGTTTATCTTTACAGACTAGACCTTAGAGTGTATGAGAGACTGATTTCCTGATTGATTTGGTATTACTATTCTTCTGCAGCGCTGCTGCTCCATAGCTTGACGTTTTCAAAACAGAAGTCCTTCGCTTGATTAACGCCAAAAGTCATCCTTTAATAAAGATCTCTACTGGGCACCTCCTTCCAGCTAATATCCAGGTAGACAAAAAGACAGTGTGCAGTTTTGTCGGTACGAGTCGTTCATGCCCACCGCACCGATAACTCGCGGTGAGGTGAAGACCATAAGGATGCCACAGGTTAAACAATAATGGGGTTCCAGCGAAGAGGATTTAAAGAGAACCTGTACACCAGATACTTCTACGACCTTGAAATTTTTACAGATTTTGTATGAATGATTATTAATGGTTAGTGTTTGTTTCACAGGTATGGAGTGGGAAGGGCCGCCCAAGCAAGGCTTGTACGACCCACAGAACGAGCACGAAGCTTGCGGTGTTGGATTTGTAGTTGCTATCGACGGGAAACGAACTCATAAAGTAAGTACACATCTTCTATAATGTTCAAAAGCTTTTCGAAGCGTGGCCAATAACGATCTTACCTATTTCTAAAGTAAGGAGTTTCAGCTTTAAATCGGTCCTAAGTGCATTGGCGGCCTCGACTTTCGTCGATTGACACATTCCAGCAAGGAAAACATATTTTTCACCATTACTCACCCAAGGCTCATAAACAAATTAAGTTTACACTAGCTGTGTTGGGCCGGCTGGAATTGGGACATTTATCAGAGATTGCAGGATCCTGATAGATCAGATTGGCTTAGGTCATTTAAGAATATTACTGCATTTTCGAGATTTGCTTCAAATTTACTTGCTTCTTCTTGGTATAACAGGTTTACTATTTTGATCAGATCGTTCGCGATGCCGAAGTCCTCGCCAAACGTATGGAGCATCGCGGTGCTTGCGCTTGCGACAACGACACGGGTGACGGCGCTGGTGTGCTAACTGCCATCCCTCATCAGTTCTACTGTGCTCAACTCAGGTACTGTCCCAATACCTACTAAATTTATTTTTTGTTAATTTGTGGTACTGGTTAAGTATGTGAGGTATAGTTCAATACAAAATAGAAACACCTGCCTTCATCTCATTTCGGCATCACAATCAGTTGACAGAAAATATGGCTTTAATTCTAGTACATGATAATGCAGAAAAAGGCACTAAATCTTCTAAATTTCTTGAAATAAGTTCCTGGACCTCATTTTAAAGCATTTGTTTATTGGCCACTTCTTTTTATTATTATAAGAATCTGTGCCATGATCAGAACTGGTAGCAAATGTCAGTCTTCTACTAAACATGCTTTAAGGGTCTAATCAGGAAACCCTTGAGAAAATCCAATTATAAGATATTTTTATTTTAAATCTTTATGCACAACGGTGTACAATGGCGGACTTAATGCCATTAGGCATTTTCTTCCTAAGGTGATGCAGAAATAACATTCCGGTAGGTGCTCAATATTGGTTGTGAAATTGTAATCGACAATGGTACGAGTACTAATTAATACAAATACTAATTAAGGAACAAATAAAATATAACAATAGGGGTACATAATTATATAAATATATACAATAAAGAATAGATACCTACATGGACATATGGAAACCGAAGGTAGTTAACTATTTCCTCAAAGTATCGAAAATCTTGATTAATTCCCAATGATCCGAAACCATCGTAAGTATTTCGTTACAAAGGTTCCGCATAACGACGGGCTATTCAAATACCTGAACTGCAATAACCTTCCAAAGTTTTTGAATGAACAAAATGCCCTATAAATAAACCTAAATGTACTGAAGTTTCATTATAAAACATGCAATTATATTTAAAAAAAATTCGGCTTCTGTGCCGTTTGGCTCGCAGCCAATAGAATACAATGCGTCTATAGCTTGGATTATTGCCAAACCGTCACGTTTAGGAAATGTATGACATAGAAAACTGGAGCACGCTTTTCCAGATCCAGAAAGACCTAGTTATTTCATCCTTTTTCTGCATCTTAGTAGGTTTTTACTTCTAGTTAGCTAGTTTTCCTATCCGCTAAGTCTAATTTCTATCGCAATTTCCAAACAGAAAATATCTAAGATCTGTTAGTAATTAGTAGATCTTATGGACTGCTTTTCTGCTGAAAATAAAATTATTATATATAAATATTAAAATGTGTCATTAGTTCATCAATCATCAGTTGTGTTATGTTCGCTCCTGTTTACAGTTTTCAAAAGTATCTCATTAGCAAAAGTATATTATAAATTATATTAATACGAGTAGAACAATGTTTTGCCTTGGGCGCCGGTGCTAGAAATATGCGCCATTTTTCTTGTTTATTATCATAGGGATTTACTAATTAGTAAGATTCATGAATTCTTACATTGGGATATGCTTGTATACTAGGGTCATATTATTATAGTTCGTCATCAGACTTGCAAAGTGTTTTAAAGACGGTTACGTCCTTTCACCAGATCCTTAAGGTCTCCTAGATGTTTCTAGAAGGAGAATGGTATTGATGTCGTAGTAACTATTGCCTAATGAGGCAATGTCCTCCATTGTGCCAAATAATCCTGCAAAGCCAAATGTCTGAGACGGAATGCCTGAAGAAGTCGGCGATCTAGATTTACTTTTTACTAGCATCGAAGTTAACTGCTTCCGGACTGGCAAAAATTTTTGCATAGCTAAAATTCGACACCCAAGTTTTGCTTAGATAATAAATAAAATATAAAATTTTCCTGAATCGGAACTAACCGTGTAGCTTCTCGATCTAGACTTAGGTACTACGTCTTACATATTTTATCTTAGGTTAATTGATGTATTCTTATCTTATAACTAACTACCTGTACCTACGTCATAAAAATCTATTTGGCTTCAGTATAGCCAAATATATTTTTATGACGTTTTTTTTATTCCGTGGCCGCTCTCACGTCCATTGCCGAGCGCCTCTGGTGAGCACACAAGGGATTTCCAGTGGCGCCCGGCGGAGTTTGGCCACTTGTGTGGCCTCTTCGGGAGTTTGGTCGGGTTTCATCCCGCGTCGTTAGGGTTGGGTTTCATCCCGCGTCGGTGAGTGATCTCCTTCTACCCTGCTTCTGTAAGGACGGCGGGTGGCTATCACGTCGTTCTCAGGTCCCGATCATGGAGGTCAATGGTACTGGGCGTGCATAAGTTGCGGCGCCCTGGCCGCTGACTGCGGAACTCAGCGGGGAGGGTACGCTCCCTCTCCTGTACTTCCTTGAGCCATTCAAACAATGACGCAAGGTCCCATGGTGGAGTCTCGGGTAAGAGACATGCAGGCTCTCCGGAGCGCCTGCATGTCTCCCCCTTATTGTTTTGACGGCCAAGGTCCTCAGCGGTCTATTAAGAAGTCGCGTTCTTGGCCGTTAACCTCTCTTCCGTACGAAGTTCTATCGGCTATGAAGTACGATCCCTAAGTACTTCATTGAGGGCTTGATGCCGATGCTAACAGTTATGCTGGAACCTTCAGGTGGACTGTTCCGAGGTCCGCGAAAACAAAGAACCTCGGACTTGTGCAGGGCCACCTCCAGTTCCAGCCGCGATATCCGACCCACGCCTTGAGCAACACTCGTCGTGACCTTGAATGCTGCCTCCTGGTGCGTTGCAGCCCGCGCCGTGATGAAGGTATCACGTTACGCCGACGCAAGCCCTCGGGCAACTCACCCCGCAGCACCCAGTCGTAGCCGATTTTCCACAGAAGCGGCCCCAGTACCGACTCCTGCGGAACACCGCACTTTTCAAAAATTAGTTGAAAAGTGCTGTGAAAACACAACGCTTAATCGATGCTTCTCAGGACCAGAAGACTGGCTATTTTCTGGCCCAAAAAATAAGTATCGCCATCCAACGTGGCAACACAGCCAGCATTCTGAGAACATTCCCAGTCAGCAATGACGCGGAGGATTTTTTAAACGATATTTTGTAATGTAAATATTTTTAGTATACATGGGGCACACTAAAAGTTTTGCACTTCTAGCTAATCGGAACTATTTGAATTTCGAATGTTATATTTTTTTAAACGTTGCAACCTTCTTAGTAATAAAAAAAAACAATTGGCGGGAAATCAGTTATCAATTGTTTTTTATCACACATCAAAGTTCTACGTATGCAACGAAAATGGAATTAAGTCAAAAAGATTTTAGGGCGATGATTTTTTATGATTTTAAAAGTTCTCTCTCTCCGCAAGACTGTACCGCTCGTCTTCAAAATGCTTTTGGGAGAGAAGCACCTTGTTTGAGCACCGTGAGGCGATGGAATTTGAGAGAGGTCGAGTTTCTTTACATGACGAATTTCGTGAAGGGCGGCCTTCAACTGTCGTCAACGAAAATAATGTGGCTACTGTTAAGCGGTTAATTGAAGAAAACCCGCGGATTACCTATGAGACAATTCGAGGACTATAGGGGATTGGTATGAGTCAAATCCAGAAAATTTTACACGAAGAATTGAAAGTTACCGATACTTGAAAGTTACAGGTAGTTGGAAACTTTGTTGTCGTTGGATCCCTCATGAACTGACAGCGGTGCAAAAGCGGGCTCGCGTGGAATGGTGCTCACAGATGCTACTGAAGTACGACCACGGACATTCTAATGCTATTTATGAAATTGTCACAGGAGACGAAACGTGGATTTATTGTTTTGAACCCGGAAAAAAACAGCAATCTTGTGAATGGGTGTTTGAAAATGAGAACAAGCCAACAAAAGTGAGGCAGGCGAGAAACGTTGGTAAAAAAATGATCGCGTTTTTTTTTCTCAGCTACGGGTCCCATCTGTACAATTCCACTTGAAGATCAAAAGAGAGTTAATGCCGAGTGGTTTTCTACCATTTCTTTACCCAGGTGTTAGAAAAAAGCGCGCGGAAGACGACCCAAAAGCCGCGTTCTCCTACATCATGACAGCGCTTCTTCGAACACGGCCAACAAAACAAAGTCATTTTTAGCTTCCGAAAAAGTACAACTCGTCACCCATCCTGCGCATAGCCCCGATCTAGCACCCTGTGGTTTCTGTATTTTCGCCAAAATCAAAGATTTGATGAGAGGTTTCACTTTTACCAACTCCGAAGAGGCAGTGATAGCGTTCAATCAGCACGTAGAAAACATGCCTTCAGATCTTTGGTTTAAAAAATGGTTCGATCGCATGATAAAATGTTTAAAATGTAAAGGAGAGTATTTTGAAAAGCAATAAACATAATATTTTGGTTTTAGCATGTTGTTTTTTTAAGTTACGCAAAACTTATAGTGTGACCTACGTATAATTATGTACGAGTATATTGTAATTCTTATTGTAAATATTAAATGCTAGTATTGCAGTAAAACATGGTTTATAAGCTTCTTACAATAAATAGGATACATGACAATCCTAAAATGGCAGTTTTAACGAAAAAAGAAATATTATTTTTGATAATGACGAAATAAATATGATTTTAAATTTATCATTACCTTTAAATAAACGATTTCACATTTCCGCACTTTATCAAAGTCATAACAAAATGGTGTCGGTATCTGCAAAATATAAAATAATACCACAATTTAACATCCATTACGTCTATTCATGCGTATGCTCATCTCGACACCGGTAACTATATTTCAATGAACATTGATTCAAGGACGACGTCTGCATTGTTATTACTCGTATGTGACGCAGAATCTGTGTTACCTAAGGGTTTGGTTTTACTGTCAGATGAACTTGATCGCTTCGAAGAACGCGTTTGATTGCAAATTATTCTGAATATTGTAGCAGTGCAATAGAATCATTTTTTCCTTTGAAATCTAAAATGTTATGCTTATTTTTATGTGTTTCACTACAATAATTATTATTATAATTATTATTTCTCAGCTACACACTGTTATTTCCAATTGTGACGATCTTGGTATATTTGCTATTATCGCTTCTTCAGCGTTAGTAAATGGTTTTGATGCATGATTGCCGGTTACAATTAGTTTTATTTGACACGAAGTACTTATTTAATTCGTATTTGTATATTTGATCATCTCATCACTATTGCAGAAACTCAATACTTGTTTTGTAAGATACCCTACTCTGTTGCATTAGGGGTTACCCTCTAATAATAGATGTAGATGTGAAATAAATAAATAAATATTTTTCTCTTGAGTTAATTTAATTGGACGGACAGGATCAGCTTTTTTATCTATTAATCTAGTCCGAATAATCGTAAAAATACCGAATACATTAAATAACGTTACATAAACTAACCGATTTCCGAGGTAAATGTAACCCGGTGTCATCATCCACCGAGCATTTGACCAACTTAGTTTTGGTCGGCGTTTCAGTCTAACTGCGATGCGGCTGAACTTCGATGTTTCCGTGAAGCAACTGCCATCTGATTCATCTGCCTCCAAATCCCCGTAACGATTGCCATCGATGTTCGTATGACACCCGTAACCGACAGCTTAACTTGCTCTCCGAGGCAGTAAATGTAACCCGCGGTAACTGAGACAATACCGAATACACATAATATTGTAGTGCATTGGTTTACATGATAACTTAGCGTGACAAAATAAGTACGGTATATAATTTGATTACGTTGACATTGCTCGTCTACCTTGTGGAAGCAATTCACGAGTATAAGCTGAACATGCTATAGTTGTATGTTTCGAAGTTATTACTGACTTCAAAGCACCAATTAAAAGCTGATGGCAGTCAAATAATATTTTGTTATTGCCTTCGTGTGCCGAACGATAAGATCTGATTTTTTTTTCATAAATAAACATGAGGTGTAATGAATTTAGTGGCAGAATCGATGGACTTGTTAGCTGGTGATATAAGTTCGATCCTGGGCTTCCACATTACTGGCGTAAACCCCTCCTAACAAATTTAGAAATCCTAACAAATTTTTAACAGTTCTATATCATATTATCATCACAAAGTCGTTAGTCGGAGGCAATTCGTTGAAATCCGAGACATTGTTAAGCCGATAAGAACTATTCAAAATGTAAATATTATTCTACTCAGTAGATAGTAAGTTTCAATGTTTCACAATGACCAAAAATACTCGGTATCATGCAAATAAATAATGCTGTACATTCGCAGTATACGTGACTTTGAACGAAAGAGTTTATAGGACTAAATACGTGTGAAATCCTACTGTTAAAATGAAATTTGTTTGCTAGAAACATGTAATGGTTGACATGGGTTTTCTTATCTGTCTAAGGTTACATCATGTTTCGCCGCTTAGTTAACGGCTTGCTTTGACATCAATTGAGAGGGTAGACTGGCTTTTCGATCAAGATTAAACCTTTGTGTCCTAAGACTATAATTATGTCACACTCACAACTTTGCTAAGTTCTTCAACCCAACGTGTGCTATGGTAACATGTTGACCTAGGATGTCATTCATTCCCTTTTAGACGTCCTGGCCAGTCATCGGTCGCGGCACGAATCTTCTCCAGCGAGATATGCTTCGCTGCGATGGTGAGGACCCACCTGCTTTAAAGAATCTATTATTATCTAAATACGAGGGTGGATTGAAAAGTAGTGGGCCTAACACTGAATCATTTAGTTCTAAAATTTAAATCTACCCACATTATTTAGTTCAGTTCAGACCTGTTAATTGTGTGAAGTTTGCAACATGTGCGATAATTAGTTTTAATTTTATAAATTTATTAGCAAAGCATCTGACATCATTTCCGCAAATGGAGCAAATCGAGCAGCGTGCCGTCATTAAGTACCTCCATAAGAAGGGGCTGTCATCAAAAGCCATCCATGATGATATGGTCAGTACATTAGGGGATTGCGCTCTTTCATATTCATCCGTCAAAAAATGAATAGCAGAATGCAAGCGTGGTAGAGAGAGTGTGAAAGACGAACCCCGCTCTGGAAGGCCTTCGACGTCCACTACTGACGAAAATGTTAAAATAATACTCGACTTAATTATGGGAGACCGCAGATTGAAAATTAGAGAGATACCCGAGATTATAGGCATCTCTTATGAACGTACTTAAAACATAATGAATTATATATATAAAACAGACTGCTTCGGTGGCGTGGTCGGTAGTGCATCGGCTTTCGACTCCGGAGTCTCGGGTTCGATTCCCGGGTCGAATCAGATATTTGTGTGATCCACAAATGTTTGTTTCGGAGTTTGGGTGTTTTATATGTATGTTATGTATGTATTTAGAAATATACAAGTATGTTTATCAGTTGCCTAGATCCCATAGCACAAGCTTATAGCTTAGTTTGGGCTAGATGACGTTGTGTGAGCATGTCCAACAATATTTATTTATTATTATTATAATAGTCAACGTGCTGGGTTTCCACAAGGTGTCTGCAAGGTGAGTTCCGCGACTGTTTTCAGTTGAGCAAAAAAGGATGCGATTGACTATTGCACGCGACTGTTTGGAGTTATTTGAAGCTGATGAATGTGATTTTTTGAATCGTTTTGTTACTATGGACGAAACATGGGTTCATTACTGTACACCGGAAACAAAACAACAATCAAAACAGTGGAAAAGACCTGGTTCACCACCCCCCAAAATGGCTAAGTCGATTTTGTCGGCAAATAAGGTGATGGCTTCAGTATTCTGGGACTCGAAGGGTGTGATTATGGTTGATTATCTTGAAAGGGGTCAGACTATAAACTCTGATTATTACTGCACCTTACTACGTCGTTTACGAGAGGAAATAAAAGATAAATGTCCAGGAATGATCAGAAGAAAAGTCTTGTTTCATCAAGATAACGCTCGTGTCGATAACGTTTGTCCAATCAATGGCAGAAATTCACAACTGTGGCTTTGAACTGTTACCGCATCCACCTTATTCACCTGATCTGGCACCGTCAGACTTTTTCTGTTCCCTAACCTAAAGAAGCACTCGGGAGGTCAAAGATTTTTGACAAATGACGAGGTCAAAGCAGCAGTAGACGCATATTTTGACTCTAAAGAAGAAAATTTTTTTTTTCAACGGGCTAAATGCTTGGAAGGGAAGATGGCAAAAGTGCATTGAACTTGATGGTGATTACGTTGAAAAATAAAAATATATTTAATTTATTATGTATTTATTTTCTTGGTTAGGCCGATTACTTTTCAATCCACCCTCGTACCATAATTACTTACAATACATATTGTTAAGTTCGGTGTTTGCTTTTGTTTTCAATATGTCTACTTTTGGTTTATCTGCTTCTTTTATGCCAAATTTCAGACACATTAAACCAGATTTTACGACTTTACAGTAATTTTCAGAGCATTTCTAATAACTTAATATTTATTATACTTTTATATCTAGTTCATCAACATGTTTCTAATTATAAAACGTCTAAACAAGTTAACTGAACAAATCGCAATAAAAAATAAAACAATCCATTTTAAGCTCTCGTGAACAGTTTACCTCCTAATCGCGGGCATCTGTGAGCACACTATCAGCACGTTCAGTCACTGAATTTTTTACTGTTGATTCAACTTTAGCCAATTTTTGTGTGTTATCTAAAAACAATGACCTGATATAGATTAACAATATGTATTTGTAAGAATGGTATTTAGATAATATAATGAACGACATCTTAGGTCAACTTGTTACCATAGCACATGTTGGGTTGAAGACCTCAGTTGTGAGTGTGACATAGTCTTACGATACGAGTGTTTAATGATAAAATTATATACTGTCTTCATTTATTATATCAATGAACTAAACATGCCGCAGGAAAATCTTCAGCTGTGATGCAAAATATCTGATCAAGGAAGGATAGGAAACCACAGTTTTATGATACACAGTTTTGTGGTTAGCGATGTTTGCTTATAGAATGTTGTCTATCTATCAGGTTACTGCCAATATAGTGAGCGCAAACGGTCTTTATATGAAAATGCCGCTTATTTTATTCTGTACACACGTGTGGATATGTCTATTAAGCGGCCTCTATACAATCGGCCATGAGGGGCCTTTGCAGGCGATTACGAATGTGTAGATAGCAAAATCGTCATCAATTGCCCATAATCGGCGACGATGATGGCGGCAACCATGCCACATTCTGCGATTGCTCTACAATGGATCTTGGGTGCAATCATTTGATGAGGTTGTAAGTGGAGCCACTTCCGAATATATGACCTCTGGAGTTCAATCGACGCGAGTTTGAAGTTGTTTATTGTTGAATTTGGTTTCATATTTTTGTAGGTAGCACTCGGAATTGCTCGTTTAAATAGTTAATTATAGAATCTACATGATTTGCAGTGTGTTGTCAAACTTAATTCTGGCTTTTATAGAGCAATGTACTAGCCGGGACTGTAGAATAATTCTTGAAAGATTTGCGCAACTGATATTTTGTGTTATGTGAGTTCGAACAATCTCGTAAACGAAATTGATGTATGTCGAATAACTTATTGTTATAAATCCCTGCGTATTACTAGGTATTACACCTAAAATACAAAAAAAAACAAGTAATATTTTGTTGTACATAGTAAAGGGATTTGATAGGCCTGATATCGAAACTTCTCGAACTGAAGCCACCAACCGGGCGGGGAGCCTGATGGCCCTGCCTTCTAGCCATAGGAGGAGTAGGTAGTTTCGTCCAAATTCTCATACCCTAATTTCACATAATGTGGTAATTTTTCGCATTCGCTATGTTTGTTACTAATAGGTCTCTTCGCAAATTGGTCTTCACAATAAAATGCTAGTCAACAGTAGTATCACCATCTGTTAAAGCGCACGCGCAACTTGTTATAATAGTCAGAACATACTAACGGAATTAGAGTCCATTAGTACTAGGTATTTGCAAACAAGTCTTGCTGCGTAGTATATACCAAGGCCACGTCTGTTAGTACTGTGGTCATGTGTAATGGGTCACATTATGTAATTATTCATAAAAATAAAACAAAAACACATTGAGGTTACGTGATTGTGCATTAGCTTTGGAAGTTGATCATTGATCAGATTTAGTTGAAAATTAGAAATAAATATAACGTTACCTAAATTGAGACCGGCTACCTGTACACAAAATAAAAACTAGGAAATCCCACGGAATCTTATCAATTTCAATGAATAAATTTGTTTGTTTTCATTACGTCTCGGCACACACAAACAAACACACACACACTCACACACTCACACAAACACACACACACTAACACACTCACACACTCACACTCACACACTCACACACTCACACTCACACTTGTTTGTTGGTTTTTGGAATAAAAGACAGGAGCTCGTAATAATACGTGTCGTGTATTTCAGTCGGCCATGTTACAAAGTGAGGAAGGAAGGAAGTGAACATAGACAAGACAATATTGATATAATCTAAGCATAGACTAAACTAGGCTATGGCTTACAAGCTAATATAATATTATGACATCTTCCCTTTAAGTAACTTATATTTTAGATTCTTATATAAAAATAACAAAACGCATTTTAGTGTTTTGACACGAGACAATTTGACGTTTTAAAAGATTCTGACAGTTGACATAATTTGAAGTTGTCAATTTGACGATTGTTTCTAAATGTAAACAAACAATGGTTTACAACATTTTAGTTTACTAATTAATTACTTATAACTAAGTACATGACAATGAATACGAAACAATGCTTATAAGACTGTGTCTATAAGACGTTGTGGTTGCCTTATCTCTCTTCCTGAACTAGAATATTTCTTAATTGGTTGACTGCTAGTACGTTGAGGAGATTGACTATGAGAAATTTTAGAGTGATCATTTGTATAACAAGGAGTATAACTGATATAAGTTTGATTGGAACTGACTGGTTGAGTGTGAAAATTATTAGTCTGTGTGTTATGTGAATGAAAAGAATATTGAGACTTTGGTCTAAGTGTTATGTATTGTCTATTGCGACGATATGTACCAAATTTACTTTTTATGATATACGACCTAGGTTCAGGACTAACTTGTTGTATAATACCTGGAAACCAAGACGATTGTGGATGTTTTTGAAACATAACATGACTATTTACCTCCAAGGGTTTAATATCTTTGGAATTTTTGTTGTAATACTCTTTCATCTTATGTAAATTTTGATTATTGACTTGTTTAAGATGTCTATAGTTACACAATTTTGGTTTTAAAAGTTTTTCTACTATAGGTAGCTTTGTACGAAGTCTACGTGACATGGAAAGTTGTGCTGGTGAACATAAATTGTTTTTGGGAGTATTGCGATATTGCAGTAATGCTAAATATGGATCAGTATTATCAAGTAAACATTTTCTAAGCATATTTTTAATTATGCCTACTGTCCGTTCTACCATACCATTTGTACGGCTGTGATAGGGACTGGAAGTGACATGGTGAATATTCCAATCTTGTGTGAAATCATGAAAAGATTTGGAATTCATCGGTGGACCATTATCTGACATTAATGTATGGGGAATACCATGACGAGCAAATATTGATTTTAGCTTGATTATGACTTGGTCTGCACTGTAACCATTACTTAAAATTGCTATCTCAACATATTTTGAGAAATAATCGACTACAATTAAGTATGTATGCTTGTTGAACTCAAAGAAATCTATACCAACCTTATGCCAAGGTATGTATTTGTAATCATGTGGTAATGAACTTTCTTTAGTGTTACTCTTTCTTAAAGTGAGACAAATTTCACAATTACTGATGTAATTATCTATATCTTGACTAATATTAGGCCAGTAAATTGTATGTCTTGCCAAATTTCTACAACTATTCAAGCCTTGATGACCTTCATGTAATAGTTTTAAGAAATCTTTTCTTAAAGAAATAGGTATAATAACTCTATCTGACAAAAATAAAAGGTTATTAGCATAATGAATATCATCTTTAACAGGAAAGAAAGGTTTAATACAATCTTCTACTTTATGCTTTGAATTTGGAAATCCATTTTTACAGTAATTAATAAGAGTTTGAAGAGTTTGGTCAGACCTGGTAGCTTGTTCAATTTGTTGTAGTTTGAAAGGACTAAGTGACAAATTAGCAGTGAGTAAATTAACATGAAGTTTAATATCTTCATCCAATTCTACTAATGCATTTTCTGGTAATGCAGCACGGGACAATGTGTCTGCGACATATAAGTATTTACCTGGTTTATAAGTAACGATAAGATCATAGGGTTGCAAACGAAGCATTATTCGTTGCAATCTTGGTGGAATATTAAATAAAGGTTTACTAAATAAAGAGACAATAGGTTTGTGATCTGTTTCCACTAGGACTTTGTTACCAAAAATGTATTGATGGAACTTAGTACAACCAAATAAAATTGCTAGGAGTTCCTTTTCAATCTGAGAGTAATTTTGTTGAGACTTTGTCAAAGAAGCTGAGCCATATGCTATAGGACTAATATTATGTAAGATGACAGCACCTAAAGCATCTTTTGAAGCATCTACTGACAAAGTAAGTGGTTTTTGAGGATCAAAGTAAGTTAAGACTGGTGAAGAACTAATTAGAGACTTTAATTTATTGAATTCTTTCTCATGACTGTCATTCCATGACCATATTGTGTTTTTATTAAGTAACTGTCTTATGTTTGATGTTTCTTTTGATAAATCTTTTATGAATGAGCCAAGAAAATTAATCATGCCCAGGAATCTGGACATCTGTGACATTCTTAGGCTGTGGCATGTTGCATATTGAATTTACTTTAGATGGATCTACAGACACTCCATTTCTATTGAATATAAAACCTAAATACTTGACTTCACTTTGACAAATGTTACATTTATTACTATTAAATGTTAGACCTATATCTTTTGCACGACAAAGAACTTTTTCTAGGATTTGATCATGTTCTTGAATGGTTTTAGCATGTATAAGAAAGTCGTCCATCATTATTTTAATGCCTTGTATGTCACCAAACCGGGAAATCATTTCTTTATGAAAGATTTCTGAAGATGCATTGACACCAAACGGTAGCCTTAAAAAACGAAATCTGCCATAGGGGCTTATAAAAGTACATAGTTTGGATGATTCTTCATCTAAGACAAGATTCCAAAAGCCTGACTTAGCGTCTAAATTTGAAAAATAACATGAACCATTTAGTTCTGCTTTAATTTCATCAATATGTGGAAATGGGTAATGTGAACGTTTAATAGCTTAATTTAACTTACGTGGATCTAAACATAATCTAATGCTTTCATCCTTTTTAGAGACAATTACCATAGAGTTGACCCAATCAGTTGGTTCATCAACTCGAGCAATAATACCAGTGACTTCTAACTTATCAAGTTCTGCCTTGACTTTATCCTGTAATTTAAAAGGAATTTTTCTACTTGCGTCTACCGACGGCTTGACATTTTCGTTGCGAGTTAAATGACATTCATAGTTTTTAAGAGCTCCTATTCCATTAAAAACCTTACTATATTTCTTTAGTATTGACAGACTGTTTGACTCTGTAGGGACTTTGTGACACATTGACTGTGATATGACTTGACTTTGACTGTTAGACTGACTTGACATTGACTGTAAATTGTTGTTCTGGCTATGCTGACTAAGTGTGTAGTTTGGACTGTGTTCAGATATGTTTTCATCAAAGGTTACTGAATGTATTCTTTTTATGACTTTTAACTGTTGACATGACTGTCTACCCAGAATATTTTTGCAATCTAACTGTGTAATATGGAAACACAAGTTGTATGATTTGTCATTATACTTACATGGTAATGTACAATAACCGATTGTAGGTATACTTTGACCTGTAAATGTTGTCAAGTTAAATGGTGTTTGTATAAGATCCTCAAAGCAGCGTACAACCGGGCCACAAAGTCGAGTAAGAGGGCCTTTAAGAGAGCGGATGCCCAGCGCGTCGCGCGGCTTGGTCAGGAGCTCACTTCCCATCCCACGGGCAGCCGTGGATTCTGGCAACTGGCCAAAGCCGTGCAATCTAACTTTTGTCAGCCCTCGCTGCCACCGCTGCGTTACCCAGATGGAACACTGGCTCACAAAGCCCAAGAGAAAGCGGATATGCTCGCAGACCTCTTTGCGGCTAATTCCCGGGTCGACGACCGTGGCCTGCAGCCCCCCGCCATCGCCAACTGTGGCCACACAATGCCTGATATTGTTATCAGGCAATGTGATGTACGGGCAGTGCTGCGGTCACTCGACACGCGGAAAGCCAGTGGCCCTGACGGCATTCCGGCGGTGGTGCTACGAAAATGTGCAGCTGAGTTGTCTCCAGTATTAACGCGTCTGTACCGCCTGTCATACTCTTCAGGGCTCGTGCCGGAGGTCTGGAAGGAGGCGAACGTACAACCGATCCCCAAGAAAGGGGATCGGTCCGATCCAGGCAACTATCGACCCATAGCTGTCACCTCAGTCATTTGCAAGGTGCTTGAGCTCCTTATAAATAAGCAGCTCATGCAATTCCTAGAGGATCACTCGCTAATCAATGATCGACAATACGGCTTCAGGCCAAAGCGATCAACGGGTGATCTTCTGGCATTCGTAACGCATGTCTGGGGTGGGGCTATGGAAAGGCACGGCGAGTCCTTGGCTATTAGCCTGGACATCGCCAAAGCCTTCGATAGGGTCTGGCATGCTTCGCTCCTTTCCAAGCTTCCGGCATATGGTCTACCTCCTCAACTGTGCAGCTGGATTGCCAGCTTTTTAAACGAGCGCCGAGTGCGGGTCCTCTGCGATGGCCAGGCTTCTCGCTTCTTGCAAGTGAATGCCGGGGTACCGCAGGGGTCCGTACTATCACCAACTCTCTTTCTTCTGCATATCAATGATATGCTATCCCTCGGGAACATTCATTGCTATGCAGATGACAGCACACTGCACGGGAGTTACTCGGTTCGTCCGACGGCGGGGCGATCTGAGATTGAGGAGGAGAGACGACGACTCGTGGCTGATCTCGACCGTAACCTCGACAGTATCTCTCAATGGGGTACCGAGAACCTGGTCGAGTTCAATGCCCGCAAAACACAGGCGTGTGCATTTACTGCGAAGAAATCCCCTTTCCTTCCCCTACCCTCTCTTCAGAATGCATTATTACCAATGAAGGACAACCTTGATATCCTTGGCATAGACGTTCGTCGAGAGCTCAATAATAAAAACTACATCGAAAGATGTATAGGGCTAGCTTCGCGGAAACTAGGAATACTGAATAAGGTAAAGAGATTCTTTACACCGGACCAGAGGTGTCTGCTGTACAAGACGCAGATTAGACCCTGCGTCGAATACTGCTCTCACCTCTGGGACGGCTCCGCGAAGTATCTGCTGGACGCTCTCGACGCTATGCAGCGACGGGCTATCCGTATTATTGGTTGTCCGGAGGTAACGGGAAGCCTTGAGCCGCTAGCTCAGCGCCGAACAATAGCTTCCTTGGCCGCATTCTACCGTATTTACCACGGCGAGTGTTCTGAAGAGCTCTTCAATCTGATCCCACCCTCTTCCTTCCGATCCCGAACGACTCGTGCCGGGCAGAGATGCCACCCCCACACAGTGGATAGCATGTTCGCGAGAACCGAACGTTTTAAACGTTCGTTTCTCTGCCGAACGATAGTGGCCTGGAATGCCCTGCCTGTGCACGTGTTTCCTCCCACATATAATCCTGGGTTCTTTAAGCGGAGCGTGAAGAGGCACATCAGTAGGTCGTCAAGTTGAGGGCCACTCTCAATAGTAATGTGTGCAGTGAGAGTGGCCCACAATCGCTAGACGTCGTCACGACTTACCACCAGGCGGGCGGCGTCAATTTGGCGAACCAAATATAAAAAAAAAAAAAAAAAAAAAAAAAAAAAGATTTATCTCTTGCAACGCTAGTTTTTCAAATGCTTTCTTAGACATCAAATTCACATCTGCACCTGAATCAATAAGTAAGCAAACAGATTGACTACAGATACTTAGGGTTATTGACCATTGGTTACTACATTTTACAGAATTACATTGATAAACAGCACCTAAAAAAGCTTGATCATAATTAGAAAAATCTTCTTGTACATAATTAACATATTTTTGCTTGGACTTACACATCTTTGAATAATGATTAAGTTTTTGACAGAAATTACACTTTGCACCAAGAGCAGGACATTTAAAACGATGTGTTTGACCACACTTTGGACACATTGAGTTATTCATAGACTGATTGTTACCTTTATAACCATTGGGACTGCTATAACTCGATGAATGGGATGTATTGTATGACTGGTTAGGATTGTACCTTGACTGTTGACTGTGACTCTGACTTCTTGATTGACGATCCTGTGACTGCGGATTATACCTTGATTGTTGACTGTGACTCTGAATTCTTGATTGACGGTCCTGTGACTGCGGATTATACCTTGATTGTTGACTGTGACTCTGAATTCTTGATTGACGGTCCTGTGACTGCGGATTACACCTTGATTGTTGACTACGACTATGATTTCTTGACTGATTTCTTGACTGACTATGTTGTGAATGACTTCTACTGGACTGTTGACTACTTCTGTTATGTATACTATCTATACTAGCTACAGATGAATTGGGATTTGTGCCTGATAATATTTGAACTTCTTTCCGGGACGATTCTAGTGACTTAGCAATATTTATAGTGGCATCTAAAGTGGTAGGTAATTCTTGCAAAATTTTCTCTTTAATGTATTGATTCTGATCATTTAGATTCCAACTAAATATATCTTTTAGTAAATCGTCTTGCAATTCACCAAAATTACACTGATGGGCTATATTTTTGAGATCTGTTATATAACTGTCCAGCTGTTCATTTTGCAGTTGCTTTCTGTTAAAAAGTTTATGCCTTATCATGGTTATATTGACTTTTGGGCTGAAATAACCTGCAAATCTGTCGATCAACACTTGTAGCTTGACTGTTTCGACATCTAGGTTGAAAGAATAAAATATGTGAAGGCAATCTGGTCCTATATAATGTAATAAAAGTGCAACTTGCCTATCTTCGCTTTCTTGATCATATTTAAATGCTTTGAGATATATTTTGAATTTGGTGATCCAATTTTTCCACGTGAGCGGCATGTTGGATGCATGAACGTCCATGTGGTTGAGGCGACCCGACGACGTTGAAGATTCGTCCATTTTTTCTCTTTTGGTTGATCCAGTTCTTCCTAAGACACGCCAGTTTACACCACACCTGATGTTTGTTGGTTTTTGGAATAAAAGACAGGAGCTCGTAATAATACGTGTCGTGTATTTCAGTCGGCCATGTTACAAAGTGAGGAAGGAAGGAAGTGAACATAGACAAGACAATATTGATATAATCTAAGCATAGACTAAACTAGGCTATGGCTTACAAGCTAATATAATATTATGACAACACTCACACACACACACTCACACACTCACACTCACACACACACTCACACACACACTCACACACACACTCACACACTCACACACTCACACTCACACACTCACACTTACACACTCACACACTCACACACACTCTCACACACACACACACACACACACACACACACACACACACACACACACACACACACATACTCACACTCACACAAACACACACACTTATTTTGTATTCTTTCCTATTTTTTATATTTTGTAAAAATAAAAATAAAAGAACCTTCGAAAGACTGCTTCGAAAGACTGCTTCGGTGGCGTGGTCGGTAGTGTATCCGCTTTCGACGCCGGAGTCTCGGGTTCGATTCCCGGTCGGGACAAACTTTGTGTGATGACACATACGTTTGTACCAAAGTCTGGATGTTTCCTATGTATAATATGTATGTATTTAAAAAAAAAAATGTATATAAGTATTTATATCAGTTTATCTAGTACTCATATCACAAGCTCTGCTTAGTTTAAGACTAGATGGCGTTGTGTGGATTGTCCTAACATATTTATTTATTTATTTATTTACTTTTACCTCACACTAATTTTTAAGTTTTAAGTTTCAAATGTATAATTAATAAATATATCTGGGTATTTGCCGCCCAGAGTTAGGAGAGGCTGGTTAATCTGTAATACAGGTATGCATATCCTAGTACGGAAACCAGTCTCTCACATATTTCTTATCTTACATTGTAATACCTAATGTCTGTTATGTTTTTGTACTCAACATCGACTATGTGAGAGAGAAAAATAAAGAAATTTTATTATTATTATTATTTCGTTTATTCCTTTACATTCTTATTTAATACATTTTTAAATACATTTATAAAAATAAACAAATACATTTAAAAATATAAAAAATAGTGACCCATCAGTAGCGGAGTAGGACCCAAACTACCGGCGGTGGAGGCTACAGACTAAGAAACCTCCTAACAATACGGCACGTGTCGAGGATAACAGCTTTCTGAATCTGACTCTTGATGCAACAATCTAACGAGAGTCTCTTGAGATGTTGATCTAGACTCTTCGCTATTAATCCGTTTGCCGAAACGACCACCGGGACAATGATCGTCGAGTCTACGTCCCACATGGCGGTTATCTCGAAGGACAGATCAAGGTATTTACTAAGTTTGTCCTTTTCTGCCTTCACGAGATTTTCGTCATGCGGGACGGCGATATCGACGAGCACTGCCCGACGCTGGGTCCGATCAACTAACACGATATCGGGCCTATTGGCAACAATAGTCCTGTCCGTGATGATTGATCGGTCCCAGTAGAGCAATGCACGACCATTCTCAAGAACTGGCACTGGTGTGTATTTATAGTACGGTACTTCAAACTCAATAAGGCCATATTGAAGAGCAAGTTGCTGGTGGATGATCCTGGCTACTTGATTGTGCCTATGCAAGTACTCGGTGTTAGCAAGATACGAACAACCGGAAATAATATGGCGAAGTGATTCACCAGGATGGTGGCATGCTCGACAAATGTCGACCGTACCGTCCTTCATGATGTATTTCCGAAAGTTGTTCGTCTTGATAACCTCATCTTCAATTGCACAGGCAAAACCTTCAGTTTCCCCAAAGAGGTCCCCAAAACGCAGCCAGTTCACCGAAGCGAGCAGCTCTACGTCGGGTCCTGTTAAGACCCGCCCGTGTAGCTCTTTACTCCGCCATACGTCCCTACGGTCTTGAGTACCTAGCACCTTTGGTTTACGCCAGTTCTCGTTAGCCAAGGAAAGAGGTGTCAGGCCCTTGTCAACCATCACGACATCGCAATGAATGTCACACCCGTTCTGTAGAAAGTAATCTCTCAGACTGCACACTTCACGGTTGTGGAGGTTCTTGGCATTCAAAAAGCCTCGACCCCCCACTTCCGCAGTATGTACAGTCTCATGACAGAAGATCGTGGGTGTAACATTCGATGCAATGTTAGTTGTTGACGGACTCGTCTAGTTAAGTTTGAGTCCACCTAAGTATGCCAAAGGAGTATAACAATAAAGGTATCACCCAACCGTTGAAAGCCCGCATTTTGTTACCACCGGACAAAGAACTGTTAAGAACTTTTTGTCAAGCGGCCAAAAAAACGTTATTTCACCGATTTCTTAATATCCTCTACCGCTATACCCAATGACTCTGATATACCTAGGTATTTGTATGTTTCGGTCTCGGAGAGAGATCTGAGGGTTATTATCTCAAAAAGTTGTAGATTCGGTGAATTTACAACCTTCCCCCGCTGTACATGCATAACCGCACACTTATCAACACCGAACTCCATCTTAATGGCATTACTAAAAATTTCCGTAGTTTTTAATAATGTCACTAAATCTTGTTGGTTCAGTGTGAACAGTTTGAGGTCATCCATATACATCAGGTGAGAAATAACCTCACCCCCTCTACGAAACTGGTAGCCTAGCCCTGAATCCTTCAGCAATGTGATAAGTGGATTCAGTGCTAAACAAAACCATAATGGACTCAAACTGTCGCCCTGGAATATACCACGCTCAATCCTTATCAAGTCATGCGGATCAGAGGCATACCCACCACTACCTGGTTGACGAAGGACTGTGGTCCACTGTCCCATACATGAGACTAAGAAGGATTTAAGAGTCGGATTAATTTTATACAACTCTAAAATCCTCCTCAGCCATGAATGAGGCACCGAATCATAGGCCTTCTTGTAGTCAATTCAGGCAGTAGAGAGGGCGCCCCTACTCCGCTTGACTTGTTGGCTAATGGCCATATCAATGAGGAGTAGCTCCTTAGTACCACGAGACCCAGCCCTACATCCATTCTGAGCTTTATCTAAGATATTATTAGATAATATGTGTGAGTTTATATTACTTCTCAGAATAGATGTAAGGAGCTTGTAGATGGTAGGTAAGCAAGTGATGGGTCTATGGTTTTAGGTTCCGTGGTACTACCTGATTTATGGAGCAGGAAGGTGATGCCAGTGGTCATAAAAGCGGGTAAAGAACCAGACTCAAGGGCTTCTTGATACTGTGTTGCCAAGCGTTCATGCGAGCTCTGAACCCACTTTATCCAAAAGTTGTGCAATCCATCCGGCCTAGGACTTTTCCAGTTCGGGGTCGTACGAATTGCACAACTAACGTCTTCTGAGTCTATGTTAATAGACTCCACGGGTTCGATGGTACTGCATTCACGCTCGACGACACGGATCCAGTCGCCCTCCGAATGTTCGACGGGCACCGACCATATGTCACGCCAAAATTGGTTCATGGCGTGAGCATCTGGCAGTTGTCCGTCGCTTAAACGTTGTCTAGTTCCCTCCCACTCTCGGTACACCTTCCTTTGGTCACTTTGGAAGATGCGATTCTGCCAGTATCTATTTACACGCTCTCTATAACGACGGATACGGCTTGCCCATGCATACACTTTCTGTTTCAGAAAGTCAATACGTTCCGTGACATTGGCTAAATATTGCTGGGGACGAATACCGGTCCCAGCAAATGCCTGAGCCACGAAACGCATGACCCGGGGATGACAATTTCCCCGGCTGAAAGAGATTTGCAATGAGAGTCCTAAATATGCCGATACGTCGCTCGATTCTTGCCTGCCATACGGGAACACCATCCGGTCGTGGTGCACCGTTAACTTCGGGGAATTTAACGCGTGCAACACGACAAGCGGCAATGGCTCCACAGTAAAGAATCGAGTGAGTATCAAGCAAATCATTGCTAGTCCGTAAGTACGGCTCTAGCAATGCATTCAGGGCTTCCATCAACGCAAGATTTCGCTTATGCATTGGCAAGCGTGGTAGCCGCGGTCTAGAATTAGGTATAAACCTATATTGCGAGATCACATCTTCCAAAGTACTCCTCAATTGCTCGCTTACCTGGATAGATGTATCACTCGTATCATTTCCCACGTCGAGTGCGGGCTCCGCTAACGTCCCTCTTGTAGCAACCGTCTGTGTCACAGGTGACGGTGCTCTCGTTGCCACTGGAGGCTATACGAGTAGATAATGCTTCCAGGCGTAGTCGATCAAGCACAGATTTATCCAACAACTTACACATCGTTGGATAGCCCGTACTTGATCCGATAGTCATTGGACGGCAACGGTCATTGTTGGTTCAAGAGCCTGAAACAAAGGAAGCATCCTTGAACGGTACGCAGTCAGGTTGGTTCCCCATCTGTAGCCTCATAGCATGACGTTTTCATTGATGGATAAGGTGCACCGCATGCGGTGCACAATACCGCCGGTAGTGTGGACCCTACTCGAAGCTTGTACACTTCGGGGACCCAAACTGGTCGGCGGCCGGCCTCTTCCTCGACGACACGTACAGGTACAGGTGTTGGCGACGTCGGCGGAGAAAAATACTCATCACTTGATGATGAGCTCAACGCCTTAGCAAGCACTTGTGTCGCAGGTGTTCGGTTCGACGCTTGCGCTTGCGCTTGCGGAGGGTGGTGGTTGCGCATTTTTGCTCCTGGCTCTTGTTATCATCGTTATTCAGTATCATTATCCATTTTTTTATGTCGTAATACTATTATTTGGATTTTTGACGATTGACACGTCATGTCAAATCGCTTTTTCATTTTTATAAAATAATTGGTTTATTATTGTTATAACTTTGTAATGTAATTTATAAACTTATTGGTATGTACTATTATTTAAAAATCTGTATAAATATTGGCATATTTTCGAAAAAATTACACATGAACAGATGTCGAGGGTTGCCAGGTTATTATTTTTATTATTATAGATCCTATGACATCCTAGTGTTAATTAATGATGTTTTCTTCGTTAGCGCCACTCTAGATTTCACTAGTTTTATGTGTAAAATTTCAATCATTAATAGTTCTTAATTTTCCAGGTCGTTGTTCTCAGTATCGCCTGTTTTCGAAACAGTGTGTTCGTAAATATTTAATTGTCTTACTAAATACCAGGGTTCTTAGTGCATGACAATACATGTCATTTTTAGATCTGGAGCAAAAACATTCATAGTGAGTATTGTGTTCAGTATAGTTGCGAGTACTCCAAACGTGCACGAACTAAAGTTACCTGTGCCTAAACAACTGCCTTGTGGCATTCCTTGTTTACCGCATAAACATGTTTAATGAAATTAAACCTTTGAAGACAATTTTAATCAATCTTGTGTTATAATTACAAGTTTCAGTACCTAACATTAGTCACACGTTATAATCCAATATTTTTTCGTATATAAACAATCACAGATTTTTATAAACGTTCTCAAATGCTTTTGTAAAGACGACAATAGAAAAGTTATTTCTTGGTAGGTACTTACTTTGTTATTTGCTCGTGTAGTCTTGGTGGTTTAAATAAAATACGGTAAATCGATTTCCATTTTGAAATATCTGATTTGAATTTAAAATATGATATGGCCATGAGATAAAATGAAACTTCTCACTAGTATTGAATGGAATCAGGCGTTACATAGCGAAAGTCCATGATAAAACAATGGGGTAATATGTTGAATTTTTATATAATTGCACTAATTTCGCTAAATAGAAGACATTACAAACGTCGAAAGAATATTTTAATATTTCATGCAAATGTATGTAAATTGAAAAACGCGACGGACGGACAGACAGACAAATTGTCGTATCTATACTATTATATAATTGTAAAGTGGTCGTGTCTGTACATTGGAGATATTTGAAAAAAAATACTTGGGTTATGTTATGTTAACGATACTGAACACGAAAATATTATTATTATTAATTTCCTGTCTGTTTGTCTGTTTGTTCGCGATGGACGCAGAAACTACTGAACGGATTTTGATGCGGGTTTTTTGTTAGACAGGGCTTGGTCAGACTTACGTTTGTTTCATCGCAATGGGTTGATTAGAACCGGAGATGTGACCAAAAATATAATAAACTGAATTTAACGGAGATATATAGATGTCACTTTTTATTATTATTGGTCAATTTATGGTAATTTTGGTCGCGATAACCGACATCCACGCGGGCGGAGCCGCGGGCAACAGCTAGTTAATATATAGATGGTCTATATTCTTTAGTTTACAGCTGATTGCAACCGACTCATGTTCTTTAAAATACTTTATTGTGTTTTTATGGGACTAACGACCGAATACTGAAACGTCACTCAAATATTTAGGAGCTGTTTAAATGCTCGAGCAGCACTTAAACTTAAAATTTTCATACAAAAACGTCAATTTTGGGTACCGCTTATTGAGTGACGTTTCAGTATTCGGCGGTAAAGGCTTTATTGCACTATTCACACACACAGATATATCACGCCTATATCCCCGAAGGGGTAGACAGAGGTGCATTTCACACCCCAATTTGCCAGCATTTTTAGTCCCACGTAATAGGGGGCAAGCCTAATCCCGTCACCGGGCACATTTATAACGGGTTATGTCCAAATGACCGAGTGAATTTAATAAAAAGTAGCAGCTAAATCGTAATTTTGAAAAAAAAAATCATTACTCAAGTATGACGTTACAAACCTGTACCTATGGAAGTTGCTTACAAGATATAAACCTACATTTTGGCAACTTACATGCAACTTGTGACGTCAAACTTGTATGCAAGACTTGCACAATGGAATAGCTCCCTTAATAATGTATATTCGGGTATCTGACTATAATTTTGAACTGTTTTTTGGCCTATGTGTTCTACCATCGATAGTTTAACAATTTTGAGCAACTAAACGCGCTTACTGAAGCAAGTTAAACGGTAACCCACATTAAAGATAAATTTATATGCTAGCTTATCTGTTTGACTTACTTATTCACAGATTATGCATCCAAATATAAGTCACAACATCCTTGCCCATATACGGGCGTTTAATATTTTTTATTGCTCATACAGCTATGCAAATGAACTTACAAAGAGCCATCACGATAAAATGTCAAGTCACACAAAGTCTACACGCCATGCAATGATGCAACACAGTCGTGTTGTATGTTATTTTATCTACTTTTTTATTTTCGACTGGCAACGATGTTGTTAATAAATGTATCAATGTCATTGCACCTTAAATAATGTATTTTATGTGTTATCCAATTGCCCGCATGGCAACGCACTGGCGTTAGGCTTCACTGTAGTTTCGCTGACGCATTTTTTTGTTTATCGAATATTTATATTTTATATATTTTTATTTTCGAATATTTTTTTATTCACTAGAAACATGGTTGACATGGGTTTTGGTAACTGTCTAAGGTTACATCATGTTTCGCCGGATGGATCACGGCATGCAAATATTAAATTATTATATTTTTTTCATAACATTCTACAATTATTACAATATTATTTCATTACCATTGTGTCATTCCTAAAACTATATCAATACAAAATGTCACCTATTAATTATTATTATTATATTGTAATGTAGCATTATTATGTCAAATTAGTCAGTTATTATCACTATTATAATTAAGTTCCAGTACCATACCATAATCCTCAATCTAAACTCTGTATACATAATGTCAATAATCCAGTAATAAAGTATTCCTGCATAGAGTAAAAACATTTCTCTAGAAGTTTAGCCTGTGCTGTCCCACTGCTGGGCAAAGGTCTCCCACAACTCATTCCAATAATCTCCGACTTGACTCCTGGGTCACCAAGCCAAGTCACGTACTAGCTTGTGACGCGCACTCAACATAGCGGCCTGTGAGGGGGGTGTACAATACCTAGACATAGCGCCCAAATAATTTTTTGTTGGAGTTGGAGTTGGAGTTTATATACTTAGTTTGGGTACTAGGGGACCTCAAAAATTAGGGGCAAAATTGCTGGGATACCTGGGATGCTTAGATTTCGAGATATGGGATGAGAATTCCCGGAAATGTTTCAGGCGAATGGACAGACATGCCGTGTGACAGAGATGTCTTTCCCGTTTAATGATTATTATGGCACCTATATTGACTTATTTAAATCGTACTTGACAAATAGAAAACAATTTACACACATAAATAAGGTATGTATGAGAACAAAAACCGAAAAAACATTCAATTCTACTAACAGGTTAACGTTGTATGGTGTACCCCAAGGGAGTATACTAGGGCCTTTATTGTTCTTAGTATACATTAATGACATGCCCAAAGTAACTCATCATCCTATGGTTCTATTTGCAGATGATAGTACAGCCATATTTCATGCAAACAATACCTCAGACCTCAAAGACAATATAAATGATTTTCTCACTAAAGTAATTGACTGGCTTAAGCGAAATAACCTAAAAATTTACTTAGATAAAACTAAAATAATGACGATTGAACAGAGGACTCAGCATGAGACGCCCCGGATACATTATGAAGGAAAGATAATCCAAGAATCCAAGTCAACCAAGTTTCTGGGACTTGAACTTGATAAAGACATGTCGTAAGTTATTGAGGGTAGCTGACCGACAGACAGTATTGACATCGTATCACGCCTATGTTACCTCCTCATTACGGTATGGCGTTATATTCTGGGGTAACTCCACAAATTCGGAAATTATATTTAGGGCACAAAAACAATGTGTACGAGCAATATGTGGCCTGCAATCCACTGATAGTTGCAGAATGCGGTTCCCTAAATTACACATATTAACATTGCCTTGCCCATATACGAGGGTGGATTGAAAAGTAGTCGGCCTAACACTGATCCATTTAGTTCTAAAAATCAAATCTACCCAAATTATTTAGTTCACTTCAGACCTGTTAATTGTGTGAAGTTTGAAACGTGTGCGATAATTAGTTTTCATTTTATAAATTTATTAACAAAGCAATCTGACATCATTTCCGCAAATGGAGCAAATCGAGCAGCGTGCCGTCATTAAGTACCTCTATAAGACGGGGCTGTCATCAAAAGCCATCCATGATGATATGGTCAGTACATTAAGGGATTGCGCTCTTTCATATTCATCCGTCAAAAAATGGATAGCAGAATTCAAGCGTGGTAGAGAGAGTGTGAAAGACGAACCCCGCTCTGGAAGACCTTCGACGTCCATTACTGGCGAAAATTTTAAAAAAATACTCGACTTAATTATGGGAGACCGCAGATGGAAAATTAGAGAGATAGCCGAGATTATAGGCATCTCTTTTGAACGTATTCAAAACATAATAGTCAACGTGTTGGGTTTCCACAAGGTGTCTGCGAGGTGGGTTCCGCGACTGCTTTCAGTTGAGCAAAAAAGGATGCGATTGACTATTGCACGCGACTGTTTGGAGTTATTTGAAGCTGATGAATATGATTTTTTGAATTGTTTTGTTACTATGGACGAAACATGGGTTCATTACTGTACACCGGAAACAAAACAACAATCAAAACAGTGGAAAAGACCTGGTTCACCACCCCCCAAAAAGGCTAAGTCGATTTTGTCGGCAAGTAAGGTGATGGCTTCAGTATTCGGGGACTCGAAGGGTGTGATTATGGTTGATTATCTTGAATGGGGTCAGACTATAAACTCTGATTATTACTGCACCTTACTACGTCGTTTACGAGAGGAAATAAAAGAAAAACATCCAGGACTGATAAGAAGAAAAGTCCTGTTTCATCAAGATAACGCTCGTGTTCACACGTCTGTCCAATCAATGGCAGAAATTCACAACTGTGGCTTTGAACTGGTACCGCATCCACCTTATTCACCTGATCTGGCACCGTCAGACTTTTTTCTGTTCCCTAACCTAAAAAAGCACTTGAGAGGTCAAAGATTATTGACAAATGACGAGGTCAAAGCAGCAGTAGACGCATATTTTGACTCTAAGGAAGAATCATTTTTTTTCAACGGGCTAAATGCTTGGAAGGGAAGATGGCAAAAGTGCATTGAACTTGATGGTGATTACGTTGAAAAATAAAAATATTTTTCATTTATTATGTATTTATTTTCTTGGTTGGGACGATTACTTTTCAATCCACCCTCGTATTTATGAGGTGGCTGTATTTGTGAAGTCAAACTATTTGACACATTAAAGAGTGCTCGTCGTAAAAATAAAATACGCAACAGAACACACAAAAAACGGTTTATGGTAAGGGTTTCTTAGGTATGGCACCAAAGCTATATAATAAGTTGCCAGATTCAATACTGGGTTGTGAGGATATGCACCAGTTTATGAAAGAACTGTCGTCGTTGTTACTGAAAAAAGCCTATTATACAGTGACTGAATACTTGCTGGATGGCAGTGTCAGCTAGATATAAGAATTTGACTTTTGGTTTGTAATATTTTTTGACATTTAACTATAAATTGACTAAAATGTAACATGACAATTTAGTAATTAATATTTATTTTGGACATTTCATAATAATTATTATTATTTGGATGATGACATGATTAATATGCTAGGATGATAATTATTTTATTGTAATATTCGGAAATTGATGTAATAAGATGACATCTTGATTTACTTGTATTTTGAACTTTGTAACATTTTATGATGTAATTGATAATAATATGGTAAGATTATGTATCCAGAAATTGTGCTCTCGATTGAGCCACCTACGAAAATTGCATGCCTAGTACTATGGTAAAATATGGTGAATCTATAAATTACTTTAACATCTGATGTAACCCATGTTTGCAATGATTTATAAATAAATAAAATATAGTTTTCTTGTATCTATGCTATCGGTTTCCTCCAAGAAGTTTTATTGGCTACCTCAGCAACTATAGAAATACTTTAATTACGCATTTTATAGACAGATAACGATAATAAAATTGTACTCATATAGATACCACGTGCTCACATCGTGGACGAGTCTCTTATCTTATTTGCTTTTTGTATCCTTTATCTTGTACATTACATTAAATACATACATTAAATGCTATTATATGAATTGCTTTATATCTGTGTGTTTGTACTGTTGTAATTGTTACGGAAACTATCAATTAAACATCACATAAAAGGAAAAAATCTAAATCAAAAATTCTTATTTTTGTAAGCCCTTATCGGCAATTGACAGGAAGAGGGCTTATACGAGGAATTTATAAATTGAATGCTCGAGCGTCTCTTACGGAGAAATTTAAAGAAATTGGGATTTTAACGGTTGCATCTGAATACATATTTGAGAATATCGATAGATAGATAAAAAACTTTTTATTGTACATCAACATAATAGTAAACAAACAAAGTTAATAATTAATTATAGCAATTACATGTACAATGAACGGCCTTATCGCTTAACGCGATCTCTTCCAGGCAACCTTTGGCTGGACTGGAATGAGGTTACGCACATGTGGATGATGGTGCAATTACAAGAGTAAATTGAGTACAAGTGAATATCATGATTGTTAGACGAAAAATTCATTTATACCTGAAAAACAGTGACGTGCATACAGTAAATACTAAAAATAAGCATAAATTAATTGGAACGGCTCATCCCTTAGCACGAATAATGTCCAAAAAGATAAATGTACAATTACATAATAATACCCAACTAGAGAAACGCCTAATCTGAAATATGTCCAAATACGTAGGTCACACTATAAGTTTTGCGTAACTTAAAACCAAAATATTATGTTTATTGCTTTTCAAAATACTCTCCTTTACATTTTAAACATTTTTTCATGCGATCGAACCATTTTTAATACAGGAGGACCACAGATCTGAAGGCATGTTTTCTATGTGCTGATTGAACTCTATCACTGCCTCTTCGGAGTTGGTAAAAGTGAAACCTCTCATCAAATCTTTTATTTTGGGGAAAATACAGAAATCACAGGGTGCTAGGTCGGGGCTATGCGCAGGATGGGTGACGAGTTGTACTTTTTCGGAAGCTAAAAATTACTTTGTTTTGTTGGCCGTGTGTGAAGAAGCGTTGTCATGATGTAGGAGAACGCGGCTTTTGGGTCGTCTTTCGCGAACTTTTTCTAACACCCTGGGTAAACAAATGGTAGAATACCACTCGGCATTAACACTCTTTTGAATTTCAAGTGGAATTGTACAGATGGGACCCGTAGCTGAGAAAAAAAACGCGATCATTTTTTCACCAACGTTTCTCGCCTGCCTCACTTTTGTTGGCTTGTTCCTCATTTTCAAACACCCATTCACAAGATTGCTGTTTTTTTTCGGGTTCAAAACAATAAATCCACATTTCGTCTCCTGTGACAATATCATAAACAGCATTAGAATGTCCGTGGTCGTACTTCAGTAGCATCTGTGAGCACCATTCCACGCGAGCCCGCTTCTGCTCCGCTGTCAGTTCATGAGGGATCCAACGACAACTAAGTTTCCGAACTTTCAATTCTTCGTGTAAAATTTTCTGGATTTGACTCATACCAATCCCCAATAGTCCTCGAATTGTCTCATAGGTAACCCGCGGGTTTTCTTCAATTAACCGCTTAACAGTAGCCACATTATTTTCGTTGACGGCAGTTGAAGGCCGCCCTTCATGAATTTCGTCATGTAAAGAAACTCGACCTCTCTCAAATTTAGCAAACCATCGTCTCACGGTGCTCAAACAAGGTGCTACTCTCCCAAAAGCATTTTGAAGACGAGCGGCACAGTCTTGCGGAGAGAGAGAACTTTTAAAATCATAAAAAATCATCGCTCTAAAATCTTTTCAACTTAATTTGTTTTTCGTTGCATACGTAGAACTTTGATTTGTGATAAAAAACAATTGACAAATGATTTCCCGCCAATTGTTTTTTTTTTATTACTAAGAAGGTTGCAACGTTTAAAAAAATATAACATTCGAAATTCAAATAGTTCCGATTAGCTAGAAGTGCAAAACTTTTAGTGTACCCCATGTATAAATACGTCAAACTGTAAAAACTACCAAATATAGAAAAGTCTAACTAGAAATTCGGACAGATATAAAAATGTCCAACCAGAAAAATGACAAACTAAGTTAATGTCCAATATAGCAAGTATCATAGGTGTGTATTTATCTTTTTAGTCGACTCCATAAGGTACACGACTCCTTTGCAGGACTTGGTGTACGCCTATTCAATAAAATCCCTGTAGATATTTATCAACCTTCCTTTGCATAAACCAAATACCTACTAAATGCCTTTGGCAAGAATCCCACGAGCAATACCGTGGGGATCCGTTAGTACCTACCTAACCTATATACAATGCAATAAGAAGGAAGTCAGTACAACTATCGAGATAAGATAGCATGACAATAATATGATCACTCTATCGGTATTTACGTTATCTATACCAGCCTATATCCACGGCTTCACCCGCGTGGTATGGTTTTATTCTTACCAATCTATACTACTATTATAAAGAGGAAAGATTTGTATGTTTGTAATGAATAAACTCAAAAACTACTGTGCCGATTTCAAAAATTCTTTCACCATTGGAAAGCTACATTCACCCTGAGTAACATGGCTACTTTCATCCCGGTAATGTGTTCCCACGGGAACCGGGAACGAGTAAACTAAATCACGCGGGCGGAGCTGCGGCGATCAGCTAGTAATCTATAATTCATGAAAATAAAATCGACTTAACATTTAAATGGGACCACACTGGAATCACCAATTTTAGAATTAAAAAAAAAAACACTAAAATTGGTTCCCTCAGTCGAAAATCATGGAAAAATACAGGCGAATTGAGTAACTCTTCCTTTTTGTAATCGGTTAAAATTTCGAATGATGAAAAAAATAATTAAAATCGTTAATTAGCTTCAAAGTTTCTCGATTACGAACAAACAAGTATTTCCTTCTTTACAATATTAGTATAGATAAGATCGTTCATAACAACACATTATAATGTTTAACATGATAAAAGCAATCGATAACGTGTATTCTATGTAATGTGAACATGATATAGTAGATTATACAACAAGTGAAAAGAAAATTTAAATCGAGTTACGAAGTTGGATCCCGAGAGTAGAGAAGGATTCTAAAGTAGAATCCTGAGCGGAGCGAGGGATACAAGGAACGAGATAATTTTTTTTTTTCACGAGTACTCTACTCTACTTTATACCATTGACTGCGAGAAAATAAGGTAAAGTTTTCCAACACCTACATTGTCTGATGGGGATGGGCGGAGGTAACCTGTCCTGTAAAATATCTAGTCTAGGAAATAATGACTTCATTCAGCCTGCCAGTAGTTACGTAATTTTTTGGTCCCACGTAATAGGGGGCAAGTCTATTGCCGTAAACTGGGCACAATAGAAAGTTTTTTTATGGGTTTTATATTATGGTTAATGTCGAGTAGCAGCTATGGTATGTTATAATTTTGAAAAAAGTTTTAATCCCCGTTTGCCTTGCGATGAGAGATGTTGATTAAAGGTAACTACGACTTAACCTAGAATGCCTTCATCCATATTCGTAACTGAAATCTCGTAACCAGTTACAAGAAAAGAATTATTTTTCGCAGTTTGGTAACTAGTTGTGGGAGAAGAATTTTTGTTCTTCTTTGGTAACTTACCTCACCTAAGCAGTTACAAAAGAAGATTTTTCTATCGCTGTTTAGTAACTATTTGCGAGAAAAGAATTATTTTTCGCGGTTTGGTAACTAGTTGTGAGAGAACAATTTTTGTTCTACTTTGGTTACTAAACTCACCTAAGCAGTTACAAGAGATTATTATGATGAAATTGATAAGGAAATAAATACAACTATACAACTACTGAAAAATAAAGAAATTACGGTTGGGCATTGTTTAGAGGTTATAGCTCCTTTTAGCATTTAAGTAAATTCTGTTTCTTTATTATTCTTTTGATTTTTTATGTTATTTTCAAAGATTGCAAGTTGTTTATCACCCCATCCCGATAATCGCCTTACCGCGGGCTTTTCCGACACTTTCTTTTCTTTCTTTTTCTCTTTTTTATCTACGAGTGTATAAAAGTATTGTCTCGGGTTACAATAATGGAAATTATTTGATCTACAAAAGTGGAATAATAATTCTTTTCTCGCAACTAGTTACTAAATAGCGATAGAAAAATCTTCTCTTGTAATTTCTTAGGTGAGTTTAGTTACCAAAGTAGAACAAAAATTCTTCTCTCACAACTAGTTACCAAACCACGAAAAATAATTCTTTTCTCGCAACTAGTTACTAAACAATGATTGAAAAATCTTCTCTAGTAACTGCTTAGGTAAGTTTAGTTACCAAAGAAGAACAAAAATTATTCTCTCACAACTAGTTACCAAACTGCGAAAAATAATTATTTTCTTGTAACTGGTTACGAGATTTCAGTTACGAATATGGATGAAGGCACCTAGAATTTAAGCCTTTTAAATGCAGTCCTATGCATTTACCCAACTTCGTCAATCAATTAACATCATCTCGCATCTCACATGGGACAACTGATGATGATGTGATGAATTTCCGATGTCTATGATATGTTTCGGATCGTCTATTTAACGATCAATAAATATCGATTGACCGATAAAACTCAGACAGGGTTCAAAATATTATCAGATAAACACAAATCAGCGTCGGCGTAATCAATCTTAGACGATAATCAAATTGAGCGAACATACTTTACAATTGTATAAATATTAAAGATGAGATGAGATATTGAAATCATTGATTCTCGTACATATTATATGTAAGAAAATAATAATATGTATATTTAGTTAGTCCCTAGGAGTCAGGAACAACATTAAAAGTGGAACAGTAAATTATCGTGTCTGCCAAAGAATAACTCCCCCAGTGGTACTGTACAATGTATTTACGCAGCAATGACATGTGCCTCTGCTTACCTCTTTTACGTAAGCGACTGTCGTCGCCAGGGAAATAGCCGTAATGTAGAACGCCCCCATTTCTTACTGTGGCATGGGGCTCTGACCGCACTTCTATAGTATTCTTTTAACTGTGTCCTAGTTATAATAGTGGTATATTATCATAGTGGACGCCATTGTTAATTATAATGTTTAGTAAGGTTTCATCATTACTGAAGCCTCTGTAGAGAAGCGAGATAAAATAAATTGTTACAGTTTTATAGACATTTTAAGACATACATAACATTGGCTGGGTAACATACACAAAACCACTTCTCCTTTTCCCTGTGGGATAAGCAGCTACCGCGGATTTTAAGGCTACGATCTTGGCTTTTTACTTCCTAAACTTTCATTAGTATAGTCCCTATACTGGTCCCATGGAATAGGTGGCGAACCTATTGCTCCTATACGCCACTTGCAGGTGAGGTGGGCGTAGGCGTGGGTTGGTGATGCAAAAAGATTTGTGTCGAGATGTTTTACCGATTTAGAAAGATCTAATACCGAATACAGAATAAGTTCAGTGTATGCTGAGACAGTAAGCACTATTGTAAATATCCAGATTTGGCGCACAAGCTGGCAAAATGCCAACACATTCCTATTTGTCTCGTGGCTAGAAAACGATCACACCATGTGTGTGTCGCTTGTTGTTTTACTAAGTTGTCATAAAAGCTGTTCATTACTGTGTTGACAGTTTTTGTTTATAATCAGACGCCAGCTAACCAGGAAAAGTAGATGTCTTGAAAAAAGGCCTGGTTAAAAGTTCCGTAACGGGCAAGCATGCAAAGATGGTACAAATTATACTAAATATAGGGCGTAGAATTAGGGAGAGGTCCGGTGACAATTTTCTTCTTGTTTTTTTTTTAAAACGTGGCTACATCGTTATTATCGATGATTTCGCCAATGTCAAGGTAATGCTTGATGTCCCACACACAGAAAAACTAGTTAAGCCGAAGTACCTCGAGGTGCAGGATAAATATAAGAAACGTTGTTTTGACCGATTTTTGCGGAGCGCCAGAGGTAACCTAAAAAGCCACCAGCTAGCTACGCACTCAGCAAAATTCGAACTCCCGGTGACACTCGCTTTGGGTCTTGCCTGGTGCAAAGATTGTCCATTGCCATTCATCGGGGCAATGCTGCCAACATCATGGGCACTTTTACACCGGGAACGATGCAGGACGTGTATGGTGATTATATAAATTATTTTTGTATATTTATTAATACCTTTTTAAGCTATGTACCTTAACATTTAATTGGTATTGAAGTGAAAGGAGCGTGCTCGATCAGATCGTGACCGAAATGCAGACATGGATACATTGTACTGACGAGTCGGCAGTCGTACCGGACAGAACAACTAAAGGTTTAGAATCTATGTATTTTTAGTTCATTTTCTAATAAAAACCCCATTAATTAAACAAAGTCAGTTGACGAGTTTCTGGTATCATAAATATCAGAAATCTACCGTAATTTATTGGATATGTTTGCATGGAAATAAACCAAACCATCAAATTGAACATCTTTGATGTTCCCAGACATAAAGGTACATTATTCACGAACTTTTCCACGATTCGAACGTAAATGGAACAAGTTTGATATATGATAAAACAACTCCGATTGATCATTATTCCTATTTTTACAATTCCTAAATTTCAATATTCCTAACGTTTATAATAACTACTCTCAAAATACCGAGCTTCAATAGATCGAATAACAAAAAGTCCGACGTAATGATATTTCGAAACATCAACAATACGAATTCTGATTGAGTTGTTCCCTGGTCACGTGCGAAAGTATGTTTCCCAATTTTTTTATATAATGCAGATCAATTCTGTTGTGGTCACAGTTCTAACCTAACCTAACCCACTTCTACCCATTCCAGATACCCAGACCAGACTGCGTGAAGTTGGTTCTGCAGCGATTTCTTTCTGTCACTAAATTCTGTAGAACAAACATGTTGACTTTTAGTTTATTCGAAGTATTGAAAATCGGAATGTCGTGTTTCGGACCGAGAACCCTTCGAGCATTTGACTCTTCGAACGTATGAAAATCGGAAAACTAACAAATCGCATTAATGACTTTCGGTAAAATATGTTTCGTGATTTTTAATAATAGACATTACAATTCTTAGATTATAAAATCGGAACATAGAAATTCGGAATAAAGTTTTTCGGAGTATTTGGGTGTTCCCCTTATGATGCTGCTAATTCTGCCTAGAAATGTCTTAAACCAACCCGTCCGACCAGTGTAGTATATGTAGGCTGAATTCTCCCCTCTTTGGTGGAGGCCTATGACCAAGAGTAAACGTCAGAGCTGAGATAATGTTTATGGTTTCTCATCTCATTGCATTAGTAGCTGCATGAGAGACGGCAGAAGTGCAGACATGTAAAGTGGTATGCTATACTAGGCAAGATGAAAACTGAGAGTCCAGACCAGACACCCTTTATCAATATTTTATTTCCCACTACCCACCACTTCACGGGAAAGTAATACTTCTGGTGATACCTGTGATTTACTAAGTATTCTAATAATATCTAATCACAAAACTATTCAACCTTTAACCCATATCTAGTTGCAATTACGTTCTATCTAGATATCTTCTGTCGGTAGTGCCGGCTTGTCAATATTGCGGTGTGGTGTGACGTCACTGCGCGCGCACCCGACCGTCTGACCTTTACAATTGATAACTGAAGCGGTAGCTTTGGGACTTGGGTGGATTATTTGTTTATTGGTATCAATGCATTATTGTAAAATTAAAATAGTTATCCTATCTATCTCTTATCAGCACAAGGCAGACAGAAACAAAACCGCGTCTCTATCCCCGAAGGGTTAGATAAAAGTGTTTATTACAACACATTTCGTCATTTTGCTGGTGTGACGTAATAACTCTATAGCCATTTTAGAGCAATAATTAGTGGGTCCACGAGAAAACGACGACGACGGGTATTGGCAGAGCCAAGTCCGTTCAACACCCAACGTTTTCCATTCTGCGTATTATTTTGTGGGTCAGCTTAAAGTTTAAAATATAAATATACTGTGCATCATCTATTTTTTTTTGATAAGATAAGATCCATAATTAATGTTAATTAGTTTAACACTGATATTTCGTAAACAAGTCTCAAACGACGCGACACCAAAAAGACTAAAACGCCTATCTACGATATTATACTATTTTACTACCACTCTTCAGGATAAAAACATGCAACAACCGTCCATACAATCACGCCTGTGTCCCCGAAGAGAAGAGTTAGTTCCGTTAAAATCCGTCGCATCTAATTCTAGATCAGCCGGACAGACAGACAAAGATTTTAGTACTTATTTGCGCATTTAGTGAAAAACTATTGATTTGGAATTACAAACAAACACTTCAATTTTAAATTAAATAAATCTAACTACTTTGCAATATTCCGCCACATTAACGTATTAACTTTACTTCAATTTTATTTATGTGTTTAGTACTTTTTTAAACTTTCGCGTTTTGTACACATTATAAACTTAAGACTAACGGGTCTTTTACGCGATTATTGAGATATATACGTCTTAAGTTTATAATTATGTGTTTAGGTTACGAATTGTCCCTTGACGCAATAAAAGTTGGAAAAATATCGTAGCGACTATTATCGTACATTGAGAACAAACAGTCTTCAATTGAATAATTGTATAAATTGCTCGATGGAGGGTCAGTGGCAGTGTATTACAGCATTTCTAGTCATAGGTACCTACGATAGTTGTTTACTATTGAGAATTCAAGTGATGATAATTACAGCATTTCCTCCCAAACAATATTATCTTTGGTTAATATTTATTGTGCGAAGCAAGCCGAAGGCGAGCGGAGCTCTTAACGGGTGACTCAGATTACGATTTATGTTAAATTGTGTTAAATTGTTTCTCGGCGAATACTCGGCCGATTTCGGATTTTCTTGCACTCATCAAAAGCTTACAGAATTACCCAGGTTCTTACGAAGCCAGAATTTTGAATTTCGATCAAATAAAAATAATTTAATTGATGGTAAAAATTCCCATAGCGTAATGACAAAAAATACTTTGACAGAGTTATATCGCTTTGAATCAAAACTCGCTTCGCTCAAATATATGCTGCAGCGTAACGGTACGTTTCGCGACTGCGGCGACCTAGTTTATAGTGGAGTTATCTATTAAACAGTTCCCTGTGTGACATCTGAAATTTCCTTTTTTTTATAGGGGAACCAATGGGGTAGCTGACTGTCAAATCAAATCACCTTCTATTTCTTAAATGTCAAAACGAAAGGCCTCATAGAAATTTGTATGAAAATCTCAACAATTACGTCACTAATACGTAGCGTCAAATTCGTAACTATTAGTGATTAAATTGATGATTAAAAATAAAGATAGTAAGATTGAATTCAATATACGTATACATACTTGAGGTTCTTTATGTAGTAAATACATTTAAATTATTTATTTCAGTTGTAGGCATCTAACCTATTGCTTACAATATCTGACAATGTCAAACTTTTTATCATCTTCATAATCATTACACTCCTTTTTTTTTAATTCCTTGAGACCTCGGCCGCTCCCATGTCCATTGCTGCGGACGTCTCTGGTACGTACCTGAAGGTATTTCCACAAAGTTAAGTAATTGTCCGAGACGCCCAGGACTCTAATTGGCTGTGCCATAGCTGGCACGTAAGATTTTTTTGCCTTTCATTAACATTTCATCGCAAGGCAACGGGTTTCAAATTAGTTTTTCAAAATTACAATATAGCTGTTACTTTTTATCTTAAACTTTTACTTTTTATCTTAAATTAATTCGTCCACATGGACATACTTTTTTTTTTTTTTTTTTTTTTTATATTTGGTTCGCCAAATTGACGCCGCCCGCCTGGTGGTAAGTCGTGACGACGTCTAGCGATTGTGGGCCACTCTCACAGCACACATTACTATTGAGAGTGGCCCTCAACTTGACGACCTACTGATGTGCCTCTTCACGCTCCGCTTAAAGAACCCAGGATTATATGTGGGAGGAAACACGTGCACAGGCAGGGCGTTCCAGGCCACTATCGTTCGGCAGAGAAACGAACGTTTAAAACGTTCGGTTCTCGCGAACATGCTATCCACTGTGTGGGGGTGGCATCTCTGCCCGGCACGAGTCGTTCGGGATCGGAAGGAAGAGGGTGGGATCAGATTGAAGAGCTCTTCAGAACACTCGCCATGGTAAATACGGTAGAATGCGGCCAAGGAAGCTATTGTTCGGCGCTGAGCTAGCGGCTCAAGGCTTCCCGTTACCTCCGGACAACCAATAATACGGATAGCCCGTCGCTGCATAGCGTCGAGAGCGTCCAGCAGATACTTCGCGGAGCCGTCCCAGAGGTGAGAGCAGTATTCGACGCAGGGTCTAATCTGCGTCTTGTACAGCAGACACCTCTGGTCCGGTGTAAAGAATCTCTTTACCTTATTCAGTATTCCTAGTTTCCGCGAAGCTAGCCCTATACATCTTTCGATGTAGTTTTTATTATTGAGCTCTCGACGAACGTCTATGCCAAGGATATCAAGGTTGTCCTTCATTGGTAATAATGCATTCTGAAGAGAGGGTAGGGGAAGGAAAGGGGATTTCTTCGCAGTAAATGCACACGCCTGTGTTTTGCGGGCATTGAACTCGACCAGGTTCTCGGTACCCCATTGAGAGATACTGTCGAGGTTACGGTCGAGATCAGCCACGAGTCGTCGTCTCTCCTCCTCAATCTCAGATCGCCCCGCCGTCGGACGAACCGAGTAACTCCCGTGCAGTGTGCTGTCATCTGCATAGCAATGAATGTTCCCGAGGGATAGCATATCATTGATATGCAGAAGAAAGAGAGTTGGTGATAGTACGGACCCCTGCGGTACCCCGGCATTCACTTGCAAGAAGCGAGAAGCCTGGCCATCGCAGAGGACCCGCACTCGGCGCTCGTTTAAAAAGCTGGCAATCCAGCTGCACAGTTGAGGAGGTAGACCATATGCCGGAAGCTTGGAAAGGAGCGAAGCATGCCAGACCCTATCGAAGGCTTTGGCGATGTCCAGGCTAATAGCCAAGGACTCGCCGTGCCTTTCCATAGCCCCACCCCAGACATGCGTTACGAATGCCAGAAGATCACCCGTTGATCGCTTTGGCCTGAAGCCGTATTGTCGATCATTGATTAGCGAGTGATCCTCTAGGAATTGCATGAGCTGCTTATTTATAAGGAGCTCAAGCACCTTGCAAATGACTGAGGTGACAGCTATGGGTCGATAGTTGCCTGGATCGGACCGATCCCCTTTCTTGGGGATCGGTTGTACGTTCGCCTCCTTCCAGACCTCCGGCACGAGCCCTGAAGAGTATGACAGGCGGTACAGACGCGTTAATACTGGAGACAACTCAGCTGCACATTTTCGTAGCACCACCGCCGGAATGCCGTCAGGGCCACTGGCTTTCCGCGTGTCGAGTGACCGCAGCACTGCCCGTACATCACATTGCCTGATAACAATATCAGGCATTGTGTGGCCACAGTTGGCGATGGCGGGGGGCTGCAGGCCACGGTCGTCGACCCGGGAATTAGCCGCAAAGAGGTCTGCGAGCATATCCGCTTTCTCTTGGGCTTTGTGAGCCAGTGTTCCATCTGGGTAACGCAGCGGTGGCAGCGAGGGCTGACAAAAGTTAGATTGCACGGCTTTGGCCAGTTGCCAGAATCCACGGCTGCCCGTGGGATGGGAAGTGAGCTCCTGACCAAGCCGCGCGACGCGCTGGGCATCCGCTCTCTTAAAGGCCCTCTTACTCGACTTTGTGGCCCGGTTGTACGCTGCTTTGAGGTGGCCCACGTTTGGGTCGCGCACAGCCCGGGCCCTGATCCAGGCGCGATATGCCGACTGTTTTTGTCGAACAGCTTTGGCACAATCTCGCCCGAACCAGGGACGGGCTCTGCGGATACTGGCGACATCAGTGAAAGGGATGTAATAATCCATCCCTAAACTGATCTCGCCAGCAATAGCAGAAGCACTATCCGAAGGAGCCTTTCCTACAAAGCAGCGCTGGCTCCAGGGGACGGACGCAAAATAATCGCGTAGACCGTCCCAATCCGCTGACGAGTAGTGCCATAGTCGTCGTGACGTTTGCACAGGACGTGCAGGAGGTGACACCTTCATGCCAGCGTGAACAACACAGTGGTCGGAACTACCCAGTGGGGCTCCTACGGAAACACTGTACTGGGCTGGGCGACTCGTCAGCAGTAGATCCAGCAGAGCGGGCGCGTGATCTGACCTGTCTGGTATCCGGGTGATCCCGCATACCATCTGGGTCAGACCGTGGGAGAGAGCGAACGCATGGGCGGCTCTACCCGCATGATCAGTCTTGAGGGACCCCAGCCATTCAATGTGATGGCCATTGAAGTCCCCCAGAAACACTAGGTCAGCGTTCGGGAACCGCACCTGCGCTTCATCAGCCGTCTCGCTGAGGTACTGGAAGAGCTTTGTTGTCTCAGAATCCCCTGTGTGGGATCGGTAGACGCACACGTAGATCTGGCTCATAGAGCCATGGTCCATTATAAATGTGCCCAGTGACGGCAACAGGCTTGCCCCCTATTACGTGGGACTAAAAATACTGGCATATTGTGGGTGTGTAATGCACCTCTGCCTACCCCTTCAAGGATATAGGCGTGATATGTGTGTGTGTGTATGTATACGTATAAATCTATGGTAAAACTACGCAACGGATCTTGATGCGGTTTTCACCAATGGAAAGAGTGGTTCTCGAGGAAGGTTTTTGTGTATCTAATTTGTCAAGCGGGCGCATCTGCGGGCGTCCGCTAGTTAATAATATAAAAAAATATTAATCGAAGTCAATAATATTTCAATGATTGTTTTTTGTTACAGAGACACGCACCAGATCGACTTGCCGGCATTCGGTCGTTATGCCACTGGTATTTTCTTCCTGGACAAACTCCATCACCAGGACATTGAGAAGAAATTCGGGGAGCTAGCTGAAAGTCTTGGGTTAAAAGTGCTATGCTGGCGCACAGTACCCACTAACAATTCTACCATAGGTAAGACACTACCAATTATTCTGCGATCAATATTTGGTAGAAACATATTTTCCTTACATCATTATTCATTAATCATTAGACATAGATACATATTTCTTGGGATTGAATTTAGGTTTAGGAATGATAAACGTCATCACAATTTTTTTATGGAAGTGAAGTTCATTGAAAATTTTATATATTTATTAAAAAAAATAAGAGGATCAACATTACAGCTTGGCGTAACTCAAACTCAAAAATATTTATTAATATAGGTTATAAAATAACACTGATTAACGTTAGCACATAAGAATTTACATTTAAAGCCAGATTCGCAAAGCAATGGGTGGAGCCAAAGAAAAAAGAACCTGGCAATAAAAACTCCCGGCCACTCTTTTCCAATGCGTCATCTTTTCATGGAAAAATGTGAACCTAGCCTAAAATTTTCAAGTATATCATTGGTATCATAAGTTGAACTGAGCTAGAATGCCGAATATACAGAGCTAACATAGAGTAACCTCTTTATGGATACGCAGTCTTTTTTTTTTTTTGAGTTACGCGCGCGCGTTCTCCGCTTTTACGTCCTTTGCCGGGTCTTTGGTACCAGGAGGTATTGGATTCGCAGTCTTAGATAATATAGCTTCATTTGCCTGTAAAGCCTGTCAAGTTACTACACCATTCATTTCCAATGACTACACTAATATTATCAAGAGGAAATTATTTTATGTGAAGACGTTTTTCAATAGCCTTTACAAAAGTGCCAAAAACATTACAAAACAAAATCAAATTCTGTTTTAAAATTTTATACTTAATCAATGTTAAAGTCATACGGGTGTCAAATAGCAGAGGGGTGGAGCAGAGGTGCATTACAGAAATCTAGAAATCAAGAAATGATCTATCTAGTTGATAATTTTGTTAAAACAGTTGATTCAGTAAGTAAGAAAGATCAATCAAATTCTTAAACAAAATATTGAAAAACTGAATTTATGTAATATAAAACTATACTTATAAATGACTTTGTATGACCTTTATACAACCTTAAATGCAGGTATATTGTGTCGTAGCGTATTTAACTTTAGTATTACTGGGGCGTAGACGGTTCGGTCTCTCTACAATGGTATACTGCTCTAAGACAACAAATTTAATATTGATTAAGTATAAAATATACAGTAGGACGAAAAATATCTACGCTACTAATGGGTACTACAAGTTTATGTAAATCATATTTTGTTGAGAGCCATTTTATTCATAAAATTTTGTATAAGTAATAATTTTCTATATGAACCTATAAATAAGTGATTTTTCACTTAAAAAATTTGTTTGAAGAAATTTTATACATTTTTCTAAATAACGGTCTACATACACACCTACCGCAGAGGCAATCTAGGGTGCATGGCCGTCGTGGCGATATCTGGAGTGTCTCTGCGCTACTAGAAAATTGCCTCTGCCTGCCTACACACACATCATACTAAGGTGGATATTAACGGTCATCCCCACTTTTACAACTCGGATTGCCCCTGCGGCAGGTGACGTATGTGTAGGCCGCTTATTATTTTAGAAAATATGTGCAATACATAAAAGGGCTCTTAACTGAAATCAGTTCAAGACAACATAATATCATTCTATCAATCATTTAGTCTCACTCACAGATACAGATATATATTTTTGCCTCGTTCGTCATAAGAACATTTTTCGTCGTTGCGATTTTTGTTTGCGACTATCATTGCAGGTCGTACACGTAGTAATGTCGGGTCGTAATTATGCGGCTGACGGGGTCATGCGATGCTTGACCAAATGGTTTGTTCGATTTGAAATCAGATACTGACTATCCTAAGCGTAATGGAACTTTATAACCATAGTAACGTTAATTTATATTCTAATAAAAATGTATCTTTAATGCTCTATAACAGTTGTATAACGTATTGTTCATTGTATAGAAGATTTTTGGTAGAGGTTATTGTTTTTTAAAGATTTTCCATGATTCCAATACGCTTAGTAGATATAATATTAAACGTGTATCTATTAAATTAGCATTTCAAATGGTTTTCTTATTGGAAATATAACTTGTAAGTTCAGCTGGTATGAATCATTTATTTTTTAATTAATACTAAATTAACATTTTTAATGCAAATTTATTTAGATACGTTGGAGATGTGCACATTATGTCAAAGAATTTATTTAACTTTTGTGCATTTTATTAGATAATTCGTATTACGATTCTGAGTAATCTAGAATAACTTATTAAATGTCTAGTAATTAATCATATTTATAGGTACTTAGTTAAAATTTTTTGTCAAATCTTGAATTTACGATTCTCAAATTTAATTGGTCATTAACCAGCGCTTTAAAGGTTATTTTCACCTTCAATCATTCGAATGGTCATAAATGTCACCACTTTTTTTAATTCGATACTCATTACCTGTACATAAATATTACTGTATGACATTTTAGATCCATTCGATATTTTAAAAATAGGTCCACTGTTTTAGAACTTAATTATAAACATGTTATAATTGTGTACATCATTTTAGTATTTATGGTTGACCCAAACTCTCCTTGGTGAAGTTAGTAATGGGCTATTTTGGCTCATTTTCAGGTCAGGTGGCTCGTAACTCGGAGCCCTATATGCGTCAAGTGTTTGTCACGGGCGATTCCGACGACGAACAACTAGCGAGACAGGTAAGAAAGAACCAAGAGGGAGTCCTACGTTATCCGTGTCGCACGCGCCGTGCTGGTACAGTCTTTGCAATAAGTTGATAACTACCACAAACCGGTACCACAGAGTATGAACTGCCAACGTACTTAGACAGATGGTATTTCATTCTCAATGTATGTTAGTTAGAACGTGTAGATGTAAGGTACTGTTTTAGGTGTTTTTTCAGATCCGTGCCTGAGCGGCCGTCCGGAGCGACCACCTCCTGTCAAACGTAAAGCATACACTCCCTAATTTATTAAATTACTTTATTTCCCAGAGGGATATTTGTGGTAACAAGTTAATCAAATGATAATGAGCTCAAATATGTAGTAAAAGTTCTCTTCTTACCACAAATATCTCACCATTGTTAAGTATTTTCAGGTGTCTCGACTGTATGTCCATGTTTTCAGATCTTTGTGCTTCGCAAGCGCGGCTCACACGAGCTGGTGGTGCCTGGGGCGAGGTTCTACATCTGCAGTCTTTCGCTTAAGACTGTTGTTTACAAAGGGCTGTTGACTTCCAATCAATTATGGGTAAGATATATTTATGGTCCTTACACATACAGAGTCGTGTCTTTGTCCCAGAAGGAGACATATTTATTTTGCACACGTTTCGCCAGTCTCTGAATCCCACGTAATAGAAGGCGACCCTATTGCAGTTTCTGGTAACTTTGAGTATACAACAGCCTAATCCGGTTGTCAGCAGATGCACCAAAAATGTGTAGATTCCTGCAATTTTAATAGTGCCTTGCCAGCATTAACGTTTATAAAAAGACCAGTGTTATCAATTCCCCATTATACTTTCAGATATACTTCAAAGATCTATGCAACCCAGCGTTCACGACTTACCTGGCGCTGGTACATACCAGATTTTCTACCAACACGTTCCCAAGCTGGGAGAGAGCACATCCTCTAAGGTTAGTTCGCTACCGCTAGATCTATTATTTCCGGTAGGATACTTCATCTAATAGTTTTGTAATAATCTGCATTCTCTCGTCTGTATCCAGGGTCCTCGCACACAATGGCGAGATAAATACGTTGCGAGGTAACGTGAATCTGATGAAGGCTCGCGAAGGTGTCATGAAGAGTGAACTCTTTGGCGATGGTAAGTTTGAAGATTCCAGAAGTCTAAGGGTACTTTTCCTGTCATGCGTATTTCCACCGGGTCAGGCCCGCATACTGACCAATTCGCGACCGGTGTGCGTGCCGCCGGGTAACAGGAAAAAGAATATCGATTGTATGAAATAATAGAATCCGGGCGGCAGACAAAGGCTGGAGCCGCGTGCAGGTGAAAACACGCGTGACAAAAAACTTAACGTCATCACTTCGTCTTTTACAAAACATTTTATAAAAAAATTATACATAAATGTAACGACATTTCGTGTTTATTGTGTATCTCTTTCTTAGGCGACTCGTGTATTTCGTTTGGGATCGAACTCCTCCTAAACGACTAGACCGATCTTGGCACGGTCATAGTGACAATTACCGTGAGTGCATATATCTGAATTCATAAAGATCGGTCCAGTCGTTTAGGAGTTCGACCCGGATCGACAAACTCAGCTCAATTATTGCAACAGCAGAATGTATTGCATACCTAGTAGTACCTTGTATACTATTTCAACTTTAATTCCTCTAGATCTCAAGAAACTATATCCAGTAGTGGAACCAAATCTCTCTGACTCTGGCTCAGCTGACTGCGTACTAGAATTCCTCTTACACTGCGGTCAGCGTTCCTTGCCCGAAGCCGTCATGACCATGGTACCTGAAGCTTGGCAGAACGATGCCACTATGCCCAAAGAGAAAAGGGACTACTATCAATGGGCTTCGTCTTGTATGGAGCCTTGGGATGGACCGGCGCTAGTGTCGTTTACCGATGGCCGGTATATTGGTGAGTAGTTATTACCCGACTGTGTTAGCGAGGGTATTTTTTTAGGATTCCGTACCCAAACGGTAAATCGGAAACCCTATTACTGAGACTTCGCTGTCTGTCAGTCCTTCTCCAGGCTGTATCTCATGACCCGTGATAGTTTGAAAGTTTAAATTTTCACAGATGATGTATTTCAGTTGCCTCTATACCAAGAAATACTAAAAACAATAAAATCAATATCTAGATCGGTTCCCATACAACAAACGTAATTTGTTTTGCCATTTGCCAATTGTTCATAATGGTACGGAACCCTTCGTGGGCGAGTCCGGCTCGCACTTAGCCGATTTTTTTTAAACTGTTTTGAAATGTAGCAGCCGTGTAGTGGGTTCAAGTGTGGTGGTTTCACCTAACTTATGACACTGATGGCGCTACGAGTGGTCGTTAGCACTGCTACCTCAAGGTTCCCGGGTTCGATCCCCAGGCCGTGATGAATATTTGGTTGGTCCGCAAATATATATTTCAGATTATAAAATGAATATTTGCGTACTACCATTCTGCATTCTACCCAACAAGCAAAATAGTCCTATAAGGTTACGCTTACTCAGCGTTTCGGTCTTATAGACGTACTATAAGCGCGACTTATATGTCATATAGATATCGTATAAATCATCTTACTCAGCGATTTAGTTACTCAGTATTACAGTCATATAATGAAGCAGTGGCAACGTTTCCCCGATGTCCATAAATGACTTTAGTCACACAGCATAACGGTCATATCTATAGTATATAGAAATGGTGAATGTAATTTTTGTCCCCCCTTAGCTCTCGAGAACTGCTTATGCTCCAATGATGGTTGACCCCTCTATGGATAGCCCTCGATCTGGAGGCAAGCCAAAAAATCGAAAATTTGACCTAGCCCTAAGGGGTCCAAAGTTATAGGCCAAAACCTATGGCGTGGTGCGGCGCGAAGCACCGCGCAAGACACCGTACTAGTAAATACAGAATGGTTAGATTTTCTGTAGTGCCCGGTAACGGCAATAGGCTTGCCCCCTATAACGTGGGATTAAAAAAATCCTGTCAGTGTTGATGTGTAATGCACCTCTGCCTACCCTTCGGGAAAATACATAGACGTGTTTGTGTCTGTCTGGTTGACTATTATTATTAGTCGGAGAGTCCAGGACTTTAATTGGCTGTGCCATAGCGGCTGGCAAGTAAGATTTTGTTGCCTTTCATCAACATTTCATCGCAAGGCCGGGTTTCAAATTTATTTACAAATTTACAATAGCTACTATATTTTATTAACTTCATTGGGCCAGTTTTGAAAATTACCCATTATGTATGCCCGGTGACGGCAATAGTCTAAAATTACTGGCAAATTGTGGGTGTGTAATGCACCTCTGCCTGACTCTTTGGGGATATAGGCGTGATATGTGTCTGTCTGTCTTATTATTGAAATATTAATAGAATAATCAAAATGTTAATTAATTTATATTGTAATTATGTTTTCAGGCGCCATATTGGATAGAAACGGTCTCCGTCCGTCTCGTTTCTACGTAACAAACGAGAATATTCTTGTAATGGCGTCCGAAGTTGGCGTATACGATGTTGATCCGGAAAAGGTTATTCATAAGGTGAGCACAAGCTAATAAATGGCTCTAATGTCCCACTACATGTCAAATCAAATCGACGAAACAGATGCATAAGATAGATAGATAGATAGATAGATCGGTTTATTGTAGTATGTACAAACGGCGGCCTTATCACCAAGAGTGATCTCTTACAGACAACCTTTGGATAGACATAAGTAGATAGAAGTGAAGTAAATAGTGGATAGGTATTGGCATAATATTATGAAAAGAAAGATGCTAAAGTTCTGAAAAGAAAAGTAATGAAATAAACCGAATATAGTAATTATAGAAGATATACCTACGTATAAATTTATAAAATTACTTAAATACTATAAAATAAAAAGAGATAATTTTATACCTTGTAGGGAATTAGGGATACATAAAAACATAGAGTGGAAAAAATAGATAAGGCAGTCTAGTGTTTGCTTAACCTCCACCTAACCGGTTTACTACTAAGCCACGAGCCCAGTGTAAAAATAATTTAATCGATACTAAAACTTCCAGAGTCGTCTGAAACCAGGCCGGATGCTGTTGGTAGACACAGAAGAGAAGAAGATAATACAAGACGTTGAACTGAAGTTGAAGATCGCTCAGAGTCGCCCTCACTCGCAGTGGCTCAGAGAACAGGTAATTGTCGTATTACTCTCTACTCCAAAACAGATTTGAAGACTTCGTGACTTCGAATTACCGCAATAGGACCAAATTGAAATGACCACTCGGGTAGCTGTCTCATTCAATTTGAAATAAAAATTCGCAATTGATTCACCCAGTATAGCTGAATTCAGAACCACTTCCTTATTTGGAAGTCTGTTAATGACTAGATAGCATTATTCCCGAAATGCTATAAAAAAACTGTCTCGAAGAGTACGTTAAGACATCTCTGTCCCGGTTGTCATACAAATATCCATGGCAGTCGTTACTGGTTTGGAAACAATCCTCGTGGTTGTCACTACAGAACTTCTATATCGCCAATGGGTTGTGTGGAGGTCAGATGGCAGTCGCATCGCATTCGGAAAATATCGAAGTTCAGCCGCATCGCAGCTAGACTGGAAAGTCGACCCCAATTTGTTTCAGAAAATGATATTTTTCGAAATAAACAGCCTCGACTCGGAATGAAATGTTGTGTCTTCTGCATTCCTTTCCGCATTTTGTCTGCTTTGGGTAGTTTCAATATACTACAATTAAGCTTGAAGTACACTGGTCCTACGTTTTACAACGTCGGACGTTTAGATTATCTACGCGCTATGACACTACACGTGTGTGACAGCGTCGTACGCGTGGGACAGCATGGGGACACGCGAGTCTGGCGTGGGGACGTAAGACTGTGTGGGGAATGACCAGTGTGTTCGTTACCATACTAATCGTATAGGCCAGATCCGGTTCAGATATCATAATGCGTGGCGTACGTCGCATGTGAAGGACAATATTGCCCGTCTCTTTATACAACACACAATCAGTCAGAGCTTCGCTTGTCGGTCAGCAGGTGCACCACTTACTGGTGAGGATGAGTTGGAACATTTTGATGTTAATTTACCACCTTTAAACACTAGCGGACCGCGTAGCTTCGCCTGGAAACACGTTCCCGGAACACAAGCAGCCTAAGTTACTCCTTGCAAAAGCTCTTTGGAATTACAAACGGATATAGTTTTATTTATCTGTATTGATGTGATCTAAAATCTCTCTTTTCTTTCTATGCATACTGTCCGGCTCCATTATAATAAAATTAGATGGTGAGTCTAAGAACTAGAGCATGGGGAGTGGAAACTGGCTTGTTAATGACAAATAAGATCTCTATCAATGAAATAATGTATCAATGGCAGTGTAAACCAGAATACCTCTAATTCAAAAAAATTATTTGCTTGTAGAACTATGACTAATCACAAAAATGATAGTCTCGAGCTGGACTCGAACCAGTGACCTTTCCAGAAGGAAGTTTCTAGAAACCGACCATCACTTCACTATCCTACTTGCTACTCTTTTACTTAACCCTGACTTCAAATATCTTGTGCTATGCTTTTCATTGCATTTAAGAACTTTAAAGACACACCGCATCCCTTATTTTGCCTTATCTCTTTCACTGGGTGCCCATCGGAAACATTAAAAATGAATAGTAAGTTACTAAGTCTGTCTATAAGGCACCTACCTACCTCAATATACCCAGCCGGTATATCAACACTACATATGTTAGGAATTTGAGGTAAATAACAGTCGCTAGAGAAATAGCCTTTTTTTAATTTAGAGATTAAAAAAAAAAAGAATGGCATAGAATGGCCTTTTCGTTGTATAAGATGGGACATCTATAGTATAATTCAAATCTGTGCTTTTTCCTCTCCAAAGAGCGTGTAATTACTATCAGATGGGCCACTGTTTCCACTGCCATATATTTTATAATAGTTACGAAGTGTCATCTCTACATATTTTCTATGGAAAGAAATAGATAGCTTTTTGTTTTATATTTCGACAAAAACAAACTAAAAGTTAATTGTATTTCAAAGCAATGACTTTGCTTAAACTATTTTTAAAATATTAAGAAAGACATTATAAACTTGGAGCTGCGGTCGCTGCAGCATGCAATTGAACGAAGCTACTATTTCTATTAAAGCATTTATCAATCTATAAGGAGCAGGTTTTGTTCGAGACCGAATTTAGATTTAGGACCCTCAAAAAAAGTGAGAATGCTAATGACCGTTAGTTCGGCAGAACTCTGGTTGGTGGATCCAACGTTAACCTTAATAGCGTGATTTAGAAATTATGAACATGATATGAAGCAAAAATTCGATGTTGTCGGTAGTGGTCGTTGTAACTCAGTGGTCATATCATTCCCCCCGTTAGGGAAAGGCCGTGCGTTCGAGTCCTACCGATGACATCAGTTTTTGTGATTTATTTTTAATTTTTTAATATCTTAAAAGTTATTTGGTTATTTTTTTTGAAGATATTACTAAAATATAAGTTTGGCATGGTTTTATTTTCTGAACCGCTTTTTAACAATCTTTATATTCTTTCTTTAATTTTAAATAATGATGTGGAAGTGAGTTGATTTACAATTTTAAGAGTGTTAGTTTTTCCACAACACAAAACTGTTTAGTTAATCTTGTACACGCGAGGTTAGTGATTCGACAGAATAGGGAATAGTAATACGTACGTGAGATCAAGAACACTCGCTTAAAAAAATGTTACAGCCCTATGAGGATAGCATCGGAAGGGTTTGTCGATAACCAATAACATCTTAGAAAATGTCGGTCACGTGACCCAATTAACACATTTTTAGAAATTTCCTGCGATATCATTGGCTATCGACATACTCTTCCGAGTATTATAAGGGGGTAGATACCGTAATATTTTCTGCTCGTTTTAGATCACCATGGAGGATATACACAAATCTGTGTCACAGCAGAATGGCACCACAACAGTCGCTAACGGTACCAATGGTCATGTTCCCAACGGATCGGCTATCACAGGCCTATCTGACAAAAGGCTAGGCCTATTCGGATACACAATTGAGTCTATCAACATGTTGCTATTGCCGATGATACAGAATAAGTACGTATATTTTTTACTAGCTGATTAACGTGGCTCCGCTCGCATTAAGTTTTCTCATTCGCAATTCCCATGGGAACACATTACTAGGATAAAAAGTAGCCTATAGCATTCGGGTATAATGTATCTACTAAATAATAAAATAATTTTCAAAATCGGTTTAATACTTTCAGAGCATAGGCTCTGTCAATGAAAAAAAAACAATCAATCTTTTTATTTATTACGTGTATAATAGGACTGATCGACGTAGTTCGTTAGATGGCGCTGATTTATTAAAGATAAATCGCGATTTCGATGGCTTCATCTTTGGAGTAGGTCAGTTGGTGAGAATCGTTTTCTGACACCGGTGTTACATTTGCGTTTATTGAGGCTATTGAGGAAATGTATAAGTACAACTTACATGCAATTTGCATGCAGGTTTGTGCAAGTTGTACATGTGACTTCTTACTTGCGTGCAAGGCTCGCATAATTGAATATCGCCCTTAAAATTAACTTTTGATGTACAATTAAAGTTTCGAAAGTGCATTCCCATTATAACAATGCAATAACTTGGCAATATACTGATGCTCGAACTGCAGAGATTGTACATTGTATGAATAAACTTTAAGCCTTGACAGTATAAATGTATGAATATTTTCAGGAAGGAAGCCCTCGGCAGTATGGGTAACGACGCGCCCCTCGCCTGCCTGTCTCGCTTCCAGCCTCTCCCCTACGAGTACTTCAAACAATTGTTCGCGCAAGTCACCAACCCACCCATTGATCCATTTCGGTATGTATTGTAACTACAATGCGTTATGACTCGTTTTCATTGGTCGTTAGCACCCGCATGCAGGGTGCGAAAGATTTATGTAACGCGGCATTCGAAGGGCCCGCATGAGGGGAACCGTTTTTATTGGTCGTTAGCGCGCACATGCGGGCTATCGACCAAGTTATCGAACGGCGAATTTTATTAGTTTTTACCCCCTGCGATTTCCAGCATGCTAGCTACATTATTCTGTCCCCCAAGGTGGGGAGTTCCCGTATGTGGGGTAACGACCGAGTTATCGACAAATGTAAATGAGCCATTAGGTTTTAAAACGAAATTCGGCAAAATTGTAAACCTAAATTTACAGGAAGTTTATTGATTTTCTCTTTATGTACAGTTCCTAGTGATGACAATAGACTTGCCCCTAATTACGTAAAACAAACAAAAGTACTAACAAACTTTGGATGTGTAGGTATTGCGCCTCTCCCGTCTACGGAATAATGACGTGTTTTGCGTAAGTCTTGCATTAGGTCACGTAACAACAAATTTTGGTTGAATAAATATATGTCCATCCACTAAAATCGATTCTGCCATAATCTGAGGGCATCAAGACCCTGTATTTCATACATACATATAATCACACCTATATCCCCAAGGGGTAGGTAGAGATGCATTACGCACCCAACACTGCCAGAATTTTGTATTTTTTTAGGTTTTCTGAGACTGAGACTTCGCTGTCCGTCCGTCCGTCTGTCTTAGGCCGTATCTCATGAACCGTGATAGTAGGAAAGTTGAAATTTTCACAGATGATGTATTTCTGTTGCCACTATAACAACAAATACTAAAAAACAGAATATAATTAATATTTAAGGGAGCTCCCATACATATAACAAACGATTTTGCCGTTTTGGTCTGGAATCCTTTGTGCGAGAGTCCGACTCGCACCTGGACGATTTTATTTTAAAATCATGTATACTGTATGGTTTAGGGAGAAGATAGTGATGTCCCTACTATGCCCCATCGGTCCAGCGCCCAACATTCTGCAGCCGAGCGCTGAGTTTGTTCACCGAGTGTTCTTACCTCAGCCTATACTGTCTCTGCCTGATCTACAAGCGCTTAAGAATACAACTCATCGGGGATGGAAGGTAATTATCGCATTTTAGTATTAAAAAGTAACTGGTTAGTTGTCGGCGTTGTAGTAATGAAATGAAAAAAGTAATCCTAAATTACTTAAATGTTCAAGACTAAGTGACTCAACATACTCGAACCTAACTTTATATACTTTTGGGTGCAAAAGGCTCTACCAACATCTTTAGAGCCCCAGCGACCTCACCTGCTAGTGGCGCACCTGCTGATCAACGGACGAGGCTCGTTAATTTATGGTACCTATGGAGTGGCTTCGGCCCCTACATGGGGTACCAGGTGGTACAACTGTGTTTGGTCCGGGGGGGGTACCACCGTGCAGCTGTGCTAAAGCCCCCCAAGTAACCCAGCACAGGCTGAGTTGCGTTAGGGGTTCAGCCAGCTGCACCGCCGGGCCCGGGGCGATGTATGGTGCAGCAGGCATGGGACCAGTGGGGGCGAAAACGGAGTCTAGTTGTGGGTGGTGTGGGTCGATTCGCCGGCCAGGGAGACCCTTAGCAACGGCGTTGCCGCGGCCGCCCGCAAACACAGTCATGGGGCCCCGCCTGGGACCAACCACCCCAGGAGGCTGCCCCACATGTTGCGCATAATCCTGATGTGGGATCGCCGCTCCGGGTGGTAACCGGTGTGGGGTAGCGGCGGCCTTGCAGGCAGGGGGGTTTGGGAGCCCTTCCGTCCGGCGAGTCGGCTCCGACCTAACCACCACGGTTCTAGACAAAGCTAGCCCCTGCGCTTTGTCACTTACTGCTGCACCAAATGTCGCCCTGTCTTCACGCTTCTTCGTCTTCAAAATCTACAATGGCAGTGCAACAAAAAAAAGTAAACGTTACACAGCGGCCCCTAGGCAACCCCACGACTTCACTTTTCGAGGTGGAGTTCAACGTCCGTGGACTCCATGCGAACCTCGATGCCGTCCACCATCACCTTGAGACGGCACGGCCCGCTGTGATGTTCCTCACGGAGACACAAATACGCCGCCCTGACGACACGTCCTTACCTGTGTTACCCCGGCTATGTCATCGAGGAACAATTTCGAGACAAAGCCGGGGTGTGCGTGTTCGTTAGGGCGGATGTTTGCTGCCGCCGGTTGCGCTGCCTAGAGAACCCCTCCAATTCTGTCCTTTGGCTGCACGTAGACCATGGCTCTATGAGCCAGATCTATGTGTGCGTCTACCGTTCCCACACAGGGGATTCTGAGACAACAAAGCTCTTCCAGTACCTCAGCGAGACGGCTGATGAAGCGCAGGTGCGGTTCCCGAACGCTGACCTAGTATTTCTGGGGGACTTCAATGGCCATCACATTGAATGGCTGGGGTCCCCTCAAGACTGATCATGCGGGTAGGGCCGCCCATGGCGTTTCGCTCTCTCCCACGGTCTGACCCAGATGGTATGCGGGATCACCCGGATACCAGACAGGTCAGATCACGCGCCCGCTCTGCTGGATTTACTGCTGACGAGTCGCCCAGCCCAGTACAGTGTTTCGGTAGGAGCCCCATTGGGTAGTTCCGACCACTGTGTTGTTCACGCTGGCATGAAGGTATCACCTCCTGCACGTGCTGTACAAATGTCACGACGACTATGGCACTACTCGTCAGCGTGATTGGGACGGTCTACGCGATTACTATGCGTCCGTCCCTGGAGCCAGCGCTGCTTTGTAGGAAAGGCTCCCTCGGATAGCGCTTCTGCGATTGCTGGCGAGATCAGTTTAGGGATGGAATATTACATCCCTTTTCACTGATGTCGCCAGTATCCGCAGAGCCCGTCCCTGGTTCGGGCGACATTGTGCCAAAGCTGTTCGACAAAAACAGTCGGCATATCGCGCCTGGATCAGGGCCCGGGCTGTGCGGCGACCCAAACGTGGGCCACCTCAAAGCAGCGTACAACCGGGCCACAAAATCCAGCAAGAGGGTCTTTAAGAGAGCGGATGCCCAGCGCATCGCGCGGCTTGGTCAGGAGCTCACTTTCCCATCCCACGGGCAGCCGTGG